>QYSD01000016.1:0-271549 GCA_009806315.1 Rhodotorula sp. ZM1
TGCCTGAACTCGCGCTTGATGTACTGCTCGATAGCCAGGCGGTGGTGCTCGTCGAGCGGAGCCGTCCTCGCTGCCCGAAGGAGAGGGCGGTACGAACTCCACAACACGGGGAAGCGGTGGAGCGGCGAAAGTAGCGTTCGACTCAGAGCCATCGTGCAAATATGCAACACTGTCAAACTAAGCCGACGAGCGAGTTAGTGAGCGGACTAACTGGCGAACCTGTTTCTCGTCCTCCTTCGACGGCGACTGTCCACTGCTCTCGCTCAGCTGCGCTCTTTGACTGGCTAGCTGTGACTGTTGACCCTTCTCCTGCTCGCCGCACCGGCCTGCGAGGTGCGCACGCTCTCGCACGGCGTCCCTCGCCCGCTCGCCGTTCTCATCAGTTGTCGCTCACAGACCCGCCAAGTCGCCCAACAGCCGCGCAGATGTGTCGAGCACGACGCGAGGTCCGCAGGCGACCCTACCCCCGCGCTAATGCCCTCATCGCCGCCATGTCCCGCCTCTCCCTCGCCCAGCCGCTTCCGCCCGGACTCGCGCGCGTACTCGGGTGGCTCGTCGATCTCAAGAGCGGCCAAAGCTTCTCGCGGCTACGCGAAGTGCCACCTGGTCCCATGCCCCATCATCACATCATCGGCAATGTTGGCTTGAGCTGGTGGACGGATGCGAGGGACGAAGTTCCGCTCGGTTTATGGAGACGGTTTGACCCGCTCGAGGGGAGGTAGCCGAAAGTGACTTGGCGGAGCGCGCGCGATCCTCTTCTTGCTCCTCGCCGCTCACATCGCCTCGTCGCTTCAGGTCCGTTTGTAGAATCAGTTCGCTCCTTAGCATTGCAACTAAGGCCGCTCACATCGCCTCGTCGCTTCAGTTCATCATGGTAGCGTCTCAGCGTCTGACCAAGGCCTGAACCACCTCGACACCGACTGCGCACGACCTCTCATGTCCGGGAACACTCGTACAGACGAGGCGACCGACTCTGGCTATCTGTCGGCATTCCACACTTTCTCCAAGACCCCTACTGGCCGCTTGAACGACTCCAACAGCTCGCAAAACACCATCCTCCCTCAGACTCCTCTTCCTGCGACGGACTCTCCGGCCGCCCCTCCTCCCGCACCCACGCGCACTCGTACGCTATCTACCGCACCGCCGACGTCGACGCCTTACGGCTCGTTGATCGATTTTCTCGACGATCCGCTCACCACCGAAACCGCTCCCTCCGATCTCGCATCTTCCTCTCGTGTCTCGACTCCTACGCCTCGTTCCGCTCCTTCGCCTTCGCCTGCAATGAGCGACTCTTCGAACGGTCGCTCGCGCGATGACAAGATCAAGCGAGCTTTCGACAAACTGCAGCGCAACCACGACTCGATTACTGGGGACAACTGGGCGGAATGGGACGCTCAAATCGTGAGATCGATCGTGCTCGCCTCTGATGAAGCCTATGCGGTCTTCAGCGGCAGGCTCGCCAAGCAGTCGCCGGCGGATGCCGAATACCTTCGATGGGCTCGCGCCTGCGAGGAGTTGCGCGACTTCTTTCAGCTCGCGCTTGGCCACCGCATGGACGCCCTCGACCGGTATTCAGGCAACGAAATCTACCCAACGCTGAAGAAGACGTACGGGTACGCGTCGAGCACGGGCGATCGCCTTGGCGATATTCGCGCCCTTCGTGACCTTCGCATGGACCCCAACCAGACAGTCAGGGAGTACTACGAAGAGATCAAGCGGCTCGTCGGGCGCCTGAATGATAAGTACAGGACGTTCAAGCCTCGCGAGGACAAGAGCGACGAGATCGGCGATGCGCAGGTCTACGACTTTCTTGTCGCCGGTCTCACGCCTGAGCTTTATACACTCGCTGTCACGCATTACGACGTCGAGAAGAACCTCGAGTCGCTCGTTGGAATCCTCAGCCGGTTGCAGACGAACGCCGCCTCCGAAGCCGTCGCCTTTGCGGCGACTCGCCCCTCGCCGTCAACGCCTAAGAACGCGACGAGATTCACACCCAGGCCGCCGAAGCCATCCACTCCCTCTCCTCGACCTCAGGCTGCGCCCTCCCTTCAGCCGATGACCCCGGTCCCGTCGACGCCGGCTCGTCGACCTCGGTACACCGATGCTCGCCAGGTACCTCACGCTCGCAAGTGGTCGCTCTTCTTCAACCATCCGACGAAGGGTTGGCGTTTCCGGCTTGATGAAGACCAGTGCTACATGTGCCTTGGAAAGGGGCACAGAAGCCCGAGCTGTGCGCTTAAGGACAAGCCGAACGAATGGAAGGCCGCACAGAAGGACAAGTTCGCGTCGATTGGGATTCACCTCGAGCCTTATGAGATTCGCGCCCTCATTTCCGTCATCAGTGAGGAGAACGCGATCCTCCAAACGGAGGGAGCCGCGGGGTACGCTCGTTTCATCACCGTGGATCCCAACGAGCCGACTCCTCTCGCTGCCGTCGCCGTCGCCGAGCACTCGATCCCAGCCATTCCGCACGACGCTGTCGCATCGGCGTACGGCCTCATCTCGATCCTCGCCCGGAACCCCTTCTCTCCCCTCGTTGATTTACCCGACACCGACCCCTCACTCGATCCGATTGCGCTGCCGGCCATGGAGACTTACAAGCCGTTCATCTGGGACACCGGAGCATCCATCCACTTAACGACGTGTCGCGAGCTCCTGCACGATTACGTCGAGTTGCCGTCGTCTGCACGGATTCGCGTTTCCGGAGCGTTTGGTTCGTCTGGCGAGGTACTGGGCCGCGGGACTCTCGTTGGAACCTTCGACATCGGCGACGGAATGGCGTCGAGGTTGCGCATTGGCGGCGTCTACTACGCACCGACTGTCGGGCACAATCTCATTTCCGGCCTGACCCTCTACAAGCTCGGCTATTCGACCTCGAACACCTCCACTTCACTCACTCTCCATGACCCGGCAGGCGCGGCCATCGCAATCTTCCCCTTCAGCGCCGCTTCGACCTCCATCGTCATCAAGGCGAGTTGGGACCCGTCCCCTGCTTCTCGCAATCTTCCCGCTGACGCTTTGCCCGTCTCATCATCTGCAGGAGCTCAGCTCTGGCACGCACGATGTGGGCATTGCGGGGAGGAGCGTTTGAAGCAGGCGGCGAGGGCGGGGTCTATTGGGATGGATTGGAATGGTATCGGTTCGCTCCCTCCCTGTGAGGACTGCGCGCTCGGGAAGATGGTCCGACGCCCCGTCTCGAAGGTCGCCAAATCGCGTAGCGAGGCTCCCGGCGAACGTCTGCATTGCGACTCGCTCGGAAAACTCCCGACGCCAGGTCGCCTTCGGCGCGAACAACATGCTCTTGGCCTCGTCGACGACTTCTCTCGCTTCTCGTGGGTCTTCGGGATGCACTCACGCACCGAAGCACCCGAACTCATCCGCCAGACGATTGCACGCATCGAGCGGGAGAAGGATACCCTCATTAAGCGCTTTCGTCGGGACGGAGCGAAGGAACTCGCCTCCGCCGAAATGAAGGGTTTCTTCGCCGAGAAGGGGATTCAGGTGGAGGGAACGACGCCGTACGAACATCAGGAGAACGGGGTCGTCGAGCGACACTGGCGAACCATCACGTCCATGGCGCGTACTTGCCTCCTTGCGTCCGGGTTGCCGGAGACCTTCTGGTTCCTTGCGCTTGCATACGCCAACTATGTCAACAACCGTCTCCCCTCATCGGCCAACGAAGACAAGTCGCCCTACGAGCTCTACCACGGCACCGTTCCCGACGTCTCAAACTTCCGCACATTCGGAGCGCTCGCCTATGTCCTCATCGACTCGACACTTCGGACGAAGTTCTCGCCGCGCTCTCGTCCCTGCTACTTCGTCGGCTTCGTCGAGAACTCGAAGGGATGGCTCTTCTACGATCCGGCGGTGAAGAGTTTCTTCCAAGGGGTCCAGGTGAAGTGGTTTGAAGGGAAGACATTCAGGGATCGCACCGACGTGCCGTGGTTGGAGGAGCAGCAAAGGGCCATCAGGGACTGGGAGTTTGAGGGGGTGCTGGACGAGAAGGCGGAGCAAGGCGTCAACGTTGAAAAGGCCAAGGGGGTGCCGCAGGAGGACAAGGTCGACGCCGCTCCAGCTCCACCGTCTTCCAGCCCGCCTCCGCGACCGCCACGCTCCCCGCAGCGCCTCGTCGACCGTCTCAGAGGGGTCCAGTCGCCGTCACCGACTCGCCGCGCGACGAGATCACCTTCGCCCACAACTGCTCGACCGCAACGCCACACACGGCTGCCTGAGCGATACCGTCAGGGGGCCGCTTTCCTCGCCACCGCTCAGCTCGATCTTGGCTTGTCGCACCTCGAGCCGGGCGTCCGGATCGTCGCGGAACTTGACGACGACGCCCAAGTAGCGGTTGTCTCGCCCTCAACTCCCGACTCACCCACGCTTCGTCAAGCTTTGAACGGCCCAGAGCGCTCCCTCTGGCTATCCGCCATGGACGCTGAGCGCGAGGCATTCCGTCTACGAGGCGTTCTCGACGAAGAGACCGTCGATCTTCCGCCAGGCGCGCGTGCTATCAAGCTCAAGTGGGTGCTGTTGATCAAGCGTGATGAGGCAGGACGAGTCCTCAAGTACAAGGCCCGTCTCGTTGCTCGGGGAGACATGCAACGGGAGGGAATCGACTTCGACCAAGTATGGTCGCCAACCGTTCGTTTCGCCTCAGTCCTCGCCCTCTTCGGTCTCGCCGTCAATGAGGATCTCGACATCCGACGTTTTGATGTCACAACTGCGTTCTTGCACGGCTCCATCGATGAGGAACTGTACGTCACGCAGTTACCCGGATTCGTCGATCCTGTCAACCCGTCGAAGGTCCACCGTCTCCGCCGCTCGCTGTACGGCCTTCGTCAGGCAGGGCGGAAATGGAGCGAGACGTTCATGGGTCATTTGCGCGGCCTTGGCTTCCAGCAGTGCCCGCACGATCACTCGCTCTACATTCGCAGGCGGAACGGCAAGGTTGTCTTCCTCCCAATTCACGTCGACGACGGCTTGCTGTTTGGGGACGATGACCTTGACGAGGTCATTCGCGACCTGAACAGCCGACTTGACGGGTGCGTCAAAGAGGAACCGCTTACTCTCTTCCTCGGTGTTCGCATTCGCAAGTTCGACGACGGCTCGATCATGCTTGATCAAGGTCATTACATCGAGAAGGTCCTTGAACGCTTCGACCTCGATACCGACACGTCGCGACCCACCCGGACACCCACCCCGTTCAAGGCTGACATCTCTCCGATCCGCGACGACGAGGTCGTCACTTCGAAGCCATACCGCGCTCTCCTCGGCTCCCTCATCTACGCCTCGACTTGCACCCGTGTCGACATCGCCTACGCTGTCGGCGTTGCTTCACGATGGGCCAACTCGCCGACGGAGCGCCATTGGTCCTACCTCGTTCACATCGCGCGATATCTCCGCTGGCGCAAGTTCTTCGGCCCGCACTTTCGGAAAGGTCGCGGCCGAGAAGTCTCCGGCTGGACCGACGCCGACTTCGCCATGGATCCAGCGACCCGTCGCTCTGTGACAGGATGGGTCTTCTGCATCGCCGGCGCTGCGATCTCGTGGCGTTCGAAACGACAGCCGACTGTTACAGTCTCGTCTACGGAGGCTGAGTACCTCGCCCTTTCGTCTGCCGTCCGTGAGGCGGTCTGGCTCCGCAACCTCTTCTCGTCGCTTGGGTACCCTCCAGATGGTCCGACCAGGATCCGGGGGGACAACAGGTCATGCATCACACTCGCCGAACATCCGGCCTCTCACCACCGCACGAAACACATCCCCACCCACGCCCACTACTCGCGCGAGCGCGTCGCCGACGGCACGGTCGTCCTTGAGTGGGTCCCGACGGACGACCTGCCTGCGGACATGTTGACGAAAGGATTGGTGGAGAAGAAGCATCTGAGGTTCTGCGACATGCTGGGATTGGCGGAATCGCCCCTCGAGGGGGTGTGTTGGCTTGAGCTGGTGGACGGATGCGAGGGAAGAAGTTCCGCTCGGTTTATGGAGACGGTTTGACCCGCTCGAGGGGAGGTAGCCGAAAGTGACTTGGCGGAGCGCGCGCGATCCTCTTCTTGCTCCTCGCCGCTCACATCGCCTCGTCGCTTCAGGTCCGTTTGTAGAATCAGTTCGCTCCTTAGCATTGCAACTAAGGCCGCTCACATCGCCTCGTCGCTTCAGTTCATCAGGCAAAATTCCGGATCTTCGGTACGCAGCGCTCGTCTGCCGCCAGTGGGCCAACTCGCAGATGATGCTGTTCAGCGCTAGATTTGGCAGCAATGTATCGCGACCCACTCGCAACTACGCTCGTAAGCCGCCGGGATTTTGCGGCAGCGGTACGAGCTTGTCAAGTATTCTTGCACGTGGACTTCGACTGGTCGGAGCGGAGTCAGAACGTGCTCGTGATGCTTGCTCTCTCCGTGCGCCTTCGACATATGTCGATCGGAAACAGCGCCTGGAGCAACTGGGCACGGTTAATTACCCTCATCGACCTCGCCCTGCGCGAAACGCTCGAAACGCTCGAACCCGTCCGGCAAACTCTTTGCAGGTTTCCTTTCCGCCCTCGCCGTCGACTTTCTTTTGCTCAAAAACCGATGCTGCGCTCCTACATACAGCTTCAAATTGAAGCCACATCTGACGAGTGCGCCGCACGATTCGCCCCCATCCCCGGCCTCGTCTCGCATGTCGCCTTCTTCTCCGTCATCGTCAGTCAACAACCAGGATCAACCGTTTGCTCGCCATGATGTCCTGTAATCTGCGACGACTCGATATTTACGCAGAAATTCCCCTTGGCCGAGACGATCTGGCAGCATCGCTCGCGGCTCTGCCTCTTTCCGAAGAGTTGCAGATCGATCTCAACTACGACGAAGAAGACGACGAGGCACTGTATTGGTTCACGAACGTCCTCCCGTTAATGAGGCGCCTCGCGAACTGTCCGTTTCGGGCGGATTTACCGAGCCGTGCATCCTCCAGCGGGCTTCGTCGGCACCGGAGTACTTCGAGTCCACCGACTACTGTCTCCTCAGAACCTGGCGGATCAACGAGGTTCAGGCAGCGATCCAAGGGTGCACGGCGAAACCTCTCGTCACTTCGGACTTCGCCTTCGTGATGAGGACGAGGATACAGACGAAGAGGAGGAGCTGTTTGCGGTTACCCAGGCGGCTCTGCGGGAAAAGGGCGTTGACTTGGACCGCCGGTACGATCTCGAGCCGCAACCGGCGTTCATTTCGTTTTTCTAGGTGCGTTTGCGCCTTCTCACCTGTCCCCGACCGTTGTACTGACGCGCTATTCTAGCAGGACGCCCCCAGCAGGCTCCGCTCGTCAATCACCCACCCAAAGCACACGAACGTCGCCCTCCGTCGCAATTCGCCCAACTCTTCGCCTTGCCCGCTTTTCTTACTCATGTAATCCGAGCATGCGTGACCTTGTTGCTCTGCGCGACTAGCGAGGACTTTACCCACCACGGAAGCTGCCAATCTGAGAGTGGTCCTTGTCCTCCTCGCCTTCTCCCATACTCTTGCTTGGCCATGCTTCCCTCCCCTGCGGCTGCGTCTTCGCCCTGGGCACCCTCGCCACATCCCACGACCCTACCCATTACCGCTCCTTCGCCCGCTGGCCCTGCGCAACCTCATCGTCGCGCCACCTCTGTTCGCACCGGTCTCGCCCCGCCTGGAGCGGGAGCTACGACGAGTACGGGTGGACATGGAATTGTCGTCGAGGAGCCAAGCGTCGAGGCGACGAGGAACGTCGGCGTTTTGCTCGGTGTGGGGACGGAAGGCGAGGGCCTGCTCGACCGGGTGGAGAAGGAGGTCGAAGCTGTCTTGACGGCTTACGAGCGGGCTTTTGAAGTTGAGAATGCGGCGCAAGCAGGTGCGTGGCTGGTTGAATGGCCTGGTCCCCCTCGAGCTCATCTGACCCTCTTCGCAGAATCAGATCCGTCGACAGCCCTCTCTACCCTCTCTTCCCTCGTCGCTCTGCTCTCCCGCTCCTCAGTTGGCGGCTTCGTTCCCTCGGCCGCCAGTCCTGAAGACACGATTCTCTCGCAGACCCACCTGGACCAGGCGAACGAGCGTTCGCGAGCGCTCTACATGCAGCTTAAGAACGTCAAGGAGGACGCGGAAGTTGCAAGGGCGGCGCTGGCGGGATGAGCGCAGATGGCGAGCGAAGAGAGGACCAGCGGCGGGCGATGGGAGCCTGCACGCATTCGCCGGTGTGACGGGGTTCAAGTCTCGACATGGCGTCTCAATATCAAGTGAGTTGCTAGGCAAGGTGGTTAGACCGCGCAGCGTCGAAGCGGGCTTCGCGGGAACTCCACATCGGAGCTGCTAGCCATCGTAAAAGCGACGCCCCGCGCCTGCCTCCTCCGGTAACAACGGCATGGACAACGGGTGCTGCACAAGGTCGTATCACATCGCTGCGTCTGCAATTGCAGCAGCCGTACTTGAGTGAACGAGCAATGGCAGCGAATCCCCAAACCTCATCTGCCGCCCGGGGAGCCATAGCAAGCGAGAATGCGTTTCAGGCGGGAAGCACTACCTTCTTCTTCTTCCTCGGCGCGAGCACGTTGACTTTTGGCTTGTCCGCCTCCTGACCCGCCTCGTCGTCTGCCGCCCGCTTCTCGCCAGCTCCCACAGCACCCGCCGGCAAGGGGTTCTCCACCTCGATTTCCCGGCGCACCTCCCGCTCGAACCTCTTCTTCCACTCCGCCTCGTCCGATGCTTCCTCCCCTTCGCCGCCTTCCTCCGCCTTCAATGCCTTTTTCAGCCCTTCCTCCCATCGCTCGACTGCCTCGGCGAGTTTCGGTAGCGCCGGAAGGGAGTAGTCGAAGTTGTGTAGGACGGACCAGAGCTTCGTATAGACCGTTGGACGGAGGGAGAGCGGGGCAGGACGAGGAGCGCCGTTTGTGGCGGACGAGGTGGAAGAGGTAGACTTCGTTGGTGAAGGCGGAGCGACGATTAGAACAGGAGCATGTGCAGTACGGTCGGGTTCGCCCCCGGCAACAACGAAGAATCCGACGAGTTGTCCGGCGCAGCACTCCTGCCTGAACGCCATTCCCTCCCACCACTCCTCGACACCTCCTGGCACACCTTCAATAAGCCTCTTCCTCTCCCGTTCGAGCCCGCGCTCAATGTCCGCCAGCATTTGAGCCGGAGTTTGGCCAGTCGCGAACGTGTTGCTCGCGAGGGAGAGGAAGACGTCGTCGTAGTCGCCTGGGGTGCCAGACGACGAGATGGATGACGAGGTGAGTGAGTGGAGGAAGCGGGATTTGGGGTCGTCCGGGAAAGAGGGGATGTGGTCGGTTAGCGGGTGAGTCGAAGGCGAGGCGGGAGGATGCAACGGCGAGGATAGGGCGGAGTAGGGGTGCGAGTACGTCCAAGCAATCGAAGGCGAGATTGTCGCGGCGGAAACGTAGGGAAGCGACTCAAGATAGCTTAGCCCCGGGACGAGGTAGAACAGTTTGAGCGGAGATGAAGGTTCTCCACCCTGTTTTGCTGACTGCGCCTCCAGGGTCGCCTGCTCAATCGTCTTCTTCCACCACCGTATCAGACCCTTGTCGTCGAGCACCTTCTTGCCCTTGTTGTCAACGCTGCCGGGGAAGAGGTACTGTCCTTGTGAGCGCGCAAATATATGGACGCGGACACGAGTCGAGCCGTGAGGCGTGTGCAAGAGGAAGTACGAGATGAATGACGATACGAGCGTGCGGGTTGGCGAAGGACCGGAGGAGGGAGGCGACAGGCCAGAAGTGTCGACTTTCGAGATATAGAGGAGCGAGGTCGAGGTTGAGGGGATCGTGTACAGGGACGCTTCGAGGCCGGCGACGGGGACGCAGCGCCGTTCTGTCTTCTGCGATGTCCCGTTCGAAGAATTTGACGCCGAGGAAGTCGACGCGACGGGAGGAGCGACGGCGGGTCCGCTCATGGCGACGCCAGATGCGCTCGCCTCGCCGCCAGACGCATACTCCATCGCTTCTCCTTCACCGGATCCCGTAACGCCCTGCCCCGATCCATCCGCCGGAACGACGACCTCCCTCTTCTCGCTCACGATGACAAACACCTCTTCGTGCCAGATCTTGGCCGTCTTTGCGTTCAACGCGTGCGGAAACAGCGCATGGGATCGCCGTGGCTGGCTTCGAAGCACGTCGATCGCGTACGAATGCGAGCCGGGGACTGTCGCGAGTGCGGTGGAGAGGTGGTCGAGGAGCGACGGCGGCATGGCGCGGAGGTCTGACAGGTCAGCAAAGCGAGCCCAGCCTTCTATGACCTGATAGAAGCGACAAAAGCCAGTCACAGCGGGGCCAACCAGCGTGGAAGAGGCAGACTTCGCTCTTCGCCAACAACAAGCTCCTCACTCACGGGCTGAGCGGGTGCAAGTGCTACAGAATGATCGAGAAGAAGCCGTTGGCTGACCTGGCCGACTCGAAGGAGCCGCTCCTACCTCCGCCAACTCCCTCGTCCTCCTCCCCACCTCGCCAGACTCGGACGTCGCTTCTCAGGGCCGTCATCGCTCTGTGTGCGCTAGGATCGCTGTGGTACCAGTTTGGGCCTTCGCGCTCGACGGGCGGAGTCACTCGCGGCGGAGACTGGCACTACCTCGCTGGCTTCGGTGGTCACAGAGGATGCAAGGGTCGTCTCGCCTGGCAGGCGACGAGGCTCAGCGAGAAGGATATCCAGGACACTCTCTTGACCGTGCCATCCGCGGACAGCGCAAAGAACGCCTCTCGGGCGTGCGTCGCCATTCTCTCCTCCCTTCTGTCCTCGCCTAACTTTGGCTCGACGCGTTTCGCAGCTACACTGCCCATGCGCATGTCGCCGGCACGCCGGAGGACCGCAACGTTGCGCTCTTGATCAAGTCGCAGTGGGAGCAGATTCTCGGCGCCGATGCCGATCCGGAGAACAAGCGGGTCTTCGATGCTGGGACGGATGCCAGTCGTGAGGCACTTCTCGGAGGCTCGAAGCACGGCAAGCAAGGTCACCATGGACGCCACGACAAGAAGCACAAGAAGCACAAGAAGCGTATTGTCGGAAAAATTCGCCGCTGGCGAAAGAAGATCGCTCGTCGCGCCGGGCATGGCCATGACAAGATCCGCCGCTGGGCGCAGAAGATTGCTCGTCGTGCGCGACGCCGCCACAACAAGGAGCGCCACAACAAGGAGCGCCACAACAAGGAGCGCAGCGACCACAAGGGCCGCCACGAGCCTCGCCTGGAGCGCCCCCGCGTCTGGACCGATACGTACTACTCGCTCTTGAACTACCCCGTCTCGGCGTCGCTCTCGATTACTCCGCCTGGCGCTTCCGAGCCGTCGTGGCGAGCGAAGCTGAAGGAGGAGATCTTCAAGGAGGACCCGACGAGCGGGGAAGGACCCGGCATCTGGCACGGCTTCAGCAAGAACGGAACGGCCAAGGGCCAGCTCGTCTACGCCAGTCGCGGGACGAAGGAGGACTTTGAGCTGCTGAAGAGCAAGGGCGTCGATGTTGCGGGCAAGATCGTTGCGGTGCAGTATGGAGGATCGTTCCGTGGATTGAAGGTCAAGGCTGCCGCCGAAGCTGGCGCCGCTGGAGTAGTCATCTTCACCGACCCAATCGAGGACGGCGAAGTGACTGCTTCGGCAGGTCACGCTGCCTACCCCGCCGGACCCGCTCGTGCACCCTCGAGCGTCCAGCGCGGCTCGGTCCAGTACCTCTCGTCCTACCCCGGCGACCCTCTCACCCCGGGTAAGCCATCCTACAACCCCGACTTGCCGAACGCGCCGGACCGCCTCGACCGTGATGACCCCTCCTTGAACGTCCCCACTATTCCGTCACTTCCGCTCTCGTACGAGGACGCCATCCCGCTTCTCAGAAGCTTGAACGGTAAGGGCTTCAAGCTCGAGGACGGAAGGGAGGGCAAGCCCGAAGGGTGGAGGGAAGGCGCGCTGCGCGAGTATGGCGTCGAGTACTTTACGGGACCGGGTGAGGATGAGATTGAACTTGTCAACAACGTCGACGACAAGATCACCCCGATCTGGTGCGTGTCGCCAGTCCTTCGGCTCGATTTGCCATGATGTTAGGGCTCAACCCCAGGACTTGTTGGAATTTGTACGCGCAGGAACACCTACGCCCTCATCCCCGGCCACATCAAGGACGAAGTTGTTGTCATCGGCAACCATCACGACGCATGGACATTCGGCGCCGGCGATCCCAACTCGGGCACCTCGTCCATGCACGAGACCGTTCGCGCTTTCGGCGCCCTGCTCGAGAAAGGCTGGAAGCCTCTCCGTACGATCCTCGTCGCCGCGTGGGACGCTGAGGAGTACGGCTTGATCGGCTCGACCGAGTTTGGCGAAGACTTTGCGCCGTGGCTCAAGAAGAACGTCGTTGCGTACCTCAACGTCGACGTCAGTGCGTTCGCTTCCGCCTCCTACGGCCTTCCGATTTTGAGCTGATCGTCTTAAGCGCGTAGGCGTCTCTGGTCCGATCTTCGAGCTCAACGCCTCGCCCTCCTTCGCCGACCTCCTGCGCAACGTCTCGGCTCAAGTCGCGGATCCGAGCAGGGAAGGTAAGACGCTTGCTGACGTCTGGGAGGACGGCGACGATGAGGAGGACTTAACGGTTGAGGACGGTGAGAAGAAGTTGCTGCCCGTTGCTGCGCTTGGCTCGGGAAGCGGTGTGTTTTCTTTCTTTCCAAACGCTATCCGAAGGCTCATGATTGGCCTGCCCAGACTTTACCGTTTTCCTGCAGCGCCTTGGTATCGCTTCGGCCAACTTTGCGATGCGACGCAGCAAGAAGAGTCCTGGCGAGTCGCACTCCTATGACAACTGCGTCTTCGCGTTGCATTGCTGATGCTCTTCTGGTCATGTAGTCTACCACTATCACGTCCGTGTGCTTCAGAATAACGCTGAGTTGCTCTCGCCGCTGACGCCGCACCTTCCTTCACCCGCAGTCCAACTACGACAGCTTCCATTGGCAGTCCACCTTCGGTGATCCAACGTATCAGCGCCACATCGCCGTCTCCAATGTCCTCGGATTGGCGACCATCCGGCTTGTCGATGACCTGGTCCTGCCGATCAACGTGACCGGTAAATCGGGTTCTCCCTGCTGCACGGATGTCCATCGTGCCAGGATGTCTGCTACATGCAGAAGTGGTGGAGCTGACAGCATACTTGCCTTCTCAGCCTACGCTGTCGAGCTCGGGAAATACATCGACAAGGTCGCCTCGCTCCCTCTCGCCTCGTCCCTCGATTTCACCCGCCTTCGCTCCCTCACCAGCGCGATCCTCTTCACCTCTCAGTGTCTCGAGCAGAAGGGTACTAAGATCGCTCACGCTGTCAAGGAGAAGCGTGACAAGCGGGCGATCGGAAAGCTGCGCGCGGTCAACAAGGCTATCAAGGCGTTCGAGATGGGCTTCTTGGGTGACGAAATGGGCTTGAAGGGGCGCGAGTGGTATAGGCATCTAGGCGTTGCTCCTGGCCGGCTTGCGGGATACGGTGCGTTGCGTTCCCCTCGACCATCTTTCCCTTCCGTTGGCTCCGCCTGCTATCCGCGATGACGTTCTCCTCGATGGCACTCTTTCTAACGACTGTCTCTCTCTTGCATGGCACGGCAGGCGCTACGACCCTCCCTGGCCTTGCCGAGGCGCTCACGCTCGACCAGGACGTCCACCAGGCCAAGGTCGAGATCAAGCGCCTCGAGAAGGCGTTCCACAAGATCCTCAGGAGCCTCGTCAAGGGCGTCAAGGCTTAGCGGAAGTCGTTGGCGCGCATAGACACCTGTGCCTCTGCGTTGTCGCTACTATCTAGCGACGAAGGGTAACCTTACAACCCTCTCGGTTCCCTCTGTACATAGGCTTGTCAATTCTGTCATGACTTCATCAGTACCTCTGCCATATCGCACGCCCCTCGCAAGGGTAGCCACTGCAAAGCGCCACGGTGAACGCTCGTCTCGCTGCTGACTTGAACTGCTGCTCACTGCCACCAGACCGACTTCATCGCCCTCCACGCCCGCTCGCACGCCGTCGCTTGTCCTCGTCGTCCCGCACTCGCAACCACGCCTCTGTCACGGTCCCGCCTACCACCGTTCTCGCTGCTCTTGGCGACCCAGCCGTCCTCGCCGTAACCCTCGACCGAGATTCTTCCGCGACCTGCTACTTGCTCTTCTCCCTTCTTCCGACTCGCTCCTCGGCTTGTCCTGCGCAACGAGTGCGTGCACACAGGGCAACCCTCCGACGACGTGCTATGAGCGCGAACGAGCCACTTGGGCTTGTTGAACTTCAACTTGCGCGACATGCCCGACTACCGCAAGCCTCGAGGGACTTGAGCTCGTCACGTCTCCTGCGGTGGCTTCCCTGGACTCGCTTCACCCGTCTTTGGGAAGCCACAACATCCTTTCTCCAACCAGTCTCCGGTGCGCACGATATTGTCGCTCTCCTCGCTTGAATGCGCCGTCCTTTTTCGCTCCGCTCTCGTAGAAAACGTTGTACTGACCCGTTCTTCCCTCCTACGACTCAACAGAGCCGTTCAACTCGCGAACTTACCCCTACGTACGCCTCCCTACGCCTTTCCACCAACCATCGCCCTCCTCTCAGCCTTCGCAACTCTCGCTCCTTGAAAAAGCCGTCCTCAAACCGCCCAAATCGTGCAGCTACGAACGTGAGCCTACCGCCGTAGCAGAGCGAACCAAGAGCAACGGCTTTCGGAGGTCTCCCCGCCTCAACACCTTCGACAGTCGCTCGAGCAGAACTCAAGGCGGGTGATTTCGACGAGGGGGGCTCAGCATAGCGCCTTCGCTCAAACGCAATTCACCTCGCCACCGCCCCTTCTTACAGTACAGCCTGCGGTATGACCAGTGCGCCTGCTAGATGGCCGGCGATTGCGGTCGCGAGGGCCAAGGAGGAGGTGCGAGGAAAAGGTGCCCGATTCGCGCCGAACGAAGCTGCCTTATGGTACTTTCGACCCTTGCGAGTACGACGAGCTGCAAGCGAGCCCTCCCTGTCGCCTCCTTCACCCGCAAACTGACCTGCCAGTCGAGGCTGACCTTCCCAGGGGTAGCCGTTGCTGCTCGGCGCTTCGCACTCGCAACGGCGCGAGACTCACAGCGACAATCAGCACAATCGTAGCTCGGCTGCGCGCCGACGGACTCGGCCACATCACCCTCGAGGCCAGTGACCTCGCGCGCCTCGCGCTCTCCCTCTCTTTCTCTCCTTCTCTTCACTTCGACTCCTCACTTCTCCTCGTTCCGCCCTCGCTAGAATCGGAGGTGAGCCTTCCACACTCACCGACCACAGCTATACGCGCGCTGACCCACTCCGGACCGCTCCCTCGCCCATACCACCCCTCCCCTCCTCACCCTCGATGCCACCCAGTATCCCCCCCCTCCTTCTACCTCGCCTTGACCCTCCACGCCACCACCACTACCTCCTCGACACCGCAAGTGAGTCCGCAGCCCCCTCCGAGCACCGACAACTTGAGCTGACCGTCCCTCGCCTTCTCCGCTCGCAGCTCCTCGTCGAGGACTTGGTGGACGACGCACTGGTCTGCTCTGCGTCAAGTTCGACGTGTGAGTCTGCGGCTCGTCTTCTCTGGCTCTCGTTCGACGGTAGGAGGATGGGACGAGGGCGACTCTGGGCGACTGCTGACCTTCCTCGCTCGCTCGCTCGCAGCCTCGTCGGCTTCTGCCTCGAGCGGCATCTCCTGCAGCGCGTCTACATGTGCGCTCTCGCTCTCGCCCGCGCGCACTCTCCCATCGTGACTGACCCGTCCGCTCCTCTCCCGCTCCCAGGCGTCGGAGGTCGAGCGGTTTCAACACCCGCTTGGTCTGTCGAGCGTCGTTCAACCGCGCTGACCTGCTTGTTTTCGTCTTCTGGTGCGTCGCCGTTGACAGGCTTCTCCGCCCGTCGCGCAGAGTTCGACTTTCCCCTTGGCCCCCGCAGCTCCGATTAGCCGCACGATGGAGCTCTCGCGGTGCCCGACGTCTTCAACGCGTCGGAAAAAAATGATTGACTGCTCGTGCGAAGCCGACCGTCCTGTCCGAACCCTCGTAAGTTGTCTCGCTGCTCGACATCCATGCAACAGCCGCTCGACTTTTGCTCCCAGCAGCGAAGAGTCCTGTGTGCATTCCCTGCCTAGCAGGAGAGGGAGTTTCGGCGACTGGATACATGCGGGGCTTCTGTTCTGGTAGTTGCCCTGCCCGTTAGTACGCGTAATATTAGCGCTTCATCTCCTCAGCTTCCTCCCGCCCACCTCGCTCGCCCGTCCAGCTTGTCCTTACTGCCAGTATCGCTGTAGAAAGTGTACAGCACGTCACTTCGAGCCGACTCAGCCTGCCAATCGCTGTCGTCGTCGCAATTCCAGCCCCGACATGCTCGCCAGTTCTCCACCCGCACTCCCACCGCTCTACTCGCCGCAGGGCAGCCGCTCGTACGCCTCACAAGTATCACCGTCATCGGCTTTCCGCTCTCTGTCGTTGGGCGGGCAGTACAAGCGCGAGGAGGGATTTTCCGCCACTTCCCCGATCAAGACGGGCGCCAGAGAAAAGGTCAACTGTGCAACGAGGACGCACGAGGGTAGGGGCGGAGGCAAGGGCAAAGGCAAAGAGCGGCCTCAGGAGGAGTCGCAGCGCAGTGCGGCCAACGGGGCTCCGCCTAAAGAGGCGAGTGCAGCGGAAGACCTTCCCGACGTTCCTCCATCCCTCGACTCCCTCAACCTGCCTCAGACCAGCTCGATCGAGAAGGGCGGCCAGGAGAAGAAGGGAGATGGGCGGGACGATTGGCTGGATTCGGAGGGACGCGCCCGCTTCGTCGGCAACTCGTTGATTCGCTCGGATGCGGACGAGCCCATCCTGAGAGAGACGGATCGACGATTCGTGCTGTTCCCCATAAGGTACCACGAGGTGCGCTCCATCGAGCTGTTCGGCTCGCAGGAATCTGGCCTGACTCGCTTGCTTCGACAGGTCTGGGCAGCGTATAAGAAGGCGGAGGCGTCTTTCTGGACTGCAGAAGAGATGGTGAGTGCGACAGTGTCACGGGCGGTGCACGATTGCTGAGAATGTCTCCGTGCAGGACATCGCAAAGGACCTGTGGGATTGGGATCGTCTGACGGACAACGAGCGTCACTTTATCTCCCACGTCCTCGCCTTCTTCGCCGCCTCGGACGGCATCGTCAACGAGAACCTGGTCGAGAGATTCTCGGCGGAGGTGCAAATCGCCGAGGCGCGCTGCTTCTACGGCTTCCAGATTATGATGTGCGTTTATTCGGCCCGACTCCTTCCCTTCGGACCAGTCTAACCCTTTTCTGGCGCGATAGGGAGAACATTCACTCCGAGGTGTACTCGCTCCTCATCGAGACGTACATTCGCGAGCCGCTTGAGCGCGAGAAGCTCTTCAACGCCATCGAGACGAGTGCGTCCTCTTTGACCCCCTGCACCGCCAATAGCATGCGCTGACAGCTCAATACGCAGTCCCGTGCATCGCCAAGAAGGCCGAGTGGGCGCTCCGATGGATCTCAGACCCTCGAGCCGTCTTTGCGGAACGACTGGTCGCTTTCGCCGCTGTCGAGGGCATCTTCTTCTCGGGCTCGTTCGCCTCAATCTTCTGGCTAAAAAAGCGCGGGTTGATGCCTGGTTTGACCTTCTCGGTGCGGTTCCGCCTGTTGCTTTCGTTGGAATGCTGAGTGCTGAGTTGACGGGATTGACTGCAGAACGAGCTCATCTCGCGCGACGAGGGTCTTCACACCGACTTTGCCTGCCTCCTCTTCTCGCACCTCGAACGACGACCAGCACCTCACCGCGTCGCCCAAATCATCGCCGAGGCGGTCGAGATTGAGCAAGAATTCCTGACGGACGCCTTGCCAGTGGGCCTGATCGGTATGAACGCCACTCTCATGCGACAGTATATCGAGTTCGTTGCGGACCGTTTGCTTGTCGCGTTGGGGAACAAGAAGCTGTACAATGCCGAGAACCCATTCGACTTTATGGAGATGATCTCGATGGAGGGCAAGACCAAGTGCGTCTCCATTTCTAATTGTCCTGCCTCATTCCGTGCCGACCCATCTCCCCCTCCAGCTTTTTCGAGAAACGCGTCTCCGACTACCAGAAGTCGGGCATTATGACCCGCGTCAGCGCCATGTCGCGAACAGCCAGCATCGCCGACACTACCGGCAGCGGCGCCAGCACACCCTTCGACGAGCGGGGTTCGCTCATCTTCGACGCCGACTTCTGAACCTGCTCGCCTCCTCGTTATCCTACTCGCATCTCGCAACTTCTCCTTGTATCGTCCATCGCCGACATTTCGCCTCGCCTCGTCAAAGTACCGTCGCTCCACTCTAGACACTGCAAGATCTCTGCTCCCCCGCATTCTGTGTACGTCGCGGTAGCAGCCGTACATCCGTGCTTGTACTCTCCCCGCCGCCGTGCCCTCGCGCATTGTCCTCGTTGTAGCACCAAGCCAACCTCACCCCTCGCAACGCATCTTTCCACTTTCTCGACGGACATTCGCAACGTCTTATCATCGCTGTCTCAGTGCATGAAGCTCCAGAGAAAGCTGCCGTCGTCGTCAAGTTCACTCCCATCCCCGCCCATGGTCCCTTCCTCCGACCGCGACCATGGCGCACGAGCCAGACGATGCTGCTGTTGAACAGTATAGCGGTCTGCTTGAGCAGGTTTCTGCTGCGCCGTACCAGCGCGATCTCCACCTCAAACGCATCCAGCTTGCGAAGTCACTTGCGTTGGGCGATGAAGTCGAGCAGGCGCGCCAGGCTCTCGCAGGCTACCTTCCGCTGAGCGAAGGTGCGTAGCAGTCCTGCTGCTCTATTGCGCAAGCTGACTATCGGCCACCGCAGGCGAATGGCTCGAGTGGATCGAGGACAGGAAGCAGCAACTCCCTCAGGTCCCGGTGGAGGACGTCACACCGCACCTGGAGGTGATGGAGCTATACAGGAGGGCCAGTCGTGACTACCTCTGTGCGTGGTCTCGCTCTCAGCCTGCCTGATGCTAGCTGACCTCGGTTCGCCAGCGATTCCCCTCCTCATTTCCTGGTCGGAATGGGTGGTCGGGCAGCACTACGCTTCCAAGGGTCTCTCGCCTCCCCTCTCTGCCATTGGGGAAGACGACGAGGATGCGGCCATGCAAGCGGCGGACAGGAAGGTTGGCGAGCCAGACCAGCTCCTCGAGGTGGTCTTCTCGCTTGAGGAGGTCAGGGGCGTCTGCGACGAAGTCCTCGCGGTTGCGGGGGCGCACTTGGCGGAGGTGAGCTGACTCGCCACTCGACGTGCGAGAGCTAGCTAACGCTGAGCCGCCCGCAGAGTTCGCGTGTCTGGAAGATCTGGCGAGACTTCGAGATGGACTTGCTGAAGGTGCGGTCCGCCCCCCCCCCCCCCTTCTCGTATCCATAACCATTCTTACGTTCCTGATTTACAGACGGACCCGTCGTATGCTCGCTCCTCTGCCATACCGGAACATTGAGCCCGCTGACCCTTGTCTATCGACAGTCCGGATCAGCTCGTCCAGGTTGAGCAGCTGTACCTCAAGCGCCTCAAGGTTCCTCATCTTGGTGCGTCGTTTTTGCATGCAGCGCTGCGTGAAATATCCTGACAGGAACGACTGGCCCGCAGACATCGCCGAAACCTTCTCCGCCTACTCTTCTTTCGTTACGACTTTCGACAACGACAACTACGATAAGAGTCTGCCGGCGGCGAACAAGATCTACAGCGCGACGGTGAAGAAGGCGGATGAGCGGTACCCCGAGGAGGAGAAGCTGGTGCGTGAAGCATCCCTCCCTTCTGCCGCCCATCCCTGCTGATCATCCCTCGCGATGGCAGAAAGCGGCTGGCTACTCGGCTCAGGCGTACCTCGACTACGTGGCGTGGGAGCGCGAAGTGAAGCGCCCCGATACCCCGCTCGTCAAGGCAATCTTCCAGCGAGCCGTCAAGGACCATCCGAGCGACATCGAGGTCTGGGAGGCCTACCTCGAGTTCCTGGCGCGTTGCTCGCTCGCTCGCTTCTTGAGTCATGGAGACTGATTTTCGTCGGTGTACAGCACAAAATCCCGGAGAAGGAGTCGAACTTGCGCGAGGTCGCCGAAAAGGCCGTCCGCAACTTGCCATCGTCTGTCTCGCTCTGGACGGCCTATTTCCGCGTCGTGGTGCGTCTCGGTCCATTTTTCACCTTCATCTTTGGACTGACGCTTCGACTCCTAAAGGAAAAGCTCCAGCTTGGCGCCGAGGAAGTCGAGACTCTTTTCCAGCGTGCGATCGCGACCGGCTTCTTCGACAAGGACATGGGCTCGACCATCGCGCTCTATCACGCTCGCGCCAGCTTCTACCGCCGCGAGGTGGACAACAAGCGTGCACAATCTATTCCGCTCTGCTTCCGCTCAGCCGTCATTGACTCGCTTCTTCACGATCCAGCAACCGAGGATGGACCTGATGCGGACCTTGTTGGGTTTGCCCTCGGCGTCTTGCAAGAGGGAATTGAGGCGACGAAGAAGGGTGCGTTCCGTCTCTACGTCGCTCAGCGATCTCCGCTCACGGGCTCCGAGCTGCAGTGCACAAGAAGGGTGACCCGCAATACGGACTCGAGAAGTACCTGATTCGCCTAGTACGTCGACCGCGACACTTTCTAGGAATGATCGCTCACATCTCCTGATCTGCAGTACGAACGCTTTCACATGGTCGACGAGGCGCGAGAGATGTGGGAGGAGTTGACGAAGACTCGAGCGCACGACTACGCTTTGTGGTATGCACGAGCGGACTTCGAGACGTGCGTTGCCTTTCTGCCATCTCCCGCCAGCGCATTGTTGATCTTCTCCTTGTGTAGACGAATGGGCGACTACCAGCGCGCGCACGAGGTCTACACGAAGGGCTGCTCGGAGCGGAGTCTCAACTACCCCGAGTATCTGCTCGAGGCGTGGTTGACGTTCGAAGCCGAGTATGGTAACTTGGCGGACCTGGAGTTTGCACTGGCGAAGAGCAAGCGGCAGAAGAAGGGGTTGAAGCGGAAGCGGGCGAGGGTGCGTGGTCGCTGCTTACCTGCGTGTGCGGCGCACACTGACTCGCATCGATTGCAGGAAGCCGCGCAAGCACAGGCTCAGGCATCAGCAGCGGCAGCCGACACATCGGCCTCCACGCAAGACGCCGACTCGTTCATTGCCGACACGGTGCAGTCGCAGGATGCTGGCGAGACGAGCAAGAAGCGCGAGAGGGCGGACGAGGCGGAGCAGGGCTCGAAGAAAGTGCGGATACAGTCGCCGGCCCAGGAGGTCAAGGAGCCGACCAGGTACGTGCCTTCATTTGATTGTTCCAGGAAGCGTCCGCTGACAAGTAGCGCAGAGACCGCGAGCACTCGACTGTCTTCGCGATGGGTCCAACGGCGATGGGTGAGGAGGACATTAGGAAGCTTTTCCGCGATGTGCGTTCTCTCCCGCGGCAGATTTGTGCGCAATTCATCTGACCTGGACTTCCGCTCCCAGTGCGGTGAGATCCGCGAGCTCCACGTCAAGACGCTCGGCGACCGGTCTTACGCCCAGATCGAGTTCATGGACAAGGAGAGTGTGCTTCCGGCTCAGACGAAGGACAAGAAGCGCATCAACGACGAGGAAGTCGAGGTCTACATCGCGTGGCAGTCGTGCCTGTACGTGACAAACTTCCCGGAATCGTTCGACAAAGCGGCGATCGAGCAACTCTTCAGCAAGGTACGTCTTCTGTTGGCCTTGTCTCGCGTGGTCATAGGCTGACTGCCCTGCTCGCAGTACGGTACGATCTTCGACACTCGCTGGCCAAGCAAGCGCTTCAAGACCTCGCGTCGATTCTGCTACGTTCAATTCGCCAATCCCGTCAGTCGCCCTTGCTCTCCCTCCCGGTATCGCTGAGACTGACAGTACAATCGCAGGCTCACGCTCAAGCTGCTCTTGTACTGCACGGCATGGAACTCGAGCCCGGCCACCCTCTCTCCGTCTTCGTCTCCGATCCGTCGCGCAAGAAGAACCGCACCGATGCCAACGCCAACAGCCGCGAGCTATACATCGCGAACCTCGCCAAGTCGGTGAAGGACGCCGACTTGCGCAAGCTGTTCGAGCCGTATGGCGCCATCAAGGATGTTCGCATGCCGACCGACGACAAGGGTCTCGCGAAGAGCTTTGCGTTCGTCGAGTTCGAGGAGGAGGTGCGTACAATCTCGGCGTCAGTCTTTCCACGTCATGCTGACGCTTACACTTGCAGGTCTCTGCTCGCGCCGCTCTCGCGCTCAACAACCATGAGCTGCGGAAGAGGCACATCTCGGTGACGATTGCGGAGCAACGTGCAACGGGCACGAAGTGCGTCATCTTGCCCCCGTCTTATTAAGGTCGTCTTGCTGACCTGGCCGCCCGCCTTTCCGCAGAGTCGGCCCACCGGAGAAGGGCGTGGAGAAGGAGAATCGCGGCGTCCGCGTCCTCGGCCTCGATCCTTCGACGCAAGAAGCGATCATTCAGCAGGAATTCGAGAAGCTGGCGCCGGTGCGACGGGTCAACTACGTCGCCGGCTCGACCGAAGCGGTCGTCTTGCTCGAGAATCCAGCCGTGCGTACTTCTCCCTTGGGCTCACACCCTTTCGTTCGCTGACTCGCGCGTTCTGCTCGCAGGATGTCGGTAAGGTTTTGATGCAGCACGACTCCATGACAGTCGACGGCAAGAAGGTCGAGCTCGCCGCTGAACGACCGCGCCAGAACCGCAGCGGAAGGAGCTGGCCAGCGCAAGGGACGGGAGACGCGCCTCTCGTCCCTCGCGCAACCTCAAGAGGACGAGGACGAGGGCGTGTCGCGCTCGGAGGTGGACGCGGCCGACGGGGCGGACAAGGTGGCCGGCTTGGACTCGGCGCAGGGCGCCCAGCTGCGGCTGCTGCCTTCCCGAACGCTGCATCGGGCGATACCCAGATGGCGGACGCATCGGCGGCGGGTTCGAGCAAGGGGCAGGACGCTTTCCGTGCAATGCTGCAGAAGAAGAAGGACGAGTAGTCACTTGCGCAAATACATGCCTTCTCTCGCTTCTTTCCGGTTCGTCGTGTCGTGCGGAGAGACATTTGATCTTACTGCATTGGTCCTGGGGCATACTCTTCCGACAACAGGGCACAGACGGAGGCATGTATAGGCGAAAGTAGGATATCTGCTTCGACATGTGGGTTGACGAGCTCATTCCGACGACTTGCCCTCGCTCTGAGGTGGATTCGGAGGGAGCGGCGCCGAAGGAGGTGGGAGCTATGGTGGAAGGGCAGCATGGCGGCACGAGGAGCTGTCCGACTCGCGACGACTGCTGCCGTAGCTTCTGTCGCTGCGCGACTCGTACATCGACGTCCTTTGAGAGTCGCGCCGAGCGTTCGTGCTCTGTTGCAGGGTAACAGCCGCAGGTTTGGCAGTCGGCAGGGGGAGAAGGAAGTCGACCAGTTCAGCGGCGTCTTCGTCCGAGTCCTCCGCATCGAGGAAGGACGTTGAAGCAGTCGCGTGAGGGAGAGAGGGCTTGCGGTGATATGCTGGAGACGAGCTGTCGCCCGGGCGGAGCGGAACTTGGGGAGCGCTATAGTCGGCGCCGACGTCGGGCTGATACGACGGCAGCTGCATCGACGCTGGCGAGGCCCTCGTCTCCCTGGCAGCCTCCTTTATCATGCTCAGCCAATCTTTGTACTCGTTCAGGTCGTCCATGCCGACAATCCAGCTGATGTCTTGCGGTTCTTCGCTGTCGAGGCCATGACTTCCTCCTCTCAGGGCGTAGCCCCAACCCGTCACCTTTAGGAGGTACGCAGGAGCTTGTGTCGGCGCCTCAGCAGCCGCAGGCGCGCAGACGATCGAATTCGGGAGGATCTCGAGCCGCGAGACCTCATTCTCGGTGGAGCGGGGCGAAATGAAAGCGTGAAGCGTGTATGTCGACCGTTGCGAGCGTTCGAAGCCTGCAAGACGGGTTAAGGCGATCGTGCGGTTGTGAAAAGACGGGCGCAATGCGCGGAGGTGCGACGGCTCGAAGACAACCTTGGCGAGTTGGGCGGCGGCGCTGTAAGAGACTCAACGTAAACGTACATATCCCGACAGGTCGCGACGGCGTTGTACCGCAACAGAGTAGGAGCGTTTCACTCACATTTCGCAAGGTCGGATCTCGCTCCTTGTCGCGGGCCAATTCGGCAAAACGATCCGCCTCCTGGTCTCGAACATGCCATGCTGCGTCCCCGCGCGGCTCAACCCGAACCCCAACACTTCTGCGGCCTTCCCCGCCGTCGAGCGGGACAACTCAAGTCCCAAATCAGGCGGAAGGGTCGTCCCGCGCTCGCTTGCGCGGTAGCGCTCGGCGATGGACGCCGCGGGAGACGTTGTGAGTCCGAGCATCTTCGCGGCTTTGGGAGGAGGAGGGTGGAGAAGCGAGTCGGAGGCCGGACGGGGCGAGACAGGATGGGGAGACGCTTCAGCGTCCGAGGCTGACGCAGGCGAGGCGAGAAACCGGACGTGGTGTCCCGTCGGCGGCGCCGAGCCCGGCGAGGGCGAATTGTAACAGCTTGGACTGCGCGACATGATCGAGTGCGAGGGAGGGGCGATAGCCGTTTCCCTCGTTGACGCTGACCTCACAAGGGACGAGCGTGACGACCCGCCTTCGAAGAGTGTTGAAAGACGACTCCGGCGACCGCTGCTTTCGCGACTGCCGGACGAGGACGTTGTCGAGCGGCTTCGACCGAGGTGGGCGAGAGGCGCGGCGAGCGTCGAGAGGACGGATGTCCGCTTCTGCTTCGTGCTGCTCGACGAGGTCGACTGACTTGTTCGAGGGAAAGTGGGAGCAAAGCGTGTCGGAGACGGCTTGGTGAAGCCGGCGCGAAGAGAAGGCCATTCAGGTTGAGGCGGAGAAGTCGGCGAAATCGGCGGCGAGACCGGGATGATGGCTGGGACGTCGAGAGCGACCGACCTTGAATGAGTCTCCAGTGTATGCTGCTGCGGCGCGCGCGGGGTGGAGAATGGATGAAGCGAGGAGAACGAATAAGACGGGGACCTTCCTAAATCGACGGTTGTCCTCTGTGGCCTGGCAGTCTGCGCTGGTGGCTCAAGCCTGTCGGAGGAAGATCCTGAACTTGCAAGCCAGGCGGGGCCGCCATGTGAGCTGAGGACATCCAAAATGTCTCGCTCGTCCTCAACCATTCCCTCCGGGTCGAACCATCCACCCGATTGGCCGCTCGACGACGCGACCGGCTTCTTGTCATGCTGAGGGTACTGTGACGACGGAACCGACTTGCTGAACGACATTGCCGCCGACTCGGGAGCAGGAGGCCTCGGGAATTCCCAGATCTCGTCCCAGCTAAGGTCCGAGTCTCCGCCTGCACTCATGTCTCGCGTCATAGGCTTGCTCGTCGCCCCCGCTTCCTCGAGAACAATCGGCGGAAGCAGCTTCGAGGTCGTCTGGACGTGTTCGTCGCAGTCGGGAAGGCTCGTGGCTGCTGTACTCGAGCTGAAGTGGCTGTCCGCTCCGCTGCTTGTTGGACGGCGCATGGGCGGGCTTGAGTGGGTAGAAGAGGAAGAACGAGTGGTGCGAGTGGTGGCCGTCGTCTGCGAAGACAGCCGCTGATCGCGGTCAGGCGGGCGGACGGGCGCAGAAATGTTTGTCGCGAACGATGACGGTGCGGCGACAGAAGGCGTCAACGGGAGAGGGAGCTTCGGAGGCGGAGCTGCGCACCGAATGATGGAACCGTCAGTCTCGCAGCAGACGCTCAAAGGGAGGAAGATCTGTATGTACTCGGTGGTGGCGATTCCGCTGAACTCGCCGACGACCTTTGAGACTGTTCGCCCGCCGTTCTCGACGTCTTCACCATCTCGTCACTCCGTTGAGCATACTCGCCCGCCAGCTCGATCTCGAGACCCACGCTGTCCCTCCTCCCAGTCGCAATCTCGTTCGAGCACTCCTCATTCTCCGCACCATTGCCCTCTTTCTCAGGTTCAAGCTCCTCTCCGTCGCCCTCTTCACTCTTTTCTCCTCCTGTTGTCGGCGACCTTCCCCAGTCTGCAAGCGAGCGCCTCATCCTCGCACCTTCGGCTGATTGATGCACGACAGGCGCGTCGTCCGGCGTCAGTGGGCGTTTCAAGGTGGCCTCAGTCTGTTCCTCAGCCATTCTCGATAGCTAGTAGTCCTAGTCAAGCGGTTTGCGCGGGAGAGGAGAGGAGAGACCGAGGTGTTGGGCTGGTCAGTCAGGTGTGTGAGAAGGGTCGTGCGCCTTCCGCGGCGTGCAGAGAGCCTTGCGACGTGCAGCAGTAGTTCTAAGGGCAGTATAGCAACGAGATAAGGGCTTCAGCAGCTCACGCGAAGCGAGTCGAGCGAGGCTTCGAGCAACCCGGAGAACAATGGCGAGGAACAAAGGGCACCGCGATACGAGTGCATCATGCGCTTGTACGGCCGGGCCTGCGTCGCAGAGAGTCGCCCAATCGAGCGCCCAGTGCCGCCTGGCCGCAGTACTGCGTGCGATTCGAACGAGAAGCGAGGACGAGGAGGCGCGGGTTCGATTGGGATAGACTTTGACACACACGGCGAGAGGGAGAACAGCTACGAAAGGGCGGGCTTTTGAGGCAACTAGAGACAAACGGAACTCGAGGTGGAGACGATTCCGACCCTCCAACCGAACCAGACACGCAGGCGGATCCTTCCTGTCCGTGACCACCTTCGACAACGCCTCACGCCTCACTGCTGCATACCCCCACCGCCACTCGCACTCCTCGCCATCGCCTCGTACCCACCCGGCGCACCACCCTGCGCGAACGCATTCGCGTTGCCATATCCACCGTTCGACTCGCCTCGAAACCCGCTGCCGGCACCATAGAACCCAGCGTTCTGCATCGCATGCTGTGGCGGTACAGGCGAGGCCGATCCACCTGGTGCGTAGGGTGCATAGCGGTTCGCTTGAGCGGCGGCGGTGGAGGAGGTCGAGGCGCTGACGGGGATGTCGAACGGAGGTTGGGGAGAGCCACTGGGCGACACGGAACCGCCTGGTGCGCCGGCGGCGCCGGAAAGGGCGGGCTGGGCGTTGAAGGGCTGACGGAGGTAGAGCGGGATGGACGAAGCCGGCTGGTGGGGCTGGGGAGAAGCGAACGACGCCTGGTGCGGCTGTTGCTGCCGGCCGGCCATGGTGTGCAGGCCCTGCGACGTAGACGGACCGGCACCAGCGAACGAAGTCGACGCAGCGCCGGGCGTAAACGGTCCCGCTTCAGCTTCGGCGCGTCGACTTGCAGCGGTGCGAGCAGGTGTATCCCCCGGCAAGGCGCCATCGAACGTAAGCGGCGTGCCAGCTTCGCTCCCCGCCGCCGACGGCGTCTGCATCGGAATGAGGCCCTGCGCAGCGGCGAGTTCTTCGGCTTGGCGCTCGAGAGCTTCTTCGCGCGCGGCGGCTTCGCGGAGGAGCTGGAGCTTGGCTTCGGCGACGGTTGCGGGGAGGTTGGCGGGCCACATGGGGAGGGAGGTGGACGAGTCATCGACGAGAGGGGCGAACTCTGCGAGGCGAGCATGACTACGTGAGCAGGCGAAGGAAGGGTGGAGGGGAATGCAGAAGCGCACTCTTCTCGACGCTCAAAACGTAGCCAACAAGCTGATGCAGCGGCATCGTCTCCAACCACTCCTTCTTGATCGCCTCATCATACTCATTCTCCCTCTCCGCCTCGCGTCCCTCACCTTTGTCCTCTCCCCGTCCCGTAGTCCACCCCTCGCCAACCATAACGTCGATAGGCGTCTTGGTTGCTGAGACTTTCGCGTCGCATGAGCTGCAGAACCAGGGGAGGGTCGAGTCGACGACTGAGTGCTCGATCGTAGGCACCGAGCAGAGTTGGTGCCAGCCGCGGTTGCAGGCTTCGCAGATGACGAGCTGTGGGGCATGAGTTCGTGAGTAGTGCGCAAGATTAGAAGGAATCAAGCGGGTCGCACGCGGTTCTCGGGTGGCGAATGGCCTTGATTGCAGACCTGGCACATAAGGTTCGCGTCGAGGTTGACCATCGGCGCGCGCTTCTTTCGTTGAACTACCCGAGCAAGAGCCTCAGCGGTCGAAGCAGGGGCTGAAGAGCGAGTTGCACGCACTCGTAGGCTTATTGGTCGGGACGAAGGTCTTGGGCTTCGACACCTTGCGGCCAAACTTGGTCATCGGCGCCATCTTGCCCGTGCCGAACTGCGCTCACGGAGACAAAGAGAATCAGCGTTGGATCGACATGGAGTGAACGCCGGGCTCGAGCAGTCGAACGCACATCATCGTCGACCTCCTCGTTCAAGTCGACGCTCTTCTGCTCGTCGTCCTCGCCATCGGCATCGCTCTCGGTTGTGTCGCCCGTGAAATCGTCCTCGTCGCTGCTAGCCCTCATGCGCTTCCCTCCCCTCCCACCACGCCCTCCGCGGCCTCTGCCGCGCCCGCGACCCCTCGCCTTGGGCCTCCCGCGTCCACTAGGCGAATCCGCCCCGCTCGCCGGCGTCGCAGGTCCCCTGCTCTCTGTGCCAGGGACCTTCCTCGGCCTCCCGCGCGGCCGCTTAGGCGGGAGAGGGTTTCCGTCAGGCCCGTACTGGGGCATCAAGGGCGCCTGCATGTTCTGCGGCGCGGGGTTGACGGGGATGCCTGCGACTGGTCCGCCTTGGACGGCCGGAGGGGGTTGCTGCAGTACTGAAGGGAAGGTCTGGAGCTGGCCTGGCTGGGCGGCGGGCGGGGCGGCGGGAGCAGTCTACGTTCATCAGTCGAGCGGGTCAGTCGTCGCGCAGAGATGGAACCACACACTCGGCTCGGACAGGGAGAGTCGGACGCACACCGCCGTAGTTTGCCAGAGCCTGCGGGATGTCCTTCAGGTCCTCTTCGAATTGAAGCGTGCCGTTGTGGTCGGGTTGCGGTTGGCCGCCGAGCTGGATGCCCTGGTGCTGTTGCGGGTGCGGGTGCGGGTATTCGGGCTGGCCTGTGATTGTGTACGCGTTGAGAGACGGGTCGAGCGCGTCCATGTGGGTGCCGGTGAGCGAGATGCGAGGGTTGTTTTGGCGAGGGTCGGGTTCGGGAGGAGGAGGACGGGGTCGGATCGAGCGGTGAGAAAAAGCACGGGCGCGGTGTGCGGGCGTCTCAGTACAACGACGTACCGACGGGAACATCCATCTGTCTCTTGCTTGCAAGGTGAAAGGGGGAGGCCAGCGAGGCGGCGCGCGGGGGGTGGAGAGGACGCTATTACAAGCTGAATACAAGACCGGCATTAGTCAACTTTGTATGTTTCACGATTACAAATACCTGTGTATTCAGTTTATATTCGCAACTTGGTGATCGAAAGCCACTCGCCTCTCCCCCTGCAACGGTTCGAGATGCGACCCTCGAACCCCAGCCTGCTAAAGCTGCTGGCGCTCCCGCTGTCGCAGCCCAAGTCTACGACCCATCCGCCGCCGTTCCTGCTTCACGCCGTGCGCCAGTCGCTTCAATCCGCCAGCGTCGACGCGAAACGTCAAGACCAGCCCATCGCGACTCGCTATGCGCACAAGGCGATCGACAAGGCTGCAGACCTGTGGGACGGACTCGGAAAGGCGGACGAGGGCACGTGGAAACGCCGCGCGTATGTGAGTTCGCTGGAGACGAAGGCAAACGTGCTGGACGGGGCGGTGCTGAGCTTTCGACGACGGAAATACTGACCTCTTGCGCGCGTGCAGGCGCTGGGAGAACGCATGATGGATCGGATAGAGTACGAGGAGTGGGCGCTCAAGGCCATCGACCCGGCACTCGCACCCAAACTCGTCTCCTCAAAGGACTCGGCGCACGTCAAAGAGACGGTGGGCGCCTCTCTCTACGTTCTGTCGGTTGAGCCAGAGTGCCTGACGGTATTAGTGACACCGCGCAGGTCGACGTCTTGTTTCCCGCCTCGCTCTTGGACGACAAGGCGCTCCTCTCCTCGCTGAAGGCTTCACTGGAGCACCGGGAACCTCATCATCGCAGCGCAATGATGAAATGTCTAGCGTGAGCGCACGTTTTTGTCGGGAAGACGTGGAGACGAGTCTGACCAGCTCTACTTTTGCGCGCAGATTCGCACCCTTAACGCTGCCCTTTGCCGTCATCCCCGTTGTTCCCAAGTGCGCTATAACATCCAGCTGATCGTCTTGAAGTAGTGCTGACACGACTTTCCCCCGCAGCTTCCCCTTGTTCTACGTCCTGTGGCGAGCATGGTCCCATTTCCGAGGTTCGTTCCCTTTCTCCTCCCTCTGTTCCAGACTCATTAACTCATCGTCGTCTTCCCACGTAGCATGGAAAGCCTCCCACTACCTCTCCTCCCTCATCGGCTCTCCCTCTCTCCGCCTCCTCCCCTCCTCCGATCTCGACTCCATCTACTCCTCCTCCTCCCGTCCCTCTCCGCCTCGACTGCTCCTAACACCCGACCGAGTACCGATCATCGTGGAGCGTTTCAAGATGGATGACGAGGAGAGAAAGGAGTTGGAGCGCGCAGTGGGGCAGAGTGAGAAGAGGCTGGAGCAGGTCAAGAAGCAGGAAAGGGAGTCCGGTACTCAGAAGACGGTGCTGGAGGAGCAGAAGGAGGATTAGATCAGGGAGGGGATGACATAGAGTATGTGTAGCAGGCGATTGTTGTTCAGAAGAGACCGGCTTCCTTGTCAAACGAGGAACTCGGCTAGACCTGCCATCACTTTGCATCTTCGGCTCCGCCTTGTGCACTCGCCCGAGAGACTGTTCTGGAAACACTCAACTCGAAGCAGTCGAGAAGGGACTTGTCGACCGTTGCCGCCGCTTCACCTTCGACGAGAGGCACGCCGTTGACATTCGCCCACCACCTCTTCGTCTCGCTCGGCACGCGCCAGGCTCGCTCTCAGCTGCCCTTCTGCGCTCGAAGTTGCCCACAAACGCGTCGGACAAGCCACTCAGCGCCGCGTCGTCGCTCGACGCCCGCCTATCAGCTCCTCGCGAGTTGAGGCGCTACAAGACGCATTGCTCGCTTGTCGGGATCGTGGATGCCCCGCAAGGGTTTTTCAGAAAGAGAACAACGTGACGTGCGTCTCCACTCTCGCCATACTGCCCTGTGAAGACTGGGAATGGGCCTCTTCGACGATTCGTCCCCTTGTCTCCGTTCTTGTTCGCAAGGTGGTGACTTCGTTGTGGCTCGAATGGTCGATTCACCTCGGTGCGTGCTCACAGACGCACAATACGCTCGACCTCACCGTCTCTCCGCCGCTTGACCGCCGCCAACCCCTCCCCCTCGACGGTCCTCCCGCCTTCGCCACCTTTTCTCAAGAGTGTCACTCACAATCCTCTCCTCGCCAGTCCCATCCTATTCCTACTCCTCGCCATTCATTTGCGACAGGCGCAAACGCCGTCACTTCGCACTACTTCTTCCCTCCCGCCCACGAACAGCCTCAACACCCTCACGCTTCCGGCTCCGTCGCCCACCTTGCGCACACCTTCCGCAACCAGCCTTTGACGCCTCAGAACTACCCATCTTCTCGTTCGCCGCCGCCGAAGCAAAGCCCTCCGCTAGCGCCGCCGTATCAGTCGCCTCTGCCTCTGCAGCCCGCACCTCCGCACCCCTACCCTCCGCGGCAGCAGCTTCCACATCTTCACCAGCACCCTCGAGCCGGCAACGACTACCAGTACATTGGTCAGCAGTACGCGCCGCACTCACAGCAGCAGAGGTCGTCGACTACACCCGGCTTGCGATCAGCGGCAGCAGGTCCGGTCAGTAGCCTCTTCATCCGCAACGAGCCCAAGGTTTTTCTCAAGGCGTCTGGGCAACAAGTCTCGACGCCTTATACTTCTGCGATCGCCGGCGGTCGGGCGCACCAGCAAACAAGTTACGGCCGTACCGCCTCGACTGCTTCCTCATCGACCGTACCGTCTCAACAACGCCCTTCATCGTCCGTCTCTCGCCTTCATCAGAATTACCACATTAGTCACTCTCCCCCTCGCAACTCTCCTCCTTCCGCCTCCATTCCGTTCGGCCTTCTCGCACCCTCCGCCTCTCGCGCCGAATCGTCGTCAAAGTCGCACGTTATCAACATCCTCAGCGACGACGAGTCGACGCCTGCACCACCGGCGCTTGATCACGACGCATTTGCCCTTGCGGAGGAGCTCTTCCCGTCGGACGCGATCATCGACGAGGACGAGATGTCGAGGAGGGGTGTTCCATTCCAGCCTCAAGATCCGGAAGCTGGGGTCAGATCTGTGTTTGGAGGCTGGCGGAGCGGTGGATCGGCTTTCTACGCCGACGACAAAGCGCAGGCGTCTTCGTCGGCTGCGAAGGGCAAGGCGCCGAGGAGATCCTTCAATTTCGGACGAGCTCCTGGTTTCGACGCAGCGGTGAAGGATAGTGTATCGCCGTCGAACAAGGGCGGAGGGCGGAGAACGCAGAAGGAGGCGATCAACAGCCTGCCCGGGATCAACAAGACTGTACGGCCAGGTACGTTCGCTGCGATGACTCTTTCGGCTCATGCATGACAATAACTGACGTAGCTCGACGCCCACAGACTCGCATTCGCTCGGCACCATCCCGGCGACCAGTTTCCATCGACCTGAGCCGGCGGCCTCGACCTCTACAGCAGCCCACCAGAAACCGTTCAAATCGCCTATCCTGCACCAAAACGCGCCGCTCACCCAGCAGGAAAGGGAGGGACGCAAGCGGCAGGCTCAAGTCGCGCGCAGCCTGAACGGTGCCGGCAAGGGAAAGGGGAAGGGGAAGGGGCAGGGGAAGGCCTCAGCCGATGTTGTCGAGCTGAGCTCCGACGAGGACGGCGACGACAGGGTTGTGCTGGTCGGGCAGCCGCATCAAGATGAGGACGAGACCGACCCGATCATCGATGATGACCACCGCCGTCTTGCGAACGGCCGGCAAGGCGGTCACCGACGGCACAGCGATTCTCACGCCACGGCGAGTCGGACGCCGACGAAGGGCCGGGGTCGAAAAAGCTTTCCGCACGACCGCTTTGTCGACGAGTCGCAACAACCGAGCTCGCCGGATCCAATTGGCATGACCGGACTTGCGACGGATCGCGCTCTCCTTGGCAAGCTGCACGATGGGCGTGCCTTCGCCGACCAAGCGGTTCACGGCAGAGTCAAGACAATCGTCGCGGGTATCGAGGAGAAGACTCGCAACGTGCAGGGTGGGTCTCTCGTCCAGCAGATGAAGGGGAAGCAGGTGCGCTCGCACTGCTCGTCCGGCGCGTGCCTTCTCGTCATCGCTTACGCACCACGCTTGGTCGCAGCCGCAGCGTCGTCAGCATGACCCCGATGGCGGACCTACGGACGACGGCGAGATCAGCATGCGGAAATCCGCGAAGAAGCTGCCCCGCGCCTCGCAACAGGTTCAGTCCGACGTCTGCGCCGTCAAGGTCGAGCCGTACATGCTCGGTCGCCGAGCATTCGCCGCCGAGCACATCGTCAGCCAGTACAGCCTCATCTTCAACTCCCGCGGCCATCCCAGAGGATGGAGGCTCGCCATTCATCGCCACCCACCGCAGCAAGAACCTGAAGAAGTCTGCTCCGACATCAAGGCTGAGCATCTGCAAACGATGGAGTGGTCGAGCACCGAAAAGGATGGTAGCCGACCCTTCGTCTTCTTTCAGTTCAACAGCGGCAAAGGGAAGAAGATTGTGAGCGAGCTGACAGCCGACTGCGAAGACCGTGAGTCATTATCTTCGACGTGAATCCGCTTCCTCCGCTCATCTGCTTCGTGCGCCGCAGCGGGTCAAGACGCGACTGTCCTGTTCATTCTCGAGAATGCCCCGCAGTTTGGCTGGCAGGACGACTCAATGTCTGGGCTGCCGACGCAAGAAGACATTTTCTTTCGAGGCTTGGGTGAATGGGGCCGCGAGGTCAACATTCCGTTCACTCAATGCGGGTGCGTAGATTGGCATTTCTTTTCGCCCGCGACTAACCTCGATTATCGCAGATTCGGCAAGACGACCATGCTCTGCGATCTCTACAGGAGGGTTCGAAGCGAAACGGCAAACCTCCTCGGCAAGATCAAGAGAGGTGGCCCGAAGGGGAAGAAGCCACCCGGGAAAGGCGGGCTCGACCCTCGCCAATCAAGGCTTTCGTGCGTGCAGCATCGTCCGCTTTTCGCGTGAGAGTTGCTGACGTCCGCTGGCGAGTAGCTTTTCCACCGGTGCAAGTACCAGCCCGACCACTCGACGCCTCGTGCAGGACGAGGACGGCGACTACGTGGAGGCGATGAAGCGGTCGCTCGACGATCAAGGGCCTCGAGTAGACGACGACGACCTGGAGTTCATGACCTCCCAAGCGCCCGCGACGAGACGCAGCACTCGCCCATCGACCTCTAATCTCGCCAGCTCGTCCCGCAACGAAGCCACAGCAGTCAACACGATTCAGCCGCCCAAGTCGCCATCGCCCCAACCGATGAGTGAGGAGGACCGCAAGTGGGAAGAGTGGTGGAAGGCGGAGGACAAGGCGTACAAGGCTGAGCAGATGTGCATCCCCTCTATCTGCCCGCTAGAATTTCCGTCTGACCAGCTTTATTCATCAGCGTCGTCGAATATCCGATCAACCAGCCTGGCAGCGTTTCTCTTCCGTGGGCTGACATCAAGCGCCTCAAGCCGAACGAGTTCTTGAACGACACGCTGATTGAGTTTGGCCTCAAGTGCGCACACTCCTGTCCTCAAGATGGCACGCTTCGCTGACGATATCCTTGCACGCAGGCACGTCATGCATGACGTCCTGAAGGCCGACGAAAGGCGCCCCGACGATGAGAAGCTGGCGCCCAAGATCCACCTCTTTAACTCGTTCTTCTACTCGCAGCTCTCGACGCGCAAGGACAAGAAGAACGATCCGTACGCCCTCGTCGAGAAGTGGACGAAGAAGGTCGACATCTTCGACAAGCGCTTCATCGTCGTGCCAATCAACGAGCAGTGGGTTCCTCTCGTCTCTCTCTGCGAACTCGCGTGCTGAACTCCTTCTGCAGCTTCCACTGGTACCTCGCGATCATCTACAACCCCGCCGCAATCCTTCGCGAGCACGACAAGCCGCCCCCACCCGAACCTCGCCAGTCCGGCCGCACGCGCGCCTCCCTCGCAGGAAGCGAATCGGTCTCCGCTTCGCCCAGCGTCTCGCGCGCCGAGTCGCCCGCACAGACGAGCCATCACTTCGACAAGAAGGCGGAAGGTGCGGCCGATGTCGAGATGCAGGATGCCGAGGTCGCGAATGGCGACGCCGACGCGCAGGTGCAAGACGAAATTGAGGAGCAGGAGCAGGAGCAGCGTCATCGTCGGGGAATTGAGCAGGAGATGGTAGGGAGGAAGCAGTCGCTTCAGGCGGACGAGGCGCCCGAGGAGCAGGCCGAGCCGGCGCAGCGGGACGCGATCGGCGTCGAGCCCCCGAGCCACGAAAGCGATGCGACAGAGATGCAGGTTGACGGCTCACCCGAGCTTGGCGAGGCGCCCGTGCAGGCTGAAGCGATGGCCGTTGACATTGAGGAGACCGACAACGAGGTGACGGGTCCGCGACCCGACGTCGAGGGTGGTGGGAGGAAGGCGTCAACGAGCGCTCAGGACGACCGCGACCGCAGTAATTCGCCGAAGTTTCAGCGTCTTCGGCGCGGAACCCGCGAAGGCTCCGTCATTGTCCAGGACGACGCGGAGCCGACCTCAGCCCAGTCGCGTCAGGCAGCAGATGACGACGACGACCTTCCCGCTCCGCAAGATCTCGGCAAGGCTAAGACGGCCGATCCTGCAAAGTCCATCACCATCGACGACGACGAGTCTGCGCCGAACCAGTCGCAAGAAGTCGGTCCTTCTTCAGCTGTGATGCGCAAGAAGCGATCGGGCTCGTCGTCGACTGATAGGAAGGCCGTCCCGACTGCCTCAGCGTACGCCGAAACCAAGACTGCAGGTTCCAGCTCGAAGAAGCGCAAGGCTCAGCAGTTCGGTCCTGCGGACCCTGAGCCACACCGTGCGGAAGAGCTGAAGCGCAAGACGCAGGAGGAGGAGACGCAGAAGGTGCTTGACCTGTCTGAGCGGGTCAGCTCGCTCGTTGACAAAGACGGGGTCGACCTGAACAAGTGATCTTCTCTCACGCTCGCCTTGCTCAGGATCCCTTGCTCACGAAGTCCCGCGCTTTTGCAGATGCTACATCTTCACCTTTGACTCGCTCGGCGACGCCCACGCTCCCGTTGCGCGTCGCTTAAAGGAGTATCTGATCCGGGAGGCCGAGACGAAGAAGGGTATGGACAAGGACAAGCTGTCGGACCACCTCGTCGAGACGATTCGCGTCGAGGTGCGTCCGCTCTCTGCCGTTCTTGCCGACTTTCGTGAGCTGACAACTGTTCGGCACATCGCAGGTCCCGCAACAGCCCAACTACTGCGACTGCGGCCTGTACCTCCTCCACTTCGTCGAAGTCCTCTTCCGCGACGCCGATCGCAAAGTCCGTCAGATCCTTGCGGTCCACCAAACGAACAACGGCAAGCGCCCCCGTAACGACCTGGCCTTGCGTCAATACCGCAACGAGTTGTGGGAGTTTGAGGCGGCGCAGAAGAAGCGCACGACGATGTTGGAGCAGGTCAAGGCGTTGATGGAGGAGTGGGCGAGGAATGTCTTGCCACTTCGTGAGCAGGCGGAGAGGGAGAAGGAGGAGCGTCGGAGGAAGAGGAAGTTGGAGAAGGAGGAGAAGGAGGCGAAGGAGGCTGCACAGCGGGCGGAGCAGGACGATGCGCAGGTGGCCGCGGCGTCGCAAAACCCGACAGCTGCCATGCAAGGACAGGACCAGTCGGCAGGGAAAGTCGACGCACCGCCGTCGGCGCAAGTTCCGGCGACCGATCCCTCTCGCCCTCAATCGTCTCCGCCTACTCCTTCCGCTCCCGCCGCCAATACCCGATCGGGCAAGTCGAAGGCCAAAGTCAAGTCTAAGAAGGCCGATGCCGCCGAAGTCCTGGAGCTCAGCGACGACGCGACTTGCTCGACATCCGGTTCTCCCGTCAAGCCGTCGGGCCAGTACTTCCCAAGCCTTACGCCGATCAAGGGCGACCAGCCTGTCCATCGTGCCGAGGCGGGTACGCCACCGGGGTTGCGGCCTCCTCGTCGCGTTCGCGCGACGAATGGAGAAGCAACCGTCGCTGCCGAAGCATCGACTTCCATGGCCGAGCCAGCCTCTCTCGCTGCCGCTCCACCTGAAGAAGATACTTCCGATCGCCCGACTCTGGTCGGCTCTGCGCCGTCATCGACCGTTGCAGGCCAGAAACGCCCTTTCGACAACCGTGCCCCCGTATCCGACCCCGAGAAGCCCTTCGACCTCATCACCGCGACGTCTGTGTCGATCTCTTCCGCCCCTCCTGCTCGTCCCGCTTCTGCGCCTACAAGTCAAGTCCTAGGCAATGCGGCCCACGCTGCGCTCGCCGCGCTCAGGGGACAGTTCTCGACCAACCAGACGGATTCGCCTGCTGCCCCTGCTTCCGCCTCGGCTTCGCAAGTCCAGCCAATGCAAGTCGACGAGCCTCCTGCCCTCCCCGCGCCCGACTTGGCAGTCCTCGCAGACCACGACGACACGCTCGGCGACTTGCCCGAGACCCAACCTTCGGAGGAAGGGAGCCCACCGCGGAAGAAGGTGAAGCGTTCGGCTGCGCCAGTCGAGCTGGACAGTCGACGGATGAAGGAGAGTAGTGGTGAATCGCAGGAGGAGGCTACGGAGGGGTCTCAGGAGCTGTTTGCGCCGCCGGAGGAGCGCACGGAGGCGGGCGAGTTGCCGCCTTCCAACCAGCAGCAGGCTGCCTCGTCGACCACGGAGGAGCAGCCGCAGTCAGTGGAGGCGAAGGACGCGGGTGCGTTACCAAGCAAGAAAAAGGGACGAGGCGGCGGCAAGAAGAACGCGAAGGGTGGCAGGGCGGGCAGGGCTGCGGAGAAGAAGACGGACATCGTCACGCTCAGCGACAGCGAAGACGATGGAGGGGAGAAGTAGGCTCTCGAGGGAGGAGTTGTTGAGAAGGGGTTTGTTCGCGCTTGATGTCGTCGGTTGTTTCGGCTTTAGATGGTCTGTTCCGAGTGTTGTTGCATGTCAATAGTACATTGCGTCTGTTTTCCGCCGTTCCCAGCGAGGTCGACGAGTGGCCGTCGTCCCCGTTCCGCTCTTCTCTTCCCACCGTTCACCATGTTCGCCGCTACCCGCCAATCCTCGCGCCTGGCTCGCTCGTTCTCGACCTCGGCTCGTGCCAACACGCGCGTAGCCGTGCTGGGTGCAGCCGGTGAGCCAGCGCTCTCCTGCAGCCGTCTCCAGCAATACTCATTCGAAGAGGACGACGTCGCCTCGCAGCGCCTCCGAGGGAACGCTGTGCTGATGAAAAGAGTCTTTCCATGCAACAGGCGGTATCGGCCAGCCTCTCTCGCTCCTCCTCAAGCTCAACCCGCTCGTCTCGCATCTCTCGCTCTACGACATCCGGCTCGCGGCTGGTGTCGCCGCCGACGTCGGACACTGCAACACGCCCTCGACCGTGAGCTCGACCATGCTTGCTCGGGCTGCCTGTGCGTACTGGAGCGACCGCGCGTGCGAGGGTGCCGCGATCGCTAGATCAGCGAGGAGGCGAGGGTCGGGGAAAGTGGGAGGACGCTCGCTCGTGTCACTGGGCTGCGATGGAGAAGCGCTGCGCATCGGATTGGCCTCGCTGCGTCCCAAGGGGTCTACTGCACGATCGCGCGAGGGCTGGACGGCTTGTGCGCGGCCAACTCGGGGAGGACCTGCTGGAGTCGATTCTGCTATGGCACAGAACAGCGAGGATGAGAGCAAACGTCGCTCTAGGGGTTGTTCCAAGTACTGACAACGGGTCATTATTTCGCCCGCAGTGCGTCGGCTACGGCCCGGAGAACGACGGCCTCAAGAAGGCGCTCGAGGGCGCCGAGATCATCATCATCCCCGCTGGCATGCCCCGCAAGCCCGGAATGACCCGTGACGACCTCTTTAACGTGCGTGCGATGTTCCGTCAGTGGCGATTTCGAGGCTAGAGCGCGCAAACCTCCGCCCGCGACCTGGTCCTCCTCGAGACTCTCTCGGACCCTGACCTTCCCCTCCCGCGCAGGCCAACGCCTCGATTGTCCGCGACCTTGCCCAGGCTGCCGCCGAGGTTGCCCCCAAGGCTCGCATCGGCATCATCGCCAACCCGGTCAACTCGACCGTCCCCATCGTCGCCGAGGTCTTCAAGAAGGCTGGCGTCTACGACCCGAAGCGCCTCTTCGGTGTCACCACCCTCGACATCGTTCGTGCCTCGGCCTTCCTCTCGCGCATCGCCGGCACCGAGCCCAAGGACACCAACGTGCCCGTCGTCGGTGGTCACTCTGGCCCGACCATTGTGCCCCTCCTCTCGCACCTCCCGGCCGGCAAGAAGGTCGTCGAGCAGGGCGGCGAGACCCTCGCTGCGCTCGTCAAGCGCATCCAGTACGGCGGTGACGAGGTCGTCAAGGCCAAGGACGGCGCTGGATCGGCTACCCTCTCGATGGCCTACGCCGGTGCCGACTTTACCGACTCGCTCCTCCGCGCCATGAAGGGCGAGAAGGGCGTCACCCTCTGCACCTACGTCGAGTCGCCCCTCTACAAGGACCAGGGCATCGAGTTCTTCTCGTCGCCCGTCGAGCTCTCGACCGAAGGCACCGTCGCCAAGATCCACCCCGTCGGCGACCTCCACCCGACCGAGCAGAAGCTCCTCGAGGCCTGCTTCCCCGACCTCAAGAAGAACAGTGCGCGCGCTTCGTTCCCTTACGCTCGATTGGAGCTAACTCTCTCTCCTCGCAGTCGCTGCTGGCGTCAAGTTCATGTCGGCCTAACGCTCTCCTTTGAGTAGACAGCTTCTCTTCTCCCCTCTCTCCGCCCTTTTCTGAAAACGAAGCAGCAGTTTCTGTTTACCGGGTCTGGCGAGAAAAAGCGAGGGTTCCAACCGGTCCTGCTCATCCCGTCTGCGCCTTCCGCAGCATCTCGCGATGTTCCTGCGGGGCGTACGGCGACTCGTTTGTCAGCATCCTGCGCATCAGAGCGTCAGAGCGGTTCCGGCAATTCACCACGAGCAACGCGTGGACGTTTTGCAGCACGCTCTGCTCGATCTGCGCCTTGAAGAGCTCATTGTTGAGCGCCTCGTACGCCTTGTCGAGCGTCTCGCGCTGCTGTGCGAGGTCTGCGAGGAGCTTGATGATGAGATCGCTGGGCGTAGGGAAGCCAGTCAGCGGAGAGGTTGCGCACGTCGGAAAATGGAAGAACGCACGGATCCGTAGCGCGTTCCAGTTCGTCCAGTTGTTCCTTCGTCATTACGTCCTCCCCTTCGCCCTCAAACACCCGCGCCTCGCCTCCGCCCGCGACAACCACCTGCTTGACCGAGTCGAGCAACTTGCCCAAGTTTGCATGGCCCTGGAACATCGACGGAATAGGAGGTGCCTCGACACCTTTCGGTAGCTTGATAGTGAGAGCGTTCTTGGATGCCGACTTGCCGCCTCCTTTGCCCTTCGTCGTCGAAGCGGCGAGAGAGACGCTCCTCGCTCGACCCGAGGCAGCAGGCGATGAGCCTGCGCCGTCGGGGTCCTCTTCCTCAGAGTCCTCTTCCACTTCTACGGGCCCCTCGACCTGCTTCTTCCGTGTGGTCGGCTGAGCAGGCGACATCCTCCGTCTCTTTCGTGGCGGAGCTCCGTCCACTGCAGCCAACCCGTTCGCCAGACTCGGATCAACAACAAGAAGTCCGGTCGTAGCGACAGGAGCAGTCTGGAAGTGGGTAGGAACGTCGGGAAGACGGTACATGTCGTCTTGTGGTAGGGATTGGGCAAAGTTGGCGCGGTAAGCCATCGAGCTGGGACCGGGACCGGCGGTCGAGCTGTCGTTGTCGTGATAGGGCGCGTCAGGGTTCATGGAGGAGGAGGAGCTGAGGGTGTTGATTGGGGGGGGGGGGAAAGGTCGACGAGCGCCGGGGGGAGAGAGGTGTTGAGGAACCAAGCGGCTCGATAGCGCTCAGGCGCTGCCGTCGGAGCTGTAGAGGCTGAGCAAGAGCGTGTACAGCGCGCTCGCGCACTGTCAGATCGTTTTGTCGAGGTCTGCGACTGTTCAAAAGTCAGGTTCACTGATCACTCTAACCGGCGGTTGAGGTCTGGGGCTCGCACCGAGGATTTGTCGCGGGTTTTCCCACTCGCCCAGAGTGTTCAAAGAGTGCTACCGTAGACCTTGCGTGAGCTAAGCGGACGAGTGTGTCTGGTGAGGCCAGTGAGAGAGTTGTTGGCGGAAGCAGGAGTGAGGAGGAGGCGGTTGGCGTGAGTCTCGGCAAGCCCGGCAAAGTCAAATTGGTGCTATCAACACCTCACTCCACACGAGCGAGCGAAGGAGCCCAAGGCAAGGGTGGAGAGGCGGAGCTGGAGAACGAAGGCAAACGTGTCGAAGGTTCTCGTGAGCTCTTGGCCCACTTGCAGTGCTACGTGAATCTCTCGGAAAGAGTGTCGCCCAATACGCTGCGCTTGAAAAGGCGATCGCTGTTGCAGGACGGATTATCACTTTTCGCGGAAGACGGCCACTACAGGACACTCGAAACGGAACTCGTGCAAGGTGTGCAAGGGACGGATCTGCGGAACGCAACAGTCAGCGGAGAAGTGAGAGGAAGAGAGGGCCAACGCGCACCAGAAGGAGGGGATGTGTGTGCGCTCGGGGACTGTGTACGCATCCCAGTCGCGATTGAGGTCCAGCTCGACTCGCTTGGTCGCGCAGACTGCCGCGAGAGCCTCCGTTGCTGCCTCCAGTCGTCACTCAGGCCTGGGATCGTCGGACCCTACTGTGAGACGGAAGGTGCGGAAGGGCAGAGAGGTCGAAGGCGAGCTGAACAGGCAGCGGAACTCGTCAAAGACGGGCCCAAGTCGAGCGCCGCACCATTCGTACTCGAGGTGGACGAGATTCGGAGGTGTGTGGACGATGACCGACGGGTCCGCAACGGAAGAAGAGGTGTGCAGCCTTCTGAGGGCGGTCACGTCGGTTTGGGAAAACCCTGTCGGCCCATGCTTCGTCGGGCTCAAGGTCCGATACCAGATTCACTCCGATCCGTAGCTCCTTGGGACAAAACGACGGAGTGTCTCCAGCAGGAACCCGAAGTTGCTGTACGAAAGGGGCGTCTCGGAATATACCTCGAGCGTGAGCAAAGTCGACGACGCCAGTCGTTTGACAGCTACGACTAGCGAACAGGCGGTGTTGAGAGTCGAAGGGGAGAAAGAGAAGAGAGTTCGCGTTTGCTGCGTTGATTAATTCTTTCGATTACGAATTCACTGTCTCATCTCTCGCGCTCGAAATTGATCGACACTGCAGCCGCGCAGCCCAGCGTCGGCAACCTTGTCCTCCCGGCGGTTAACTCTTCGTCGCTCTCTGCCGCAACGCAACTCACCCACCCGGCAACGACGATGCCTGGACGATTCGCTTCCATCGAGGTGCGCTCGCGTGTCCTCCCTCGTCTGCTCCATCGCACGTGACCCCCCGCCAAGATGCCACACAGCCGTCTTGCCACTCCGCGCCGCGACCGACACCGTGTCATCGGCTTGCACCCTCACTGACACTCACTCCACCCTCGAACAGGTCGGCCCGCCCGCTGAGCCTGGCAGGTCCCGTTCGCGCAGGTTCGCGGCAACGGCGGACAAGTTGGTCGAGTCTCCGGCGCCCGACGTTCAAGTCGTCGCAGACTTGCTCGGCTACTCTGTTCGTACGAGGCCTGACAGGCAGGCTGTCGGATGGCGCGAGACCGTCAAGCTTCACCAGGACGAGAAGCAGGTCAAGAAGGTTCGCGCCATGACTCTGCGCGTCTTGGCCGGTTCCCTCTCCATCGTGCTGATCGCCGCACGCGCAGGTCGTCAATGGCGAGGAGACGACCGAGACCAAGAAGTGGACCTACTACGAGATGAGCGACTACAAGTACCTCACCTACAAGCAGCTGGGCGAGTTGGTCGCCGACGTCGCTTCCGCCCTCGTCGAGACCGGCCACACGAGGAGTACCATCTTCAACATTTACGCGAGCACGAGCGCGCACTGGCAGGTCATGGCCAACGCTTGCGCGACCCAGGGCATCACCTTTGCGACTGCGTACGACAATCTCGGCGAGGAGGGCGTGAGTCAGGCCGTCCGTTCCCTCCCACTCACTCCTCCGTGCTCATGCATCTGACCGGCAGCTCAACCACTCGCTCAACGAGCCCGGCGTGTACGGCATGTTCACGAACGCCGCGCTCCTCCCCGTCGTTGCCGGCGTCATCGCGAGCACTCCGACCGTCAAGGTCCTCATCTACGACGGTGCCATCTCGGATGTCAAGCCCGCCGTTCTCGAGTCGCTCAAGAAGGCCGACATCAAGCTCTTCCACTGGGACGAGTTCGTCGCGCTCGGTCGCAAGAACCCTCACCCGGCGAACAAGCCTTCGAAGGACGACGTCGCCTGCATCATGTACACGTCTGGCTCGACTGGCGCACCCAAAGGCGTCGAGATCACGAATCGACAGATCACGGCCGTCGTTGGAGGCGCCCTCTCGCTCGTTCACGAGTTCATCACCCCCGATGCGAGGTTCATCGCCTACCTCCCACTCAGCCACATCTTTGAGATGGCTGTCGAGTTCCTTTTGCTCTACGTCGGCATCGTCATCGGCTGTCGGTCGCTCCATGTCTCCACGCCTCGACCGATCCGCTAATCCTCGTTCGCCCTCGCAGACGGCTCCGTCAAGACCCTCACCGACACCTCGATGCGCAATTGCATGGGCGACATGCGTGCCTTCCAGCCCACAATCATGGTCGGCGTCCCCACCGTCTGGGAACAGATCCGCAAAGGGATCCTCGCCAAAGTCTCGGCCGGTCCCAAGTTCCGCTCGTCGCTCTTCCATGGCGCTCTGTCGGCCAAGAGGGGTACGAAGCCCCTCCCGGTGCTTGGACGCGCGTTGGGAGGCGTGTTGGATGCGGTCGTGTTCAAGGCTGTCAAGCAGGCAACGGGCGGACGCCTCAAGTACGCGATCAACGGAGGTCTGTTGACTCGTCACACCCTTTCCAGGTAAAGTGTGACTGACCGAGCTCACTTCACAGGTGCCGGAATCTCGCGCGACACGCAGAACTTCCTCCGCCTCACCCTCACCGACACGCTCATCCAAGGCTGGGGTTTGACAGAGTCGTGCGCTCTCTCATGCATCCTCCCTCCCGCCATCGTCCAGACTGGACCGGTCGGTTTGCCTGTCCCGTGCGTCGAAATCCAGCTGAGGGACTTTGAGGAGGCGGGGTACAAGGCGGATGGGAGCGGGAAGGACGCCGGTGGATTGCAGCAGGGCGAGATCTGCCTGCGGGGTCCGAGTATCTTCAGAGGCTACTGTGCGTAGCCTTTCCTCGGCTCAACTCGCTTGCGCCCGAACTGACGTCTCGAGCTCGGCGCAGTCAAGCGTCCCGACTTGACGAAGGAGGTCATCGACGAGGACGGCTGGTTCATGACTGGAGATATCGGTCAGTGGAACCGCGACGGCACGCTCAGCATCATCGACCGCAAGAAGAACCTCGTCAAGCTCGCCGGTCCGTCTCTTTCCCCTTCCGCGTTGCGAAGGTCGATTCTGATGTGGGTTTTCTTCTTCTTTTTTTTCGAGCACGCGCAGGCGGAGAATACGTCGCCCTCGAGCGTCTCGAGTCGATCTACAAGTCGTGCAACCTCGTCTCGAACATCTGCGTCCACGCCGACCCAAGCGCCTCGCGGCCGATAGCCATCATCGTCCCGCACGAGCAGCACCTCCGTGCAGCCCTCACGGCCAATCCTCAGCTCGTCGGCGGCAAGAGCATCGACAGCCTCGACTGGGCAACTGACGTCTGCGCCAACGACAAGGTCAAGAAGCATGTGTTGGAAGAATGTCTCGCGACCGGTCGTGGGGCGGGTCTCAAGCCCCTCGAGATGTTGCAGACCGTCTTGCTAGCTGCCGAGGAGTGGACGCCGCAGAACGGCATGCTCACGCCGGCGCAGAAGCTGCAGCGCAAGTCGATCCTCCAGTCCTTCGCCGACGACATCAAGGTGCGTTCGCTGCCTTCTTCCCCTCTCTTCGCTGTCCCTCTGACTTGGCCTCTCCCGCCTTCGCAGAAGGTATACCCGTGAGATCGACACGACACTCCGCAAGCTCCCCCTCGTTCCGTTCCTCCTCTCTCTCTTTCATCAGTGCCTGGCCAGTTCGTTTATCACTCTGTCAGTTTTGGGTTGTGTATCCCCACTCTCTCGTCTATTCATACCGTAATCGCCATCTGTGTTGTTCTTCTCTCGCAGTTCATGGACACCGCGGGAAGCTCGAGAGAAACGGAGAACGAGCGTGACGAGTACAACAACAACGTCTTATATCCAGCCTCACCCCCCGTGCTCACGCCTCTATCGCCAAGATCTTCTCCTCGCTCTCCGTCAACTGCTTCTCAACCACTTTGTCCTCCGCGCCAGCCTCGACCGGTTTGACTGCCTCTCGTTTCCGTTGTCGAGCGGCGGCCGACCGTTTCCGAGCGGCTGAGAGGAGGATTTGGGTGCGGTCGTGAGCGATTGCGGCGTGTTGCGTCTTGCGGATGGTGCCTGATGCATGACACAGAGTCAAGTAGACGTTGGACAGAGGATCGAAAGGCTCAGCAAGACAGAACGAGGCTTTCCCCCCCCCTGCCCGCATCGCTCCCCTTCCGCGTTTCTCGACTCACCGCTCACATGCACGACCCTCGCAACACATTCTTGTCCTCCGACCCTCCGCAAAAGCGTAAGAGCGGCCCAAAGAGTGCGAAAGTGTTCTCGCGAGACGCGAATGATGACGGTCGAGGTTGAGGGGGAGAGGTACTTGACTGCACAGCAGTTCGAAGCGTTAGTCTCTCTCGCCCTCAACCAGATCGCAAATTCGAACGGCTGTTCTGCGTGAGTTGACTGCGGCTTGAAAGCGCGGGGAGACGTCGGAGACGCACTGCTGAATGTCCCTCCGACTTCGCCCGCGCCAATGTCTCCAAAGTTGACGCTCAGACTGTCCCTCAGTAAACTGATCAAGCTCGACTCGGATAAGTGCGGTGGAGAGAAATTGGATTCGGAAGGAGGTTGGTTGGCGTCGGAGTCGCGGCGGACGGTGTCGAGGTCGACTGCGGCTGGGAAAAGCAGGTGCAGGAGCAGGTAGCGATGCTTGAACCGCACCATGGTGACCACCTGAGCGCGACGGGGAACGGTCGATGTCCAACTTCATCTCCTCAACTCCTTGCCATCGACCTCCCTACCGCTGCATCCGCTGTGTAGCTTCAGCGAACTGCCAGCAGCTTTTTCGACTTGAAAGTAAGCCTACAAGCGTGCCGCGCGGGTGACGGAAACACCCCTGCGCCTGCTCTCCTCTTCCGTCGACAGCTTCATCGCAATCGGGTCATGCGGTGGCTACAAGCCACGGCGAGGCGGACAATGGATGAGAAGGGGGAGAAAGGGTGTATGCTGACCCTATCCGCCTCACAGGCCGAGAAATTCACGATGAGCGGACGAATTCCCATCGGCTCAGCGGTTCTCCTCACGGGTGTCATCACGGCAATTGGCTACTCCATCATGGCCCGTGAGTCATTCACGGATTTCTTCACGGCATAGGCAATCGGTGACCTCCGCCTCATCCTCGCTCGATAGTCACCACCCCGACCGACCAGGAGCTGTACGACCGCCTCTCGCCCGATCTCAAGCGCAAGGTCGACGAGGCGCGGCGGATGCGTGCGGGTGCGCAGAACGAGTTGGCGAGGGAGAGCAAGAGCCGGCTGGATGCGATCAGGGTGCGTAGTGGACTGTCTGCGTGATTCGCGCTTTGCGACTAGCGCTGATTGTAATTATGTCTTCTGCTTCGCACAGAGTCAAGCGCAGAACGACTCGCCGGTATGGGCTGACTCGGAGTCGACCAAGAAGTAGATTGATTCCGTACGTCTCATCCCTCCTCTCAGTTGTTTCTCTCCTCAACCTCCCTCTCGCAGCTTTGTACGAACACTGGATATCCACCGTGTAACGATACCTTCGCACCTCCCCCAACCGCTCGCACTTGGGACCTGTAAGACCGACGACACAGTTGCACAACCGAGATGCGCCAGATGAGAGTTACTCTGAAGAGGACAGTAGCAATATCCAGCATGCGCCGTCCTCTATGCAACAGCAGCGATCTGCGCGCCCGCACGCTCTGCACCATCAGCACCGCCACTGGTAGTCGGCCTATTCGCGAGATCAACACCGACGTCGACTGCTCCTTCCAGCACCCGCTCCAATCCCTCGCCCACAACTGCCAACCACCGGCCGAGCTCGTGCAAAGTCTCATCCAACTCGCCCTGTACAGCCGGCCTCGCCGAAAGAGTCGAGTAGTCCAGCGGCTTGACGAGCGGTAAAGGCGTTGCGATGGCTCCCCCTCTTGCCGCGTGCGCACGAATCGAGATCGAAGTGGAAGGCGAAGAGTAGGTGGAAGAGGCGAAGCCTGGAGGAGCGGAGGACGAGGGTATCGCAAGGTCGCCCACCGGAGGGAAGGGGAAGCCGATGGCGCTGTTGCGTTGGCCGGGACCGGCGACGAGACCTGCTGCGGAGCTGGCCGAGACGGGAGGAAGCGAGAGAGTAGGTTGTGTTGGCGGAATCGAAAGGATGCTGGCGGGAAGGAAAGCAGGTTGCGGTGGGGCAGCGAGCGGCGTTGCCGCTTCTTCGCCCAGCATGGACGCCGACGAGGACGTGCGGAGGTGGTGCGCCTGGTGCGCTTGAGGATGCGCTTGCGCGAACGGAACAGTCCCCGCCGTCTGCGACTGCGAGAGTCGAGGCCGGTGGCCTGCACCAGCCCCGCTCATCTGCGCTGCAGGAATCGTTCGGGGCGAAGTCTGGCTGTCACCTCGCTGAAGAAGTGGTGCGACGGCAGACGCTTGTGCTGGCGGTACTGTCGTCGACGAGAAGGAGGAAGACGCAGATGCCGAACCGGGAGGAGCGGGGAATGGGTACTGGTTGTTGTACGAGTAGGGAAGTGCGCCCGGTACGTTCCGCTGGTGCGAGACGTTGCGGGCGTGCTTCGGAGATGATGTAGGAGGCGGACCATTCGGGGCGGCGCTGGGCGTCATGGGAACGGCGGAAGTAGATGTCGCGACAGGCGAAGAGATCGGCGGCAGGATGGATGCGGCTGAAGTGGTAATCTGCGTGACGCGGTGTGAGCTCTCGCAAGGGGAGGAGAACGCGGCCAGTCGAACGCACCCGCAATGCCTGCCGCTTTCCGCTGTCGCTTCCGCTCCTCAGCCTGCCCGCCAGCGCTCCCTCGGCGACCCTGAACGGCCTTCCCAGCTCGCCCACGTTGCTCCACCCACGATCTCGTCCTCCTACTGTCGCCGCTCCGTTCGCAGAAGAGGGAGCGGCCGAGAATCCGAACGGCCTGTTCAAGTCCCGTGCGCTCGTACCGCCGAATGGACGAGCTACGGCGGGTCCTGCGTCTCCCGATCCCCCTTGTTGAGCAGACGACAACCCGCTCGTCTGCTTCGCGTGACCTCGCAGCTGCGACTGCGAAGTCTGCGGCTCTAGTCGCCGAGGCAAGCCGGGTCCGAGAGGAGGATAAGGAGCTGCTGCGCCGTTGCTCGCACCTGGCGAGGTAGTCGTGGTAGGCGAACCGCGAGGCAAGCCTTGGCCAAGGGGAGGGTACGGCGCGGGAATCGAGCTGTCGGCGGGAGGACGGGAAGGTGCGGTATCGGCTCGCCGTCGCGGACCGGGGAAAGCGAACGGGCGATTTAGACTCGAGCCTGACAGCTGGTTGTTGGCGTCGTTCTGAGCCGAGACGGAGGAAGAGAGGGAGGGAAGCGAAGGTGATGAGGTGACAGCTGGTCCTGCGGCACCGTTCGGCAAAGGTGGAGGAGCGGGCAGGTCGAGAACGCCAGTAGCGAAATGCGCGTCGGTAGGCGTACTGGACCCTGTCCGGGCGTGCGAGTTGCCTGATCCGCCCCATGCCGAGTCGGGCGTATCTGACCGGGTGAAGCGTGGTGAAGGCGGCATGAAGGGAGACGAGCCGCCGTTCGACTGCTGCTTGTTCTGCGTCCAAGAAAACGGGTTTGGCTTGTACGTCGCGGGAGACATCAAATCGTCGGCGGCTTCGAGGGCGGAAGAACCGAAGGACGAGTTGGAGAGGCCGCCAAACCCGAAGCTGCTGCCGCCGAAGGAGGATGATGCAGACGAGGCGCCACCAAAGCCAAAGGCGGACGGAGCGTGCGAGCTGAAAGGGGAAGGGTCGGAAGAGGACATATCGTCGAGGTCGTCGAGCGAGGGAATCGAGATAGTCGGTTTGACGGTGTTGATGGCCGAGCCGGAAGGAAGGTTGATGACGGTCTGCGCAGTTGGCTGTGCGTACGGATTCGACTCCTCGTCGAAGAGGCGGAGGAGAGGGTGATTCCGCGAAGCGGGAGCTGCAAGGCAGAGCAGAGTGAGCCAGGCTTGGATCGTTCGAAGGAAGAGGGGACATACCTTTCGGAGGTCTCGCGAATCCCGCAGCCGCCTTCTCGTCCAGCGTTCTCGGCGGCTCGTCGCCCAGCGGCTCGACCCTTCCTAGCCCGATGCCCATATCGCCGTCCTCCTCGCTGTCGACTTCGAAGTCCCACTGGTCGTTCGCCAACTCGAACGTGTCTCCCCGCGCAAGCTCCTCGCTCCCGTTCAAGCCACCAACGATCGACGTTCGCTGACCGCCCGATTGGATCCACGAGACGTAGCGAGCGATGAGCTCGCGCAGGAGGATCATCGGCAGCTTCGACGCCGACTTGATCCACTTCGACTTGGAGAGCTCGTCGGCGGTCGGGCGCTGCGAAGGGTGCCGATGCGGGAGAGTCAGCCTCGCCAGGACAAACTCGGAATTCGCAGCGGGACGCACATTCGTCGGGTCGATCTGGAGGCACAGCCCGAGAAACTCCCGCATGTTGGCGCTCCACGTCCCTCCTTCGAGCTTCGGCGGCTGGCTCCGCGGGATGAGCGCGCAAGCACGCAGCGGCTCCATGCCAAAGTACGGCGGGTTACCGGTCGCCATCTCGTACAGCGTGATGCCGAGCGACCAGATGTCAGCCTTCGTATCGTACATCTTGCCGTCCGTGATCACCTCGGGCGCCATCCAGAGAGGCGTGCCGGTGAAGGTCGAGCGCTTCGAGTTTGCTTGCAGGTGTGCGGCGACGCCGAAGTCGCAGAGGAGGATCTTGCCGGTCTGGGTGAGGAGGATGTTGGCAGCTGCGTAAAGCGTAGTGGTCAGTGCGTCATGAACTCCGCGAATCGGTTCACGGAAGACTAACCCTTGACGTCGCGGTGGATGATGTTTTGCCGGTGAAGGAAGGCGAGCGCGACGAGAACTTCACGCACGATGAGCGCCGCATACTTTTCCTCGATCGGACCGCTCTTCATCTGCGCGAGCATGCAGGCGAAGAGTAAGCGACAGTTCAAGCCGGAGAGAGTGAGGTAAGGGACGCACGAGAGTTCGGATACTGCCGCCGCTGGCAAAGTCCATCGCGATCCACAGCTCGTGCCCTACGAGATAACACCCATGGTAGAGCGTTATGTTGTGCCTCGCAGCGTCCCTCAGTTCCGACAGGATGGCAACCTCCTTCTGGATTTCGGAGACCTCGTCGTCAGGCGTGTCGAGGTCAATGACCTTGAGAGCGACGACAGTCCCGGTGGGGTTGTGCACGGCCTTGTAGACCCCGCCATATGCGCCCTTGCCGAACAGTTCCTTGCGAGTGAAGAGCTGGGTGACCGGTACACCTGGATTGTGGCGCTGCGAGGCGAGGATGATCGACTCGGTCATCTTGGCAGCCGTTTGACGAGTCTAGCCCGGCACGCTGCCCGCTCCGCGAGCCGTCCAGTTGCCGCCGTGTCCAGTACTCCCTCGTGGAGATGAGAATGGTGGGGGAGGAGGAGAAGAGCGAAGGCGGTTCGAGCGGTTGCCGACAGCGAGAACAAATCCTCAGCAGACTGTACAAGACCAGCACGGGCCCGCTCACGCAGTAGCTGGGTGGGGTTCACGATGGAGGTGAAGCCCGCTTGTTCCTCTCCTTCAACCTCTCGCCATCCGCTCGCTCAGGACCGCTTGCTTCTGCGCTGTTTAAAGAGACGTGTCGGAACCTCTTTCGCCCGATCCTGACTTGTTTTCCTCGCTCCCTGCCACGGCCGTTTCTCGAGACGACCTGGTTGATCCCGCAGGACGCGACGTCGTCTTTCCTGGGTCTATCCAGCCCCTGAACAAAGCATCCGAACAGCCACAGTTCCAATACCACAGGGCTCTCATCGCGTCGCTTAGACAATTCGGCTTGACTCCCGCACACTCGCTCCACGACCTGTTCCCCTTGCTTACTTTCCTCGGCGCGCCTCCCGATCCTGCGGCACCAAGAGATTCTGATCGGGCTAGGTCGTCGTCGACCCGCGCGGATCTCATCAAGTCGTTCGAGTCGGGGCAGGAGTCGATCGGCCCTTTCTCCCTCAACGTGTCGACTGTTGCAGTCTCAAGGATGGCGAACCGCACAGTGGAGGCGCTCCGACAGGCCGTGCCTGCCGACGAACTCTTCAAACCGATCCGCCAACTCGATCGCTCCGCGCAATCCGCCCTGGTGTACTTTCTGCGTTTCCTGCGTACCCGAAGTCATACAACAGGCCAACACAACGTCAACGATTGTCGTAGTTGAGTGCCTGAAGGTTCGCGATCGGCGATACAAAGCGAAGGATAGGTCGTTCAAGTTGGACCACGTGTAGCCTTCGCCAAGGCAGGGGTTGACCACCCATCCCTCGGTTCAGAGGTGTGTTCTGACGTCTCCCGCTCGCAGATGCTGCACAGCGCTCTCAAGCCCGCCCCCAGCAACAAGCTCGCCGTCTTTCACGAACCTAAGTTCAGCTTCTTCACCTTTCTCGTCCACCTCTCCTCCTCGCGCTCTACTCGATCGTCTCGACCCGTCCGTCCCGGTCTTACAGATCTGCCTTTCATTCAAGAGGCTGGCGCTTCGTACTACACCACGATCCTGAGCCCGCTCATCGCCCATAACGCTTCCTCGTCGCGATCTCGTCCTTGATCCTCTGCCCCGAAGTGCAGCAAATTGCTCTTGCCAAAATCATGCTCGATGACTCGACGCTCCGTCCGCTGTTGGTCAAGCTCGCCTCAGCTGGACTCACGCCGCAAGTCGACCCAGCGAGCTGATCTTTCCAACTGCGGACCGGCCCACCCCTCTAGCAAACCCGGAAGCCTCCGACGTCGCATCGGCAGGCGCCGTCTGCAGGCGAGGGTGTGGAGGAAGACGACAAGGAAGACGAGAACCCGCAAGACGGCTCTAGGGGAACCCTTCCCGGAGCGAACGAGGGCGATCTCCCTCCGCCCGACGACGCCACGGGACGAGTTGACGACGCTGACGGCAAGGGTACGAGGGGACGACGTGACGAACAGACGCGAGACGGAGAAGGGTGGGAGCGGCGTGGTGCTGAGAGTCAGGAGGGGCGGGAAGACGGAGACGGGGTCAACGTCCGCGCAGAAGGAGGTCGCGACTACGGCTAGATTCCTCGACAGGTCTCTCATCTCTCGCGCTTCTACCGTCGCCGACACTACCGACAAGTCTAGATCGCCCAAGTCCTCCTGCCCTTCCACTCGGCAACCGCCTTGCAGTATACCTCGTACCTCTCTCTCGGGCAGCTTCTCCGCCGGTATCGGCAGGCCCGACACGAACGACCGCCAACATACCCGTCTCGCCCGCATCCCTACCGTCCTGTACCCACGTTTGCCGGCATCCACGTCTTCGTCAAAGACTCCCTCACTCATGACTTCAAGGGCTCGCACACGGACTGCACACCTCTCCCCTTCACCCAATCGACCAGAAACCCGAGGTAGTTGAACCCGACTCGCCTCCGTCTATCGTCTCGCTGTTCCTCGAGCAGCGTTTGAACAGTTCAGACGACTACATCGTCTTTCAAGCCCGCCTCTCTTTCGGACAGGTCAACCTCGCCGTCGTCTGCAAGTTCGCCGTCCGCGGCGCGGAGGAGAGCGTGCTAGAGTGGGAGGCGCAGAAATGGCGCGAGGTCGAAGAATGGGCGGGTATTGATGAGGTCGTCTCGCCCCTCGTCGGCTACTTTGAGCGAGCGGAGAAGGTGGACGAGGTCGGCGGAATGCTCGTTACGCTGCGGCAAGGTGAGCGCGTCGAGCGCTCGCGGGACTTGTTGATCGAGCAGAAGTGCGTAACTCTTTCTCCGACGACATTCTCGACCGATATTGATTCTCCTGAGGCCACGCAGGCAGCGCATCTACCCCTTGTACGAGCGCTTGCACGTCCAAGGTCTAGTCCACGACGACCCGGGCGCTCGCAATGTCCTGTACGACAAGCAGACAGAGCAATTCAAGCTATGTGACCTTGAACGCTCGTATAATTCCCGTTAAACAAGTCACGAGCTCGCCGAGGTAGGCTTGCGGCTCTCCTCGACTTTGCTGCCGCCCAGCGCACCGTATGCGACAGCGTGAATGTCCGCCGCAACTACGTCCAGTTCCATCTGATGTGCAGTGCCGTCTCTCTGGCTTTTCGCTTGACCCGTAGCCACTCTCGCCGGCGAGTCGACCACGCTTCGTACTCTCACTTCCTCTCGCCTTCCACTGTTTTTCCACTCGACCTTGTTCGGCTGTCTCCAATCTGCGTGTTGTTGGTTGTACGAGTCCCGTAGCCTTCAATCCGATCGCTTTCATTGCTGAGTTCGACGTCTCCCTTGTCTCCTTTGGGCCTGCACCGACTTGAACTCCCTTTCACCTTCCCGCTTCACAACACCTCGTCGCCCCTGGTGAGTACAGCGCTAACCGCTGAACTGCACCATTACGTTCGACCGCCATGAGCGGGCCAGAGGAGCGCATGACGACCCCTCTCGCCTCCTCCTCCTCCTCGACTCGGAATGACGACAATTCGCTCTCACCGCCGTCGGGACAAAGCACGGGCATCGTCCTAATCTCGCCACGCCAGTCACCGACTCCTGAGCCCACCAGCGTGCCCGCTCGCGACCTCCCCACTCTGCGAATCCGACCCGCCTCTCCGCCAACTGATGAAGCCGCTCACGCCGCCGACGGTCCTCGGTCTCTCCTGCAGCTTATCGCCAGCTCTTCAGGCTCTGTCACCGACACAGCCCACCTTTCACCCGAGCCAGACCAGTTCTACGACTCGCTCGGTCGGCTGACCCGACGACGCTCAATGCGACAATTCGATTCTCCGCCACCGCCTCCTCATCTTGCGGCTGGACAGCCTCTCATCGAGTTGTTCAGCGAGACGGACGACGAGGAATCGGTCCTCGCGTCGACTTTGAGGGCGGGCTTCAGATCCCGCTCGCGCCGACTCGGTCTTGGTGCGGGAGGAGAGCCAATGGATATCGTTGCACCTGACCCGGGGGGAGACCAGCTTGCAGGAGATACTGGATGGGTGTACGTCGCAGGCCGGTCCGGCGAGCTGGAAGTCAGCCCGGAAGAGCGGAGGGCCGAAGCGCTGAGACGGCGAGGACGGCTCGCTCGGGCGCTGGAGGACGTGCGGGCGCAGGGTGCAGCGGTCGATGCGGATTTAACGGCGATTTGGGGATATGTGGCTGATGAGGCGGCCTCCGGATCCATCTGGCGCGTGAGCAAACATCCCTTTCTCCTTAGCTTCGTCCGTCAATCACCCATTCTTATCCTGTCGTCTCGCAGAATCGCCCGCTCTCGATACCTCGCACGACGTCCTTGCCACGTGGCGGGCGAATCATGCCGTCTTCTGCCGCTGTTCGTTCTTTCCCTTCCCCCTGGGCTACGTATGCTCCCACCAACCCTCCTCCGTCCGTCCGGCCCGCCTCGTTGAGTCGCGACACTCTCACACCTCCTTCCCCGCCTCCCCGCCGCTCTCTCCTCTCCCCGACTCCTGAACCCTCCGTCAACGAACTCCTCCCTCGTCCGATCAGTCCAACCGCCCCGTCCAACTTCATCTGGACGCGTGTCCTCCCCTCTCCTCCTCCACAGCCGCCCGCATCTGAGCGACAATCGCGACTCGAAGAACTGCGACAAGCGCGCAGGGAACGGGCGAACCAGACTATCGACAGCCTGCTCGGCGCAGTCGATGCCGACGGCATGCCCATCATCGATGCATCACGCATGGATGAGGCAGGAGTGACGGTCGTGCAGCCCCATACGCAGCGGACGTGGGTGGGTGGACCGGACAATGAGTACAGGATCCGCACGACGGTCCGGTCGCAAGGCGTCTTTGCGCACGACGAAGGCGATTCGGAACTGGATCGGGCAGGCACCGACACGGGAGGACGGCGAACGAGGGAGGAGACGAATGCGCTGATGGGCATGGCCCTGCGGAGCAAGAAGGAGGTGTTCCTCCTCTACTGCGGCGGAAACGGCACGGTCGACGAGATCTCGCTTCCGCCTGGCTTCTGTTTCGCCTCGGACTCAGTGGAGGACGCTAATGAGGGTTGCGGCGCTCTCGTCTGCTCGCGAGCGTTGCTCGAGGGTGTGCCAGACAAAGTGTTTGACGATGAGCCGGCGCGGCGGGAACGACCGGCGGCAAGCAGCGATCTGCCACCCGCCGCGGACAAAGTGGGCGACTGGGCTGCGGAACCTGGGGTCGGAGGGGAGCGGGTCGGAAGGCGAGGATGGAAGGGCTGCAAGGGATGCGTAACGAGGGACATTGGTTGCCGAAGATGGTGCGTTCAAGTCTTCGCCTTCTTCGCTCGAAGGTCTAACTCTTCTGATCTGCTCGCAGCGGTAACCTTCTCGGCTACCGACTGCTTCGCCCCTGCGTGACCTGCTCGATCGCTCGTCCCGCCTACACCTCGTACGCCTCAGTCGTTTCGACCGACCCGAATGCGGCGCGACTAGCCGGCTCGCTCCGGCTCTCAGCAGGCGGCGTCACCGGCGGCGGAGTCGTAGACGGCTTGCTCTTCCACTTCCGCCTCGACGGGGTGTCGCCGCTCGTCAGGCTCGTCGGCGAGGTTCCGGCGGAAGAACTCGAGATGGAGAAGAAGCGGCGCTTGGCGAGAGGCCCACAGGCTGACGAGGAGGGTGGGGCAGCGGAGGCGATGCGTGTCGGTGCTCCGGCAATCAGGCGGCTGAGGGAGCGGTCACCCAGGGACGGGGAGAAAATGCTCTGGAAGCACATTCCTTTGCCGCAGGTGCGTTCTCCTCCGCGACGCTGTCGGCACAGCAATACTAACCTCGGCATTCGCAGCGCGACTTCCTCGACGGTCTTGTTGGCGAACCGGGAGACTGGATCTCCCCGCAGAGCGAGACTTGGTGGCTTGACAACGCGATCCGCAAGCACACGAAGAAGCGCTCGGCGAGTGCTGCGTTTGGAGATGTCTCGTGCGTCACTGTACTCCTCCCCGTTTCCTGCGCTTGCGATCATACCTTTCCGTGCAGATCGCGAAATGGCGGTGGCGGTCCGGCACTCTTCAACACCGACTCGCTTTCCTCTGCTTCTGCGACTGTCGGCAATCTTTCTCCCACGGCCGACGCCTTTCCCCTCCGCTCCTCCCTCTCCCGCTCGCACGCGATCCGCCTCCGAGTCCCGCTCGCCTCGACCCCTCTCGCCGCCGAGTCGCCCGCCTCACCCGTCGATGATTACGACCGCTACCGTTCAGACGCAGCAGACTTTTTGCGACGAGTGCGCGCTCGGGTCGACGACCCGAGCGCGAGCGAGACGGTGAGCGGTGTTGCGAGGAGCCTCGAGCGGGCAGGGTACGGCAGCGCGTTCGGTTCGGAGGATGTCGAGGATGGAACGGTTAGGACTACGGGTCGTGGCAGGAGCGGGACGAGCATTGAGGCCGTTGGGCGCTAAGGCCGACGGCAATGTAGCATAACCGCAGGATTCAGTCGTTGTAGCCAGTACGCAATTGCCCGGTCTCGCTTCGTCGTTCCGCCGCTTCCCTCTCCTGATGTCTCTTTCGAGGACGCCTAGAGCAGCGCAGGGATCGCCGAATGGACAGAGGTTGCTGTTACTTCCTTGTCTCGCTGCGAGGAGCCGGTGAGAGGCGGGTTGAACAAGGTGACAACACTCGCTCAGCTCATTCTGCAGCGCTAAGACGGCTAAGGTCTGCTGGAACTCTCTACAGCACAGTCCGCCAGCCCTGAAGCGCCCCCAAACCGTCCTCACCTTCACACAGCTCGACCCCACCTCCCGACCACACCGCGCGGAGACCGGCTTGAACACCTGCCGTGCACGCTCACTGTCAGCTAGAATCGTCGACGAGCCACCCGAGCGATGGGCCAAGCCGAGTCGCACCCCGCCGGCGCAGACACCAGCGCGTCGACGTCGACAGCGAACGCCGCCTTCCACGTCCTGCGAGTCGCAGAGAACTCACCCGCTGCCGAGGCTGGCATCGAGCCCTTCTTTGACTTTGTTGTCGGCGCGGGAGGGAAGCAGTTGGTGCGTATCGAGCGATTCTCTTCGTCACGACCTGAGGCTGGTCGCTGACTGCCTTCTTTGCAGGGTGACGAGATCGACTTGTTAACGGACGTACTGGAGGCGAACGAGGGGCGGCAGGTCTCGCTGCAGGTCTACAGCACGAAGCGGAAAGAGGTTCGAGGTTCGTTCCTTCCATCGTATCGTTCCCTCGCCGCGCGCTCAACCTCGCTCGTTCTGTCCCGAAGAAGTACGAGTTGTCCCCTCGCGAACATGGTCGTCGGCGGCTGTACCAGGCGGAGAGACAGGCGCGGTGGACGGTCAGCCTTCATTGCTAGGTCTAAGTTTGCGACTATGCGACCCGCAACATGCGCTTGAGCAGGTGCGTTCTCTACCACCGTCGTATTACGACTCCCCAGTAACTGACAAAGCTTGACTCCCGCAGGTCTGGCACGTCCTCGAGATTCTGCAAGGCTCGCCCGCTCAAAGCGCAGGTGCGCCTCGTTTCGTTTCGCTTCCTGTTCTGCGCTTCGGTTCTGATCTTCCTGAAGAGCAGGCCTTGTACCGTATGGCGACTGGATTGTCGGGTATGCTGGTGGCGTCTTGCGAGGCGAGGGCGACTTTTACGACATCGTCGAGTTGGTGCGCTTCGCCAACTATTCGGTTGACACACAGCGAACTGATTGCCTTCACTCACACACAGCACGCCGACAAGCCGCTCCGACTCTTTGTCTACAACTCGGACTACGACGTCCTCCGCGAGGTCATCCTCGTCCCGAATAGGTCTTGGGGTGGTGACGGGCTGCTGGGCTGCGGCGTTGGTTACGGCCTCCTGCACCGCATTCCGAAACCCCAAGATCGCGCACGACAAGCCCCACATCCCACACAGACCGGCCAGCAATTCCAGCCGACTTACGCTCCTCCCCCTCCTGCGACTTCTTCCCCCGCATCGGCTCAACCACGCCAAGCAGAGCGCCTCACCTCCTTCTCCAACCAGTCTGGCATGCCCTCGGCGCAAAACCCGCTTTACGCACCTCCGCCTCCCCGCTCGTCTGGAGCTACCGCGACTCCTCCTCGCAGCAACGCTCGCCCGCTGCCTCCACCTACGATGTCCGCTCCGCCTCCTCCGCGTCGAACAGCGGCTCTCGCGTCGTATGACGACGACGAAGAGGACGAGCAGCAGCAGAACTCGTATGAAGGAGACGGGTACGGGTCGTCGCGGAATTACGACACGAGCTACGGCAGCGAGCATCCCTCGTTTTCGCGGTACGGAGACGATGGAGGTCATGGTGCGTACGATGCGTCGGATGGCGTCGAGGTCGTTCCGGTCGAGGTCATTGCAGAGGAAGGCGACGAGGATGAGCACGAAGCGAGTTTCGTCTCGTCTGCGTCTAGCCGAGGTGGACCGGCAGGGTACGGCGCTACTCCGCCGAGGCAGCAGCAGTATGGAGCAGCACGTTCAGGGTGAAAGGAGCGGCGAGGATCGGTAGTCGTGTGGTCATCTTCAGCGCCTTTCGACGGTAGCGAAACGCTGTAGCTCCTTGCGAATGCGACAGCCCGCGAGACTCTTCCGCGTCGTCAGCCCGCTTCTCCCGCGACATACCCGCCCGCTGTCATGCCGACCGCTGTCCGAGTTTCCTCTCGTCGCCTCCACTTGCCCGAGGTCGAACATGACGACGTTCCCCTTCTTCTTTTCTTTCACCCACACCGCACACTCAACAACACACTACCACACAACAGCGCACCATGTCCTCTCAGCTCGTCCTTGTCAGTGGAGCCTCGGGTGCGTCCTCGCTCTCCTCGCTCGTCCTCCTCCCACCCCCGTCGCTTGATCGCTCCCAGTCCCGGCTGGGGCTCGTCTGCGACTTCGCTACAGGCCCTTCTGGTACTGACACGGGGTTCGTGCAGGCTTCGTCGGAACAGCCGTCACCCTCGCCTTCCTCGAGAAGGGCTTCCGGTGCGTTCTTTCTCCTCGACCCTTCGCTCGCTTTTTTCTTGCTTATCGCGCTCCTCCGTTTCCGCATGCAGGGTCCGTGGAACCGTCCGCTCGCAGGAGAAGGCGGACAAGTGGGAGCAGAAGCACTCGCAGTACAAGGGCAAGATCGAGTGGGCTATCGTCAAGGACATCGCGGAGAAGGGCGCGTTTGACGAGGCTATCAGGGGCGTCACGCTCGTTGCGCACACGGTGCGTGTGATTCTCGTTTGCTTCAACGCTGCCTGGGCGTGAGCTGACCTCACGTCGACAACTCCTTTCCGCTGTTCTCGACACGGCTCCACCCCTCCCATGTTCTCTCACAACATACCGCCTCTCGCCCCACTCGCAGGCATCTCCCTTCCACTACGATGTCAAGGACAACGAGCGCGACATGCTCATTCCCGCCCTCGAGGGTACCAGGCAGATCCTGCGTGCGGCTCAGAAGGTACGCTGCGCTCCCCCCGCCCACATCCGAGACTGGCGTCTCCTTCGCGACATACAAGACTTCACAAAGCGGGCAAAGTGACGCCCTCTTCCTTCGTGACCCTGCAGGAGCCGTCCGTCAAGCGCGTCGTCCTTACCTCGTCGTTCGCCTCTGTCCTCGACTTTGACAAGCTCGGTCCCGAGACGACCTTTACCGAGAAGGACTGGAACCCCGCGACGTACGACTCGGCAAAGAAGTCGGACCAGCCGCCATACGTGAGCCTGCTCGTCTCCTTCAACCCCTTTGACGCGTGCTCCAGGTCGCTCACCCTGCTCCCGCAGGTCTACTGCGCTTCGAAGAAGATCGCTGAGGAGGAGGCGTGGAAGATTGCGAAGGAGCCCGAGACGAAGTGGGACTTGTGCACTGTCGTGAGTCGCGGTCCTGGTTCCGCTTCGAGAGACTTCCTTCTTCCGCTGTTGCTGATCTGCCGCGATATCGTCCATCCGTAGTGCCCGCCTATGGTTCTTGGCCCGGTCTCCCAGCCAATCGGTTCCCTCGACGCCATCAACACCAGCGCCGGCGCCGTCTGGGCGGTCGTCGATGCCAAGGAAATTCCCGAGACGTCGTTCCCTGTCTGGGTCGACGTCCGCGACATCGCCGACATCCACGTCAAGGGCGTAACTGAGGAGGTTTCGAAGGGCAAGCGGTGCGCACTCGTCCCACGTTGAACGTCGAGAAGGACGTTTCCCAGCTGATTCTCGATGCGTGAACAGCTACTTGTGCATTGCGGGACACTACGACAACACCCAGATTGCCTCTATCGCCCGCAAGGCGTTTCCTGACCAAGCATCCCGCATTCCCGACGCGAAGCCGTCCGACGGCTCGCCTCACTTCAAGACCGACTCTTCCCTCGTCGAGAAGGAGCTTGGCGTCAAGTGGATCGGATTCGAGCAATGCATCAAGGACACGCTCAGCAGCATCTTTGAGGTCGAGAAGGACCTGAAGGCATCGAAGTAGGTGACGAGCAGGTCCCAAGCTAAGGAGGAGGGCAGCGGGATGGGGAGGCGGCGGACGCGAGCAGCGACACGCCATCGTGCCATACATTCTGAAGTTTCGTAGACAGATAGACGAACAAAGCAATAGCAGTTATCCCGTCGCATGACGCCCTACGTCATATGGCGGCAGAAGCGATCAAATGAATGGAGCTGAGTGCTCGACCTTCCACACCCCGTCCCCCACCTTCTTTCAGCCTGGTCTATCAAAAACCTTGTGCGAGGAAACGGCAAGGAGCGTCCGAAAGGAAAAGAAATGGCGGGGTAGGCCGGATACATTCCAGATGGGAGAGGGATGTCTAGCCTTGCGCCTCCGTCGTCTCGTGCGATGCCGCCTTGTGCTTCGGCACGAAAGACCAATCGTCCGGTGTCGGCCCAAGGAACATCTCCGTGATCTTGACCCAGTCCTTTGACTGATCCGAGGAGAGAAGAGTCTGCGCGGGGGGGGGGGGGAAGAGGTGAGTCTTGCTGATCTCGCGGGTCATGGCTGCGCACGCAATGCACCTCGAGCTCGTCCCTGCCACGAAAGGCGAACGGACGCTCGTTCATGTTGGTCGGAAGCCGCTCGAGCAGCCCGACCGGGACGTAGCGGTGTGTAAACGAGAGCGCCTCGCAAACGAAGCGGCGGCACTTGTTGACACCCATCTGGTCCGACCCCTGCGGGACAAAGTAGCTGCGTCAGTCAATCTCCGGCATCGAAGAGCGAGACGAGCGGGACGTTGATCGAAGTCGCTCGTTCTGCAGAGAGCGGCAGGCCAAACGCACCCAGTGCTCCAAGCCGTAGTCGCACAGCTTTCCGATCATATCAAGACGCTCGCGAGACGAGATGTCCCCTGCGGGAGATCAAGGTCAGCTGGAAGCTTCGAGGGTTGGAGACGGCCGACCCACAGTCTCTTCGCTCTTTGAGCTCGGTAAAGATCCAAGGCTTGACGAGCGCTCCGCGCGCGATCATGATGCCGTCGACGCCACTCTTCTCGACGTTGTCCCAGTACGTCCTGTGATCGTACGCATCTCCGTTTCCAAAGATGGGGATGGGTGCGACACCTTCCTCTTCGGCGGTCTCGCGCAGGACCTTGACACATTCGCCGATGTCTGTGAGCGAGCGATCGAGCGGATATCAGCTGGGATCCATAGACGGCAGAAGACGGCACGGAAGCGTGTCCCACTCGCATTTGTAGTCGGCAAAGTGCTTGTATCGGGCTTGCCGCGACCGGCCGTGCATCTGCAGCGGAGTCGGATCAGCCAGCTCCGTGAGCAGAAGAAGGAGCGAATGAAACGCACCGTGACAGCACTGACGCCCCACTCCTTCTGGAAGCGCGGCATGAGTTTGTGCGCGACGGGCTGGTTATTGCTGACGCCCGTGCGGATCTTGACAGTCAGCGGCACTTCTCCGAGGACCTTTGACATGCCGACGAGCGATTTGCCGAGCTTTCCGGCGTGTGCAAGGAGCGCAGATCCAGCACCCTTGTTAAAGACGAGGTCGATCGGACAACCGCAGTTGACATCTGCCGGCAGGAGCGTCAGTATCGTGAGCTCGAACGATGCGCGAGAAGGCATTGCACACCAAGGAAGTCGATGTCCGCGTGCTTGACGATGGCCTCGGCGGCCGGGACGAGGACCTGAGGCTTCGAGCCACAAATCTGGACGCCAAACTGTCGCTCGCTCGGGTGCCTGCGACGATGTACCGTGAGCAGAGAGCAAAGAGCAAAGAGGTTGCAGCCTTGCGAACGGCGACAGCGGGACATACCGCCGAACCAAACTCCACTCATTCGCGTTACCCGACAAGAACTCCTGCGCAAGACCCATCTCCGACACAGTGATGTCACAGCCGTACTCGACAGCTATCCGACGAAAGGGCAAATTGCCGACGGTCGTCAAGGGTGCCATCCACATCTTGCCCGCAAAGTCGAGTCGCCTCTTCTCGGTCGCGCGGACTGGGGCGAGGTCCGGTACGAAAGTACGAGAGGGGTGCGAGTCAATGTCTGTTGTCGATGCAAGAGTGACGGAAGCGAGAATCGGGGCATCAGGCGCGACATCGCCGTCGACTGCGGCGGCCGAAGTCGACGCTTCCGAGGAAGTCGATGCTTCGGGCGCAACGGCGGCAGGCGCGGGCTCGGAAGGCGTTGCAACTTCAGCAGATTGGGCATCAACTGCCTTTGGCTCGCCGGTTCGACCGCGCTTTTTGCCCTTACCGCCTTTCCCGTTGTCCTCGCGCGAGTCGAGAGGCTCGCCAATCGAAGTGAGGTATTCGACGGAGAGCGGGAACTTCTCCTGCTCGGCAAAACGGCATCAGTGCGGAGCTTGGATCCAGCAGATGGTGATGGGCGTACCAGCGACCGCCCGCCACTGCGGACCTCCTTGATCTGCTGCATTGTGATGAGATTCATCTCGGCCATGTGACTCAACTTCCCCTTCCCTTCTCCGGTCTCCGCCTCGCGCTGCTTGACCTTCTCCTCGTCGACAACGAGCTCCCAATCGCTTCCCAGCGCACCCTGTCCATCCTCGACCTTGCGCATGTGGCTTTCGCCAAAGCGGCACTTGAAGCCGTACGGGCACGAGCCGAGCGAGACGAATAGAGGACAGATATGCGACGACTCGACGGGCGCGAGATCATCGGGAGTTGCGGGAAGGGCTTGGCGGATGTCGGCGAGACGGGTGACGAGGTAGGCGGACAAGTCGTGGTCGCCTCGGCAGTTCGGTCGGTCGCAAGCTTTGCCGAGAGCGGTGTTGTGGCACAGGCGGATCTCGCCGGTACCAGCGCGATGGTCGAACTTGCGGTTCTGTGGACAAGCGAGGGTGACTTGTGAGTGCTCCGACCGGTCCAAGTCGAGAGCACCTTTATACGCACCTTGTTCTGGCCCTTCAGCTTCTTCTTGCTCTCGCCTTCTCCGTCCTGACCAGCTTGCGCCGCCGCAGTAGCAGCCTTTGCCTCTGCTTTTGCTCGCTTCTTCGCCTCCCACTGCTCCTGTGCCCTCTGCTTCGCAAGCGCCTTCTTCTGCGCACCGCTCAGCTTCACCTTCTTCGGTTCAGGCTCACCCTCGCCTGTTGCTGCCGCCTCTCCCGCCGGCTGCTCGTCTCCTCCACTTCCCCCGTTCACCGGAGCGGTACCGCCAGTCGATAGCTCGACAGCAGGCTCACTGCCTGTCGGTTCGGGTACAGGCGCGTCGTTTGAAGTAGGGTCGGCGGTCTGCGGCGGAACAGCGGCAACATCGCTTGTCCTCAGCAGAGGCTTGTTCAGCTCCGCCTTGGTGCGTCCCTCGGCCGCATCGTCGTCGATGGCGGGCTGGCGGGTGCCCTTGCCCATCTTGTCCCACAGCACATACCTGGCGGGATGGTCAAACAGAGCGCGCAGTCAGCGTGGAGAGCGAGAGAAGTCCTGATGAAGTTACGGCGATGAGAACGGGCAAAGCGGAGTGGGAGGACGCACTCGGCTTTGATGGGTGCAATGCCGCCTCCGGGCGTATCCCAGTAAGGTTTCGGTGTAGTCAGATCAGCCATAGCGGGGCCAAGCCAGCGAGTGAGTGGATGGGAGGAGGAAGAGGCGGAGGAGAATTGCCATCTCTCGAAAGTAAATTAGAGAGACTTGCAAATGCAGGCAAAGACTCGTGAAGCGATCGAGATCTACGAGGCAATGCGAGGCGAGCGCCGGCGGGACAGAGCCACCTTTTCCTCCTCGGCGTCGTTCAGAATGCTGTCGTTGCGCTGCTGCGTGACTTGCGCCCGCTTGTCGTCGACGGCCTGTCGCACCATGGCAGTGAACGAACGCGAGTAGTGGAGGTCAAGAAGGTCGTCACCGGATCGGAGCGAGATGGTCCCGAAGTCGTCCTGCTCGTCCGTGACGGGGCCGCAGCTGCCTCAAGCGTCTCGGTCCCAGCGAGGTAGAAGGCATCCGAGGGAGGCTGCTCCACGAGCTCATCGGCTTCGAGCTGCGACGTTGGAACGCGGCTGAGGGGTGGCGCACGGGACGGGGACGAGGACAGTAGACACCTACCGACCTTCCTGCAACCATGGGTCTGCGGCATCGACCTTGAAGGAAGCGACGAGTCGGATTCGGCAGATGGAATGCGCGACAGCAAGGGTGAGTCGGAGAGCATGAAGTGGTCGGCAGGGGACCCATCGCCGAACGGTCTGGCTGCGATTGACGGCGGAGACGAGGACGACTTGTCATCAGCGCGGATAGGGACGTCGAAGGTTGCGTACGAGCTCGGCAGGCAAAGGCGCCCGCCACCTGGAGTTGGCAAAGGGAACGAGGCGAACGACGAGCAAGGTAGTGGGCCGACGACGGGCGGAGTCGGCGGAACGAGAACAGTCAGAGCGCGGCGGCGACTCTTGTCGGGACCTGGACCCGCGTTATGCACGCGCACAGCGTGCGCTGAGGTGTCGCCTTGGAACTCGCGCGACGAGTGCTGGCCCGTGTCGTCCTCCTTTTGCGGCGCCTCCGCTCTACTCCCGGGGATGTCTTCCCCGGGATCCTCGGTTTGCTCGAACGAGGCGATGAAGGTAAAGTCGGGCACCGTCGGCAGGCGGCGCAGAATCCTCTGCTTCTTCGCCGATGCGATCTCCTGCTCGCCACGTTCGTCGACTCGGCCACGCTTGAAAGCTTCATCGCCTGCCGTCTGCGCGTCGAGCGAGGGCGTGCGAGCCACGAGAGGCGAGAAGTTTTTGTCCTGAGCCTGCTCTTCAGCCCAGGCGGCGTACCACTTCTCAGCGTCGAGGGTCAGCGCCTTGTGCGCCTTGGGACCGCGATCAAAGCGGAACCTGCTCGTGGCGAGCTGAGGAGCAGTGACCTTCGGCACGGGAGCCAGATGGGCAGGCGGATCGACCTTCTCAACCTGCCTCGAACGCTGTTGGAGGACGAGCGGCGTCAACTCTTGCGGTGCATTGATAACAGCCAGCTGACTAGAGGCGAAGGGCATGGGAGGCGGAAGGCGAGCCGGCTCGAACCGATGGCGAAAGGGCGGAACGGCAACTGAGCGGTTCTTCGAGCGAGAGTGGACCGCCTTCGAAGTGAGCGTAGGGTGCGTCGGCGGGTCGCTGGGTTACGTAGATGCTGTCAGCAAAATACTGACCGGTGTCAAAGCTCAAGCGCACTGGGAACAAGTCGGAGCAACGTCTCCTGCTTCCTCCTCGAAGCCAAACTCGAGGGGCCGGCGCCTCGCGTCGAGCGTCTGACGGCGCTTGGCGGGCTTCTTTTTCTGATTTCCCCTCATCGACCGCTTGATCCTCAGGCCGGTCGCCCGACTGACCTGCTCGCCGAGACCGCTGACGGTGTTCTGGCGAGCGAGAGGCTTCGCGCGACGCCCAACAGCCTTCGGTGCACGTGTAGTTTGGCGCGCGAGAAGAGGAGCGAATGCCGTCTGCTCAGCGCGGCGGATGAAGTCGCCTTTGGCCGCCTCGCCCTTTTTGAGTCGCTTAACGTCTCCGTGCCCGGCGTCTTGCTTCGCGCTCTTGCGGTTCTTCGTCTTCTTCTTGACACCGCGCTCGTCCTCCGACGGCTCGTACTCGCTCACCTCTTCTGACTCGAAGACGAGCGAACGCAGGTAGGCGCCTGCCGCGCGCTCGACGTATCGCGTTTTGGCCTTGGACAACATGCCGGCGAGATCTGCGGCGCCGAGATAGATGTGCGAGAGCTCCTCTCTGTCACTGTCACATTGAGCTTGACGGAAGAGGGCGGAAGCGCGAGGAGCGGGCTGACGGGGACGAGGGGAAGGGAAAGGCGAGGCGAACGGGTCGACTCGCAGGTCGCGCTTCTTGCCAAGCCTCTTGCTCTTGATTGTCGTCCTCGTCTTCGGCAAGATCTCGAGCATCTGCTCCATCGACGTCGGCAAGTCTTCCTTCGAGCGAGTCCGCTTCTTGCCCTTGACGTGCGGCGAGAGCGCCCTCGCGCCCATGAGCGGATCGGGAAGGGGTCCAAGGCGCTTCGTCGACGCCTGCATCGCCTCGGTTCGTTTCAATACGACGGGCTCGGAGTCGGACGAGGTGAGAGTCGAGTCGGTCGCCGTCTTCCTCAAAGATGGAGCCCCTCGAGATGCTGGTTCCGCTTGAACGCCTCGCTCGCCCGGTTCCATACGCCCGTCTTGTCCCAGCTGTCCGACTGGCTCGTCCTGCAAGCCACTCGCCACCGCATCTCGCTCGAATCCCTCGCTCCTCTCGCCATCCAGGCCGCCTCCCTCGCCCTCTCTCGCCCCTCTCGCGTCCCCAACAGCCTCTCTACCACACTGGCCGCCGTTGATAGACTCCTCATGATCGAGCTTGACCCTCCGCGGCGAGAGCGACGGTTCACGGCGAGTCTTTTCGCGCGACTCGAGGGCGGCGATGCGTTCTTCGTCGAGGATGCGGCCACGGCGGCGTTTGCGGACTGGAGACTGCGAGCCCGGGGTCAGTAGCACCATGCGAGGTGAGCGAGTGCCCCTGCGAGGTGAAAGAGGAAAGGCAAGCGAAGGGGAGGAGAGAGGAGAAAAGGTCAACGAGTCGAGAGATGACATCGACGACGAGCGGGATGGAAGCAGTCCAGCGTGTATGGAACGGTACAGAAGAGTTGCTACAGGCTGTCGGAAGTTTACTTGGCCCGCATCACCGTACACTCGTCCCGCCAAACCCAGTGCTCCTCCTCATCCCGCTCGTTCCAAGTCCCCGATCTCTATCGTCGTCCCAGTCCCTCACATTCGCACGCGGCGCACCACCTCCCAACCCCCATCCCCTCTGCCTCACTCCTCCTCCGCCTTGCACGCCCCAGAACCCTCCCTCCCGCATTCCCGGGTACGCTCCATACTCAACCGGCTCCATCCGCCTCGGCCTCGTCGATCCCATCAGCGCGTTCGCGGCCCACCCCAGTGCAGCACCGGTGAAAAACCCGGGTCTCCAGCCTGCGTTTGGCATTCCGTCGTTTGGGTCGGGTTTCGGTGCAGGGGTGTACGGTGGTGGAGGGCCGGAGGGAGGGAAGGGCGGACGGCCTGGGCCACCGCCACCACCACCGCCGCCGTGGCCACCGCCAGGACCGCCGTTACCGGGAGCGTGAGGTCCCCCAACGGGTCGACCGGCGCCGGGGAAGCGGAAGCGGCGCCAGAGGGGTGCAAGGAGCTTGGTGAGGAAGGAGGCGACGATGTAGAGTGTGACGAGCGAGAAGAGAAGGTTAAAGCCGTCTGCGGTCGCTAGTCATTGTGAGCAGAGGCGGGGAAGGGCGGAAAGCCAGCTGGAGCTGGTCGAGCATCGAGACTTACTGTTGAAGAGCGAACCGGCAGAGCCCGGCAGATACGATTTTGCCCAAGATGGGAGGGATGCGTGACCGCCGCCTTCGAGGTGTGCCGAAGAGCGAACGAGCGAGTACGTCAAACCGCAAGAACCGCGAACGATGTAAGGGTCGTCAGGTCCATCTGTGCATGTGCGCGGCATGGTCGAGTCAGCACAGTTGCTCTGAAGATTTCTGGAGTGACAGAGTACGCCGACTCACCCCAGCCCTCGCAACTCACGCCAATCTCGCCGAACCGCACGCCGTTCGGCAGATCCGCCTCGCATTTCCACTCCAACCCGCCCGCCCCATCACTGCCGACAGCGATGCACTGAACGACATCGGGCTGGTATTTGCGGCAAGCTGAGCCTTTGCAGGTGAGCTGAGGAACGGGAGGGAGGCGGCGGGAAGCGGTGCGGCGGTCAGAGTGGAGCGTAAGCGCCGTGAGTGACGAGACTGTGTGTGTAGGCGTCAGCTATGCGATACACTCCCATCTCAGACAAAGCCAGTGTTCCCATGCTGCGGCGAGGACGGACGAGGGAAGGGAGGCGGGAAGGAAGAGTGACACACGTGGAATCCGCTGAGACCGTGTGGAGACCATTTCCGGTCCTGTTCGCCAGCGGTGAGCCTTCTCTGGCAGTCTCAAATGAGCGGTGAAGAGCAGGAGAGCAAGTGTTCTACAAGGAGGGATGAAGCTTCGAGGTCGACGTGTCAGCCCTCCAGAGCTGGTTTGACAGACGTGACCGGGGTAAGCGATATCTGCGACTCCAGCTAGACCATTCACGAGCCAGTACGAGCAGGGAACAGCGATTGAGGGTCGTGTTCGTCGACAATCGGAGAGCAAGACGGCTCCTCACCCGCCAAAAACACGCACTGACGGCGCTGTACCGTGCTAGACTGGCTCTTTGACTCTGCTTGACCCTGCCAGACCGGTGCACAGCGAAGAATCGACCGCCGACATTCCCGCGCCTCCCCACTCTCTCGCCGTTAGAGGATGGCGTCCTCGGCGCTTCTCGCGGCAGACTACGCCAGCTTGGCGAAGGAGGCTGGAAGGAGACACTCGGACGTCCGTGACGTGCGTCTTTCCAACTTGCTCTGCATTTCTGCGGAGCCTGCGTTTACCGAAGGATTTGTGCTTCTCGGCGGGACAGGCGGCCGACAAGGCGCACCAGCTGGTCAAGCAATCGAAGGAGCAAGCGTTCGACGAGCTCAGGACAGGCGAGTCGGGCCTTCCAAACGTGCTATAGTGGAGACGTCGCTCACCTTTCCCTCTTCGCCAGATCATCCTCCATCCCAGCATCCACTCTATCAGCCCATTTTCCTAGCCTCGCCAACTCGCAATGCGAAAATCATCGCCCTTGCCATGTCTGCCCTGCAGCGGCTTATCGTCGCAGGAGCAGTGCCGAAGGTCCGTCCGCCTGTTTCGCAGGGTATCGCATTTCGTTAACCGTTGTTTGGCATGCAGACCTCCGTCGAACAGATCCTCGACACGCTCGAGCAGGTCATCCCACAAGGGGTAGAGATCCAGCTCAAGATCCTGCAGATCCTCAACAGCCTCTTGACCACCAACTTGCGTGCCGCGGACGCTGTGACGAGCAAGCTTGTGCAGGGCGAAGAACTGGGTCGAGTGCGCCTTGCGGTGCTCGCTGTCTTGCTGTCCTCGCCACATATGCTAATGCTGACCTCCGCAGGCCCTCGAGCTCTCGCATCGCCTGTCGACCTCCAAGATCCCCGTCGTCGCGTCCACTGCCTCCGCCACCCTCCGCCAGCTCTTCATGTTCGTCTTCGAGCGGGTAGGCGAAGAAGACGCTCTCGTTGCCTCCTCTTCCGACCCGAATGACCCGTCACTCCCGCCCGCCACCTTCGACGTCGACGTCCCGCCTCTCGAGGAAGACCGCGCCGCGTCCCTCGCTACTTCTATAGCACGGAAGAAGCCTTATCTACCAGGCGACGGGCCTCAGTCGCCCGAGGTCCCGCAAAAGACGCCTCCGTTCGGCGCGACGTTACAGCCTGACTCGCAGGCGAACGAGACAAGGTCGATGAAGCTCCGACCAGCAGCGAGGGACGCGTACCTCCTCCTTGAAGATTTGTGTCTGCTCATTGCGGGCGCGGGAGGAGAGGGAGCGCCGGATGGAGAACCGAGTTTCCTGAGATGGGGGAGTCTTAGTAGGACTTTCGGGCTAGAGTTGGTCGAGAGTATCGTCAGCGGGTTTGGCGGAATCGTCCGGACGGTGCGTGACTGTCGAGCCATAACGAACGCGTTCGCAGCTGACTCGTGGGAACAGCACCCGGAACTTTTGCTCGTCCTCCGCGCCCACCTCTGCCCTCTTCTCATCCGCTTCCTCTCCTCGCCTCCTCATTCAACCCTCAGCTCCTCAACCTCCTTCAACTTCTCCTTCGCGCTCACCCTCCGCCTAACCCGCGTTGTCTTCCTCCTCCTAAAACAATTTTCTGACCTCCTCACCCTCGAATCCGAAGTCTTCCTCACCATGTTTGTACGCGTCATCGGACCTGGCGACCGCGGCGAAGGCGAAGGAGGTCATCCTGCCGGTCCCGCAGCGGGACAGAATAGTCCGTTGTGGATGCGCGTGCTCGCACTCGAGATCTTCCGCGGACTGTGCAGCGATTTCGGGTTCATGATGAAGGTCTACCAGCGGTATGATGCCGCCACGCGCGAGGTGGAGGAGCGGAGAGGAGCAGCGAACAAGGGGAAGGGAAGGGCGTTGCCGGCGGGAGGGTCGACCGTCTTCAGCGACATGATGACCGCGTTCAACCGCCTCGCGACGGAGAAGCCGTCCGTACTCGGCGTCGGTGCAGCCGTCATGTACGGCTCGTCCCTCGGGCCGGTCTTCACGAGCGTCGCGGGCTCGTCGGCTGTTCATGCGTCGACTGGCATGAGTCCGGCGGCGAGTTCGACGGGCGTGACCGGCTCGGCCGTTATTGACAGCGCGATGGAGATGGGCTACGGACTGGCGCAGGCAGCAGGATCGGTTGTCGGGAGCAGCGTTGCGGCTGCAGCAGGCGCGGTCTCGGCGGCGGGAGGTGCGGCAGCTGGACCGAGTCTCGATGTCCAAACGGCGTCGATGAAGCTCCAGTGCATCGATCAGCTCGACAAGGCTGAGCCGCCCCAGATCCCCGAGACCTACATCTTCCTCCTCGCCCTGCAGTGCCTTTCAGCGCTCGCAGACGGCTTTGCAGCTTTCACCTTGGCGACCTACGGCGACGTCATTGCTCGACGGCAGAAGACCCGCGGCTCGGCGCCTCCCGCACTCAATTTGGACCAGCTCGCCGAGCGAGATCCGCAGGTCGCCTCGCTTCTTGTCGTCCGCTCCATGGCCGAATCGGCCTGGCCGGCACTTCTCGCCTCCATGTCCTTTTTCATCGCCACCGCCCTGTCCAACGACCTCTTCTCCGACGTCGTCACTTCTCTACAAAATTTCACCTCCGTCCTCGGCGTACTCGACCTCGAAACGCCTCGAGAGGCCTTCCTCACCTCGCTCTGCAAGTTCGCCATGCCGCCCGCCGTTGTCTCGCACATCATGTCTCAGCAAGATCACTTTTCTTCGCACGCCTCCAAGCCCTCGTCCGCCGCAGCCGCCGCCGCTACAGCAGTCCTTTCAGCCGGCGCGGAATCGCTCGGCCTTCTTGCAGGCGGCTCTTTGTCCGCCTCTCTGCCCATCGGCCTTTCCTCCCGCAATCTCGCCTGCCTCCGGGCACTCATGTCTGTCGCGCACTACCTCGCCGGCTCGCTTGGCTACTCGTGGTTCTGCGTCTTCGAGACGCTTCAGAATGCCGACTTCGTCATCCGTGCGACGTCGGGCGCGAAGAGCGCGAAGAAGCGGACGCAGGCTCCGTCCCCCGCCGCACACGGCACGCCGGCGAAGGCGGGAGCAGGCGGCGGGACGACGGGGCAGCCCGCGGCGCCTGACCAGTCAACTCTTCCGGTTGTTCCGACCGAGGCGGACGAGCTGGCTGTGCAACAAGCGATCGCGAAGCTGTTCGAGGTGTCGATAAACCTGGACGATGGCGCGTTCCGACAATTCCTCGGCGCGTTGTGTCGGCTCAGCGGCGAGATGATCGGGTTGCAGATGAACAAGGACGGAACGGTCGTGCAGTATGCAGGCGACGACGACCGGAGTGAGAATGGCAGCACGGGCGCAGCGACCCCGTTGGACACGCCCGATCGAAGCCGACGACGGTCGAGCGGGCTCAGCACGAGTCGAGGTGCCTCAACCAAGGGCGGTGACAAATCGTTCGGCATCGCCAAGCTCGGCGCTGTCGCCCTTCTCAACGTCTCGCGCCTCGTTCAACGACCGCCAGACGTCGGCTGGGAGCTCCTCACCTCGCATCTTCTCTTTGTTCTCCACTCGACCTCAACGTCTACGCCCATCCGCCTGCAAGCCGCCGACGTTCTCGGCTCCATTCTCACGGCCGCCATCAAAGCGCTGTCTGCGTCCGGTCTCGCCTCCGACGTTGACTTACAGGAGCGAGCGCAGTCGCAAGTGCTCGCTGCGCTCGCGGCGCAAGCCGAGCCCGCACCTCGGCTGCAGCTCGCTTCCGACGTCGAGATTCGTCGCCTCGCGCTCGACACCCTCCTTAATGTCCTTGAAGCGAACGGTCACTCGTTTGTCACGGGTTGGACCCAGATCTTCCGCATCCTTCGCACCGCGTGCCCGACAGCCAGCTTCTTCGCCCCTCCTTCGCCTGTCGTGCCCTCTGCGCCCCGCCGTTCGCTTGACACGATTACGGAACACGACGGCATTGGTCCAATGACGCCCATGCGCAGCAGCGTGGGCGCGAACGGGTACTTCAACCTCGGCGTCGACGGAGCAGCGAAGAGTGCGAAGTCTGCCGTGCTCATCAGGACCAGCTTCCCCTCCCTTCAGCTCATTTGTACCGACTTCCTGGACGCGCTCGACGTCGAGGGGCTGCGCGACTGCATCACAACACTGGGCGAATTTGGCAAGCAGATCGAGGACGTCAATGTCGCTTTGACGGTGAGTCCTGCTTGTCCCTGTTGTCCTCGTTTAGCCTTCGCTAAAGCCTCGCTGTGTCTAGGCGGGCGGTCTGATCTGGGGCGTCTCCGATCACGTCCAGGCGAAGCGGAAACAAGGCGACGGCGAAGCCGCGCACGCCGAGCTGTGGATGTTCCTACTGCACAACTTGCTCGGCCTCTGCCGCGACTCGCGACAAGAAGTGCGCGACGCAGCGATCACCAACGTCTTCCGCTCGATCTCGATGTACGGCTCGACCCTCGACGACTCGACCTGGGACGCGTGCTGCTGGGAGGTCATCTTCCCGCTCGTGGACGATATCACCTCGACCCTACGGCGACGCAGCAATCCTGCCGCAGACGACATCGAACATTTCAGCGAAGAGACTGTCCCGCAACCGAATGCGCCACCGATCCGGCTCACCGACAAGCAATGGGATGAGTCGCTCACGCTTGCTCTGCGCTACCTCGGTGATGTCTTTTTCGACTACTTATCGCAACTCGTCAAGCTCGACCGGTACGACGAGATCTGGGCAGCGTTCGTCGACCGGACGAGGGACTCGTTCATCCGCGACCGACCCGTCCCAGCAACTGCGGCGATGCAAGCGCTCGAGAAGGTCCTCACCGTCTCCCTTGACATGTCCGCTGCCGAGCGCATCCGTAAGTCATGGGAAGTCGCCTGGCGGACGTGGGACGATGTTGGCACGGCTATCGAGGAGAACGCTCGCGCAGGTCCGGACGAGGTGAAGGTCTACACACAGGTCAACCTCGAAGCCTTCGTTCGAGTAGCCCTCCCCATCTACACTCCTCCGCACATCACCTTCGACCTCACTCGCGTCCAGCGCCTCCTCGCCATCCTGAAGAGCGCCCTGACCTACCGACGAAGTCCAGACTACCGCGCCGATGTCGACGGCCTCATGCCTCTACAGTCCGCCGTGCTCGAGGTCGTCACTGTCATCAAGCTTGACGATGTCCCCGGCGCAGCATCCGCCGTCCTCTCCGACCTGAGCGAATACCTCAAGCTTGCCTTCGTCGCGCCGTTCGAGACGTCGCCGGCGTCAAGGATGGGCGGCGGGCAGCACGTGACATACGTCGCGCTAGCGAAGGAGGTCATGCCGCATGTGCAGTGGCTCTACCGCAAGTACAGGGACGAGCCGTTCGTCTACGAGCAGGGCGCTGTCGAGCACATGTTGCAGGTGCGTGCCATCTCGCCCCAACTCAGACTACGCGCATCCTTGCTGATGTTGTCCTCCAGGCGTACACGCTTCCGATACGGCTCAAGCACGACTGCCCTGCGCCGGCCAAATTCGGGTCTGCCGAGCCTCTCTGGAAGACGGCGACGGTCAACTACCTTAAGGCGGTGCGCGATGTCGTTTCGGGGCTCGAGACTCTTGGTGAGTCTTCCGTGATTTCAGTCACAGGGCTACGGCTGATCTGAACTCATAAATGTCGCAGACTTGCCGTCTCAGACGGAAGAGGCCGTGTGGAAGCAGCTTGTTGCAGGTATCGCAGAAGCGCTGCTCGCATCCAGGTGCTGTACCGTGCGCCCGCCTCCTGACGTAGGTGCTGACCTCTTTGCGCACAGCCGAGTCTCGGCAACACAGCGCACCGTCGACCTGCATCGTGAGGAAGAGTTCGATCTCGCTCTTCTAGGTGAGCTCGCGCTTTGCTTCGTCGATACCATGTTATAACGTAGCCCTTCTGCAGCCTCGCTCGAGCACGACGTCTTACCTCACCTCGGCTCGCCTCGCGTGCCGGACGACCTCATTTGCCAACTGGCTAAGGCTCTCCAGCTCGCCTCCCGACTGTACCGCCTGGACTTGCCCAATCCTTCCGCCGGCTCAACAGTTGAGCCTCGATTTAGCCTCGACTTTGACGAGCAAGTCAAGGGCGAGATGTTCGGCACGACCGTCGAGATTGTCGAGAACCGCAAGGAGCGGTTCGCGTATTGGTGCCTCGATATGCTGTTCCTCATCTGTGATGGCGACAAGGGTGAGCCACACTTCGCCTTCTCCGTCGTCCCTCGCTGAAGATGCGAACGCTAGTAGCCTCGGACCCGGAACGGCGACGACTGGCCGCTTTGAGCGTGCCGTCGCTGGTCAACCGCTGCGCGGCTATCATCAAGATCTACATCGCAGACGCTCCTTTGCGAGGCAAGATGCCATTCCCTCGGTGTGTTGCGCTGATCGACCAGCGCCAGCTCGAAGCTCACGTTCGGGTGTGCCGCAGGATTCGGCAAGAGGAACTTATCTACGTCTTGCAACGACTCTCAACCCTTCGTCTCGCTCCGAACACTCTCTGGGCAGCGACGCAACCCTCCCCTTCGTCCGCCATGGCGTCGTCGACTTCCCTTTCCTCCACCTCACCTCGCGAGCTCGTCCGAGCCGCCAAGCTCCGCTCGCCGCTTGCCCATCTCTACGAGCTCCAGGGTCTCCTTACGGAGCTGTTGGGGGTCGCGCGGAACGAGCCCAGCATTGCGCAGGCGTACATGCCGCAGCGATTCGCGGTCGGCTTGCGGGATGGAGACGAGGAAGTCGAGTGGGAGGGTCTTCCTGCCGGCTGCAAGGTGGGCATTGTTGGTCGGAGACGGCGTGTCGGCGCTGGACAAGGCGAGAACGAGATGGATGTTGCCAAGTTGGCGCTCAAGTGTATGAAGTTGGTCGGGGAGGAGATCGGCGCGAGTTTGTCGTTTGTGTGAGCATGGGTTGGAGGTTGTACGGTTGTAATCTCGGTCATAGACGTGCAAAGAGCTGCTCAGAGCGCACCTTGTCGCTACTCGACCTCCTTTCGTCCGTTCATTTGCTACTCACGCTCTCATCCGATGAAGTCTCCGCTGACCACCAACGCGCTTCCACCCGATCTTGCTGCTCGCTTCGCTGCTCTGCGCGCTCCACTCTCCCCTCCAAAGCCCTCCTCGACTCCATCACCAGGCGGCCCCACATCACCGTTCGTCTCTCTCACAGCCCTCGCGCGAACCAACTGACCCTCGAGTGCGCAGCGAGAGACCCACTGAGTCTGTGGAGGAACGGCTGAGGCGACTGGAGACGCCAACGAAGGAGGAGGTGGAGCGGGGTGTGCAGGTCGTGGTGAAGGGGATGCCGGTGCGGCGGCTGAGTGGGCGGCTGAGCGGGATGAGTGAAGTGCGTATGTACCATTATTTGTCCAGGCCATGGTGCGAACGGGAGATGCGGACACGCCAACTGTTCTACAGCTCGACGTTATTCAGGGTGGAAATGCGCACAACGCGATGCGCACGGTCGTGTCGCGCTGCTCTGGAGCTCGCTGACTTGTGCCTTTGCTTCGGCAGGCAAGCGACGACGAAGGTGACTACGCTGTGAGTTTCTTCCTCCCAGGACAACCCGAGTCGCGCTGACGCTGTTTCCATGGCGTCCGCAGGCTCAGCGCTTCCTCGCAGAAGCACAGGCTGCACCATCTTCTGTGAGCACATGATGACCTTGCCGCAACGGAGATGAGCTAGGGGTTGAGCTGAACCTCCCATTTTCGCAGCCGCCCCTCCCTTCTCCACCCTCTTTCGACCCCTCGTCCCCTTCTTCGCCCAAAACACGAGCCGGCCGTACTGTCCCCGCTCTCAGTCCCTCGCTTCTCGACACCTTATCCGGCGTCGAAGTCCAGTTCTTCCGCCCTTCGCTCGGCGCTTCAACCAGCGACGTTGCGCCATCTTCGTTTGGTGTCAGCGGGGAAGAAGACGACTTGATACGTAGGCTACGAGACGAGCTGAGTCTTGAGGAGAAGACGCGGAAGAGGGACGAGGAGGGAACGAAGCAATGGGCGAAGAGGTTAGAGGGGTTGAAGGGTGTCGTCGCGGGTTCAGCTCGGACAGCGGGACCCGAGGGAGACGCACCAGGAGTACCTTCAGAGCTGGGTGAGCTGGAAAGGGGGGTCAAGCGGAAACAAAAGAAGGCGAGGCGGAGCACGGCGGACGATTCGAGCGAGGCATCCGACGAGTCATCGAGCGAAGAGTCGACCGACAGTGCGGACAGCGTCGACAGGGAGACGTAGAAGCTGCTGCAGTCCCTGTGTCACAATGGGGTCGCTTTCAAGCGGTTCCTGCAGACTCGGCAGAGGTTCTCGATCCCCCCTCTCACTCGCAATGGCTTCGTGGAACAAACAGCGAGCAGTAAGGAGGTCTTCAAGCTGCACTCGAGTTGCACTTGCACCATGACACACCCTCGTCGCCATGCCATCGCGCTCGCACCTCTGGCTCTCTCTCTTCCTCTTCATCTCCCATCCAACCAGCTCTTGTTGAGCTCGCTCGGCCGCCATGCCACTGCTTCTCAGCTGCCTCATGCCTTCTGGATATGTCGACACTCTCCCACGAGGCGCCGCGCCGCCCTCCCAGTCTCGCCCACCGTACTCGACGGATGCATCCAGCCTTCCGCCCCTGCAGGCCTCGCGTCGGGGCAAGGGCAGTGCCAACAGGACAAGGATGTCGATCGGCAGCCCGACTGGGTTCAGGCATGTCGCGCACATGAGTGTCGACGAGGCTTTCGACGCGAGCGCGGGTCAGGGAGGTCACGGGCGAGCGAGGGACCCGCAGGCTGACTTGGCGCCGGTGAGCGGCTGTTACTTACTCTCGAGTGAAGGCCGAGCAGCCAGTCTCGCTCGACTCGGTGCTGACGAGCTCTCCCACCTTTTCTCGCGTTCGCAGTTGCCTCCTTCGCTCTCGTCGCCGAACCTCGCTCCGAAACGGGCTGACAGGCTCTCAGCACCCGCGTACATGCCAGCAGTCGACAACTCATCGAGTCGAGCACTGGTGGATGCGAGCAACCGCGTCTTGTCGACTCCTTTCCCCCCGTCGCGCCCACCTCCCGCTCAACCAGTGCGCTCGCCTACTCCATCAACTCGCCCTACCTCTCTCCCTGCGTCTCTCGCCAACGTCGCAATCAAACGCAAACCGCCGCCGCCGGTCACGCCGTCCGTCATCCGCGAAGTCAACAACCCGAGCGTCATCCGTCCGCAGCCAGCTGTCGCGACTCCCGCCCAAGCCTCATCTAGCTTGATTGCTTTGCAGAACCTCTTTTCGCCTTCCGAGTTGCGGACGGCGCAGGCCGCCGTAGCTCAAACCGGCGACGAGGAGGACCAGGGAAAGGATGAGGACCCGGCGTACGAAACGAACACGACCAAAGCTTTCAAGGGCGCTATGAGGGACATTGAGGAGGCGTTGAAAAGGGAGGCGGAGCGGGAGAGGTGAAGGCTCGAGGAGAGGCGAGCGACGTTGTTGAGGGGACCTTCCTAATCTCGTTTCCTAATCTCGTTTCCTGCATCTCCGTCTCTTACGCAGTTATGTATCGCTTCGCGACGACTATCGCGAACCATCTCTAGCCGTGCCCCCTCCGTTGTACCCTCAGTCCCGCAGATTTGTCCCCTTTCTCCTTGTCTCTCCTGCAACTTGCGATACACCGACGAAGGTCCAGGGAGGGCGCATGTGAACATGCTCCGAAGTTGGGCAAAGCAAGAGGAGAGAGGGAGACGGTATGCATGACGAGAAGGGTATCTACGGCACGATTAGGGTACAGCGGGGTATGAAAGGACTCTGGCATCTAGCTAATCACGCGGAACACACAACAAAGAAAACAGAAGAGGGAAGGAATCAGCGCGCCCCGTCGCTGTACAGGCTCCACCGCTTCGAGCCGCCGCGCGAGAGCTTGGAGGACGAGTTTGGCGCGGCGAGAGTCGAGGCGAGAGCGTTCACAGGGATGCTGGAGTTGCGGAAGACGGAGATGGTGCTCGTCTCGGCTGCAGAAGCGAAGGGTGAGCTCGACATCCGCGGAAGTGGAACGGAAGGAAGCGCACCGTCGGCGACGACAATGATCGCATCCTCCCCCCCGCCTGCGCCGGGCACAACCTGTCCTTCTCGACTCGTAGCCGGTACCAGCACCTCACCCGCTGCCAATCCTCCAGCCGCGAGCGTACTCTCGATAGTCGTCGCACGGCTCGTCACGCCTGTGAGTCCCAGACTCGCGCCTGAGAGGGTGCGATCGAGAGGTGCGAAGTGCGAATGGCCGTCGTCGAATATCGGGTCATGGGCGGCGACGAGATGCGAACGAGTCATGGTCGGAGCGAAGATTGCGGCCGTGACGATGTGAGCCGACACTGCGAGGCAGAGAGGGTTAGCTCAGTCAGGGGAGGGACGCAACGTGCTACGCACTCGGGAAGTATTCGACGCCGGCTCCGTCCTTGCGCTTCTTCGGGAGGCGGAAGTCTTCGTTCTCGTGCGGCGCCATGCCGGACTCCCAAACTGCGCAACTCAAGCGGGGTCAGGAAGAGGACAAGCCAGCCCCATTTCAACGCGACGCACTGTAGACGTTGCGGTCCTCCGAGCCCGAGATGATCCACCGCCCATCGTCGCTGAAGCTTGCGCGGATCTGCGAGCTCATGTTCTCGTGGCCGGCATACTTGGCCTCGATCATCTTGTCGGCGGTGTGGTACAACCGGATACGCGAGTCGTTTGTCGTGACGAGGAGACGCTCGCCGCCGCTGGAAGGGAGAGGGAACGGGCAGAGGGAGGTGACCTTTTTGCCACGCGCGTTCTTGCCGCGAGTCGACTTGGCCGTGAAGTGCGTGTGGTAGTGCAGCGTGCCGACATCGAAGAACATCTGCGAGGTCAATAAGTGTAAGCGGAGGAACGGAGATGAGCGCGAGAGGCGGAAGTCACGCAGGATCCACCGAAAGTGCCAGCGATCGCACGCTGGCCGTCTCGAGTGAAAGCGACGCTCGTGATCAGGTCGGGCACTTCTGTCCAAATCTGCGCGAGATCGACGGTCAGCATAAGCATGCTGAAGAAAGCGAGAGTTGGCGTACATGAACACGCTTCTCCGGAATCTGCGTCAAGCGGGCTCGTCAGCGACACTCTCGCCGATGCGAAGGGGATCAAAGCACATTCCACAACCGCAGTTTGCAGTCGAGCGAGCCGGACAGGAAGAAGCGGTCGTCGCGAGGATGGAAGGCGATCGAGGTGACGAAGTCGAGGTGCTGGAACGCGCAGAGGCATTCGTTGCGCGAGATGTGCCACAGTCGGACCGTCTTGTCCATCGAGGACGAGAGGAGGAAGTTGTTCTGCCAGACAAGTCGTCAGCGAAGGCCGATCAAATCGGCGCATGAGCGGACGCACCTTGCTCCAACTCAAGTCGAGCACATCCGCATCATGGCCCTTGAGCTCGCGGATAGGCTTCGGCGTGAAGACAGGCAAGACGCAGACCGGCGTCTTGGGCTGCTGCGTCTGCGCAAGGTTGGACTTGGACTTCTTGCTTCGCAAGCCGGGAGCAGCGGTTGTCGAGGTGGGCGTAGCAGGAGCTCCGGCGGTTCGAGCGGTCGTAGGCGAGTCGGGTGCTCCTGGCGTAGAAGCATTGTTGTCGGCGTTCGTAGCGGTCTGCGTGTTGAGCGCGGCCTCACGCGCTTCGGGCGTCGAGAGGACCTCCCAGACTGCCCGAGAGGAGGTCAGCGGGAGTCGGCGAGTTGACCAGGAGGGAGGCTGCGCACCACGAACGACGCCATCAACGCCGCCGGTCGCAAGGTATTTGCCGTCCTCGGAGAACTTGATCGTCCAGATCGCATTCTTCTTCTTCGTTCCCTTGGCGCCATCGTCATTGCCCGACCGCTGAGACGCCGTCTCGTCGCGAGAGTGAAGAGACTCGTCATCGCCAGCCGCAGCGGGAGGTCGGGAGAAGGACGAGCTGGCAGAGGGAAAGACGAGTTCCTGCGCAAGGAAGAGCTTGCCGAACGACTTGGTCGACTTGCCCTTCGTCTTGACCTGTGGAGGTTCGAACAACAAGTATCAGCATCCGCAGGAAAAGAGTGAATTGCTGAGATGCCAAGGCCCGAACGCACCTTTGCGAACTGAATCTTTTCCCCTTTTGCGGCAGCCCTTTCCGCCTTGGTCGGCGTCGACTCCATCGTCGGATTCTCAAGCGTCTCCTTGTCAACACTAGCAGGCGAAAACATCGCGCTGGAAGCTGACATTGGCGGCGCCGTCTCCCTCATCTCCCGGAATGGGGCAGACGAGCTCGAAGCGGTGCGGTTGCGGCCGAAGCGCGAGAGGAACGATTTCTTCGGCGCTTTGGTCGAGGTGGCGGAGAGAGGTGGAGGTGCGTCTGTGCGAGACGAGGCGGTCGAGACTGAGCGGTTGTGCGTGAAGGACGAGCGGTTCGGTGTCGAAGCGTCAGACGCTCCGGCAGAGCTGTTCGACGCAGGCCCACCAGTCGCGGACGAAGTGCCAGCCGCACTTGGGACGACGGTCGCTCCGCTCGCTTGTCGACCTGCGTCTTCCTCCGCTCCCTCGTGCACCAACCCAAGCCCCAACCCTGACGCGCTCAAGTCCTTCTTCCTCCTCAAACTTCCCTGCCTCGCACTCGACCCGCTCCCCGTCCCATCCTCATCACTCATCTGCGTGGGGCTCTCGCTCCTAGCAAGCCCGGAACTTCCCCTCGTCCAACTCTGCTTCTTTAACAACGCCGGCATCTTCGGCCCTCCTCCCGTCCCTCCGCCCGGCACACTCGAATCACTCTCCACCGAGTTTTCCCTCCGTCGCTCAACTGCCTCCCGCGCCCGAACGACACGAATAGCTTCTTGTTCCGAGTCGCGCCGTGCGATCGCATGCATCGTGAGAGGGTGAACGAGGCCTTCTTTCGAGGCTGCGACAAAGGCGGAGGAGGGTGTGCGCGCGAGGGGGGCGAAAGGTGGACGAGCTGAAGAGGAGGGGGCGGCAGCTGTAGGTGAGGCCGAGGCGGGAGAGGGGACGACCGGGTTCTTGTCGGAGATGAGGGAGGGGCCATCGGTCGCTGGTAGTGTCGGAAGGGAGGAAGAGCGCGCGAGAGTTATTGAGCGAGGCGAGGCAAACAACGTTTGGCGAAGAGTTGGAGGCGACGGCGGATTTGTCGGAGGCGGAGTGGGCGGGAGGGACATTTGCGCGCGGGGGCGAGTCGCGTATGATGCGGATGACGAGCGGGCATGGCGAGAGCGAGGATGCGGTTTAGGCGGGAGGAAACACGAGACGAGTTCGTCGAGGGTCGTGTCGAAGTAGGGCAGCGGTTCGATGGAGGGGCGTCGCGGAGTCGGAGGGGTGTACGAGGGGACAGGAGCAGTGTAAGCGCGCCGTAACATTGCGAGAGGTAGGTTAGAGAAGAGACGAGATTGGGGCGCGTCGGGAAGCGAGCGCGCAAGTCCGCTCGTGCAGCGTATGCGCCAAGCCGGAAGGACGCAGCCGTGCGACCTGGCCTCGTGGCAGCAAGGTGAAGTGGATGGCAGGAGGGAGAGAAGAGAGGACGCTGGACAAGTTGTCCAGTTGCCCAATGCCGGCTCAATCGACGAGGGCAAGTGCCCAATCCGCGAGAGTCCGCGGACCCGTCCAAACCGCATTCACCTCGTCCACATCGTCCCGGGCGACGGCAGCTTGGGGTTCCCCGTCACCCGCCTTCGTCCGGCACTCCAAGCTGCCCTCTCGCCACACGAAGACTCGCCCGAAGTCGAAATCGAACCGAGAAAACGAGTGAGAGAACAGGAAAATCGAAAAGCGCCGACTCACCGTCTTCGATCCTCAAGTCCATGCTCTGCCGCATCAACACCTCCTCCGACTTGCTCCTCCCCTGCTCGCCAAGCTCTTTCCGCCGCTCGCCGTCCTCCGCCTCACCCTCATCCTCACCCTCCCGCTCTTCCTCCTCCTCGTCCGACGAGAACCCGCTTTCTTGGACCTCGAAGTGCGGTGCCCCGGGCAGTCGTGAAGGAAGTAGAGAGGAGATGGAGAACGAGGGCAGCGAGACGGAGGGGATGGACGAGGCGAGTGAGGCAAAGAAGGTGCGGGCTTCGGAGGGGGGTTGGCGGGCCTTCGATGCGGTCGAGGAGGAAGAGGCAGGAGGAGACGCTGGAGACGAAGGTGATATACGTGGAACGCGGATCGAGGAAGCAGGCGGTGATGACGAGTGTCGATTTGCTGCGGGAGGTGAGGAGGAAGAGGAAGTCGACGAGGGTAGTTTCGCCGTTTGTGGCACCGGCAACTTACCCACCCAGTTCCTCCAGTTCCTCGCTTGCCCCTGCTGTCCATTCTCGCCCGCCTCGTCCCTCCCGTCCCTCCCGACCTCCTCCTCACTGCGCTCAGGCTCCGCTTTCCGCCGCGATTCCGCTTCCGGTCCAAGCCTGGGTGTGCCCAACGATGGTGCCATAGGAGTCGCAGGCGATACAAGGATAGACGGAACGGCGGATTGAGGGAGAGACGCATCGATCGCGTCGTTCGCTTCGGGTACAGGTCGGCAGAGGGTTGGGGCGCCGTCGTCCTCGCCGGGCGGTTTGGCGGGTGTTTGCGTGGCCATGACTGGCTATTGCGAGAGAAGGACGCAGCTTCGCCTGTCCACCAGCTGTTCCTGGGTGAGCGCGTGAAAGGAGCGAGGTGGTCTTCGGCGGAGAGAAGCACGCGCGGCGAGTCGGCGGACTCTGGCGGGTGGATCGGGTGCGGGGGAAGCTCAGCTGCGTCACAGCTCAACAGCAGCTAGTTAAGACGGATAGTAGAGCGCGGGTCGAGAGAGTGAGAGAGTGTGCGTTCCCGGCGAAGTCGCGGAAGTTGCGGAGGTTCGGGCGGCGGTTTCCACGCTGCTCATACGGGCCTTGCAAGAGCCTGACAGCACCGCAGTGACTATGCAACTCCGTGCCGCCAACGCCGGATCCGCCAGAACAAGCCGATCGCACCGCTGCTCTCCCTCCTCGTCCTATGATGCCGTCAAGTAGCGAAAGGAAACCCATCTCCTCGTCTTACATGCACGCCCACATCTACACTGCACTCCTCCCTATGCCTTGGCCCCCTGCTCCTGGCCACCCTCACTTTGCAGCAGCCCCAAACCGAGGATCCCGCCCGTCTCGACCTGCGCCTCGGCCGCCTTGCGCTTGTCCGCCAAGTCGTGCGCCGTCTTGTTCAAGTACTCGGACTGGATTCGCATGGCGCGCGAGAGCTGTCGCGGGACGAGATGGGTCGTCGCAGAGAGTGCCGGGAAGAGGGAATAAGCGAGGTGTGAGGGTTTGTCGCGGAATCAAGGGAGATGCGGGGCAGGATCGGGGTCCGGGTCGAGCAGAGGGCGTCACCGAACAGGAAGCAGGTCGGGGGATCAGGCGGGACCAGAAGATGTCGAGCAAGACACAGGGGAGGAAGAGCGAGTTAACGCCGTCAGTCTTGCCTCCTCGTCCACACAAAAAGGCAAACGCTCGGCTCGCGACGCACCTCCTTGGTCTGATGCAAGCACTCCAGATAGTCCTCCTTCTGGTTCACACACTCGCTCGGGTGGTCGGCGCCCGCATAGCACTTCTGGAAGTCTGCCCGCGAGGGGATGTCCAGGAAAGTTCGTGGCGAGAGTGGTCAGTCCGCCAAACCCAAGGAAACCAGCGCGATCGGCCGCTCGCCCACTCGTCACGCGCAAGTCAGGCCAGCGCCTCATCATTCCCTACCCGAACCGCGTCCCTCCCCGCTCCCTCACCGCCCAAGACCCGCCAAAGAGCGAGGGGGCGAGTGACGCACCCTGCCAGAAAGGAAAACACCTTGTCCGACCGCCCGTGTAGCTGAACCCGGACTGGTGTCGACGAGGCGAGGCGTGAGGGGGTTGAGGGGAGTCGTGGGAGGAGACGAGGACCAGGGACGGTGAGGGCAAGAAGTCAATGACGAAGCATGAATCACTGGAGAGCGAGATACACTACGCACGGCCATCTTGAGTGTGCGAGAGAGAGGGTGAGGGGAAGGCGCTGACCGTGAGGAGGCCAAGTCGGGAGGAAGATGGCGGCAACACCGCGGGCATGGCAGGATATGCTGTGGTGCAACTTCTGATGCACTCGTAGAGTTTGTGAAGGCGACGGAACATCGCTTTCCGGGAGGTCGCTTCATCCCTTCTCCTCTCGCTCAAGTTAAAAGTCGTTGCTTTCCCTCACTCCGCCCTCACCCTGCAGCTGTCCATGCCGACGTTCTTCCTGACTCTGCAACTGTCAAGCGAGGGTGTGATGGAGGAATTGCAACAACGGCTCGAAGCCGTCGAAGGGAGGCAAGACGAGGACAAAGAGACGGAATCAAAGGAAGGAGGCACAACGAAGACGGGAAAAGGTGCGAGTTGTGCAAAGAGGAAGAGGGACACAAGGGAGAAGGAGAGAGCCATGCATGTGCGGAGAAGCATGTGGAGAATAAGCTGACCAAGAGAGACAGAGCCATGAGCGAATTATAACAGAACCAAAGCGAGGGAACAGGAAGATGAAGAAGAACAGGGCTAAAGGGACGGCGAGAGCGAGACTCAGTTGGCCTGCACACGGACGACGTCGCCACCGAAAACGCCGCCTTCGCCGGCCAACATCTCGCGCGCGACGCTGTCCTCGTCGATCCCGACGGGCATGCCGTCTTCCTCGCCTGTAGCGATACCAGGCGGAAGACCAGGAGGGAAGACGCCGCGTTGACCTCCGAGACCAGCGCCGGCGTTCGTCGCGGGAGGAGCGGGCGGAGGCGTCGCGACGCTGTCTGTCAGGCGGTGCGAGACATGGTGGCGACGAGAGTGTGGACCGGGAGGCGTGTGAGCCAGAGAATGATGGGCGGCAGTCCGCGCACGAAGAGTCGTCGAGTCTGCCGGCGGCGCAGGCAACTCTTCCAACTCCTCATCGTCTTCGTCCTCCTCGTCATCGTCCGCCTCGCGCCTTCGACGCTGGTGCTGATGCCTCCTCCGTCGCTGCGCAAGGTCAGGCGGGAAGCCTCCTTCGGCAGCGACGGCAGGCGAAGCGGGCGTCGAGTTGCCCGAGTCGGCTGCGCCTGCGAGAGCAACACTGCGCGACGAGCCATCGTGACCGTGTGCGCCGTGGCGACGGCTAGCGATCTTGTGACACCAGTGTCGGTGACCCTGGTTCCACGCCTCGGACTGGCACTGTTCGCGTGCAAGGAGCGAGTCAGCTACCGTCCGTACATTTGAGCGAGAACGAGTCGCGACGCACCATCTTGGAGCAATACTTTGCCCTCCTGCACCTGCGGCACTTGGCAAACTCCCTCGCATACCCCTCCCACTTCCCGCACAACATATTCGCGCACTGCCTGATCCCGCCCCTCGCCTCGTCCTTGCGGCACGCATTGCGCATGATTGTTCCAGCCCAATACTGGACGTCGTCAGGGTAGACGGGCGTGAAAGGGTCATCTGAGGGAGAGCGGTAGGTGAAGAACTCGACGAGGGAGAAGACGTTTGTTGGAGCTGCGGCGGGACGGCGGACCGTGCGGCGGGAAGAGAACGGGTCGCTCGTTGAGGAGGAAGCCACTTCGGGGAACGGGAAGGGATAGAGGTACGGAACAGCGTTGGAGGCGGACGCCGCAAGCGCGGGCGAGGGCTCGTGAAACAAATGCCGGACGTGTGGGTACTTGCTCAAGTACGCAAGGAGCTGCAGCGAGAGCAGGACGTCTTCCTCGCGGAACGGGAAGGAGCTGTCGGACGGACGAAGCGGAGGCGAAGGCGAAGAAGTGGGCTGAAGGGAAGGTGCGGCGCGGGCGGGCTGAGGTGGCCGGGGAGTGGGCTCGTACCGCTGCTGATTCGGCAATGGGAGCGAGCGAGTACGCGGATTCGAAGGCCGTGCAGGCCTCCGAGTCGACCGCTGCGAAACAGCAGGCTGAGCGGCCTCGGTCCGTCGCTGCACCTCCGCGTCCGCATCGTCCATCTCGACATCCTCACTCTCATCCGCTACCTGCGCCGGCGGGACAGGAGTAGCCATCTCCGCGTCCTCTGTTGCCTTGACGCGCTCCCTCGTCGCCGCTCCGATAGTCGAAGACGACGCAGAAGGAACAGACGAAGCCAGGACGACTTCATCCGCGTCGACTTCCTGGCCGGACGTCGAGCCGTTCTCGTCACCCGTGATCGAGGCGTCATCGAGGCTGAGGACGGTGTCGGGCGTGTGCACGCGCGAAGGGGGAGGGTGGAGCGAAGCGGTTGCGGGAGAAGAGGCGGATGCAGCGGCTGATGAGGCCGCTACGACGTTGAGGCGCGTGAGGAGCGGGCGGGAGACGGTCGAGGGAGGGACGACGATGTGTGCTGGCACGGGCGGGGAAGGCGGGAGAGGCGAGACTGGGACGGACGAGACAGGCGAGGCAGACGTCGACGACGCCGACGTGGGAACGATCTGGTAATGCTGCTGCTGGGCGGGCTCGTCCTCCTCGACATCCATCGCCGCGCCCTCGACCTCCCTCGCAAGCCCATGCCGCGCCATCCACTCCATCCTCGCGATCCGTTTATTCTCCTTCTTCTGCCACTCGACGATATTTTGCATGCGCTTGCGCGCAATCTCCTCGAGGTACCGTTGTAGGACGAAGACGACGACGTCGACCGCACCAGCCTCGACAACACGCGTTCGGATCGCCTCGTTTCCCCGCACGCCGATGTTGACGATGCACTGAAAGGCGAGCGAGTAGGTGTACAGGAGGTGGCGGAACTTGCTTGGTGGTGGGAGGAGGAGGGACGAAGGGACCGAGTAGGTGTACCCGGTCACGTCGCCGTCCGGGACGAGCGCGAGCAACGCCCCGTCGACATCCGACTCTTCCAACTCGCGCAAGTCGTCGAGCGTAGGCAAGAGGTCGTACTCTGCGAACGCCTTGAACGGGGACTTCCTACTCGCGCGAGGCAAAGCGCCGCCTTTCCCCTTGCCCTTCAAGTCGGCCAGCGACGCAGCCTGTTGCGAAGAGGGCCCGCCCTGCGCGCAGTGTTTCAAGACACGCACTATCCGCTCGAGTCCGCCGTCGTGCGCGAGGATCTCGCGGATGCGTGGAGAGGTCGCGGTCAAGTACGAGAGGTGTGTAAGCGAGTTGATGAGCGGGAGCGAGGCTGTCGGCGCATCGAGCGCTGTTGCGGGTCAAATGGTTAGCTCTGCGTATGCCAAGGAGGGCGAAGGATGCTGGATGCGACCGCAGCAACGGAAGCGATCAAGTCGACTCGTCATCCATTTCCGCCACATCTTCGAGGCGGTCGTGTGCCCCGTCACCTCCGGCACAGCTACCCTCTCCCTCGGGCACCTCCTGTGACCCAATGTCGAAGCGAGACCAGGACCGAATGGAAGCAGCGGTGCTGCTCGACTCACCTCTTCGGTCGTAGACGCCCGACTGGACGCAGATGGCAGCCCTCCCATTCGCGGGAACGCTGTGGTTAGATTCTCGCATCCTTCACGAGGATGCGTCGAGTTGTTCAACGGGGAGGTGAGGGGATGAAGCGCAGTTGACCAAGATTGCCGGCCAGGAACAGAGGGGTGGTGGCGGAGTGCGTGAGTCGAGTTGCGGGTTTGGCTGGGAATGACTGGATCGGTCGGGCGTGCTTAGATGCGCTGCGAGGCCATCGTTGCTTCGTCTAGATATCGTGAGAGGGAAGGAAGCGAGAAGGTGGCCAAGTGAATGCGAGGGCGAGACCACAACGGTGGGGGGGGGGGGGGGGGGGGGGCGGAGAGCGGCGACGGCGACGACGAGCGACAGCTGCGGCTTGATCGGTCAAAGAGTACAGTCCTAGTCAGCCATGGCGTCCAATGAGTTCATCAGGAGAGCGTGGCGAGACGCACGCTTGATCGGCCAACAGGCGATTCGGTGGAGGGTGCGGCGACAACAACGAGGCGCGCGGGCTCGGTGGGCGGGTCTAGCAGGTGCGACGAGTGAATCTGAGCGTGTGCACGAGCAACCAGTCGCGCACGGCGGGGCAGGCGAGCACGGCGACGAGCAAGAGCTGGCTGGTCGTTGTCTCGCTCGCCTCAAAAGTGCCTGACTCTGCATCTCACAGTCGAACTCGTGTTCATGGACGACGACGACGACAACGTGACGCTGCAACGACGATCAAGCTCTCGCGAGCCGGCCAGAGAAACGGAGCGAGGCGACCCTTTCCTCCTCGTCCCCCGTTGAGTGCAAGCGAACAGCGCACCCCGCCCGCCGTTGACGACGATCGTCTAGCCACTCCGGGCCGAACGCAACTGCGCCTCGCAAGACGCACGCATCAGCGGCGGAACAGCAACACCCAGCGTGCCAGTCCGTTCTCGAAGCCGGAGCGGGAAAGTGCGTTCGTACGACCTGGCCTACCTGCAGATCCCTTCGCTGTTCTTGAACCAATACCCCGGTCACGAGACTACGAGAAGACAAGTGCGCAGGAGAGGCGTTGCATGTTGCAAGTCTGTGCAACGAGTCTATCGCTTGCCCTTCTTCTTCTTGCTGGACGAGCCTGTGCCGCCTGAAGAGTCGGCGAAGGCGTGACCTGTGTCGTTGATGTGCTGAAAGAGCTTCGTTCGCGAGCCAAATGACTCGCCGCAGACGTTGCAACGCTGCCCAACACCCGGGGTCAGCTTGCGACGTCTGAGGTTGACGAGAGTGTCGGTACGTACAGGTTCGTCTGCTGAGCCCTTCCCTCCAGCCTTCTTAGCTGTCTCCTTCGCCCGCCGCTTGTCCTTCTTACTCGTCGCACGGTCGTTGTCCTTCTCGTCCTGCATCTCCTTGACCTCTTTCATGACCGTTGCCTCTGTCTCCGATGTTGGCGCGTCCTTAGGTATGAAAGGCGGCATAGGCGCCGGACTGGCCGTCCCGCTCTTCGCGCTGCCCGCCCCGTTCCTCCCCTTCTTCCCGCCCTTCTTCGTCCCCCTTCCTCCCTTCCTCCACTCCTCATCGCTCGAATCCAGCTTCACCTCCCCCTTCAATCCGTCCAGCTCCTCATGCAGCTCTTCCTCCTCACCATCAAGAGAGTTGGGAGGGAACCCCTGCCTGCCCTTTCCTTTGCGCTTCTTCCGTCCCTGCGCGATCCCCGATGCCGCTAGGACTTCCGACTCGGAAGGAGAGTCAGGCGCAAGGGGTGTAGCTTTCTTCGCGCGCTGCTTCTTCTTCGACTTCTTCGTTGAGGCGGAGGAGCCAACGTCTGCTTCCTCGTTGGCAACTGAGAAAGAGGCGAGCGAGTGGGCGAGAGCGGCAGCAGCAGCGTCTGCTGCGATCGTGGGTGGAGGAGAGGCAGGATACGGCGAGACTGAGCGAGAAGAGGAGGCAACGGGCGAGGTAGGGGCGTCGGTGTCAGGGGCGGGTGCCGTGCCGTTCAGGCCGAGTTCGACGTCTTCGAGTTGCATCTCGCGGACGAGCCTGTGGTCTGCAAACTCAGCGAGAGCTCAAGCTGGATCAGAATGAGGGCCAGCGCACCGCTCGACATTCTTGACGTGCTTCCGACTCCGCTCGTGGTTCTCCCATGCCCCACCACTCCTATAACCCCGCTCGCAAGCCTCACACCACACAACCTCTTCCACATCCTCCTCTTCTTCCTCCTCTCCGTCCGTCCCGGCCTCGCTTCTCTCCTCCCACATCCTCAGAACCTCCTCCTCCTCCCTCCTCCCCTTCTGCCAATCCTGCGCCTCGTACGCCGCGGCACTCGCTTCCCGCTCGGCGGCGCGGGCGCGTGCCGAAGCGGCGAGGGAGGCGCGGATCTCGGCTTCGGCGGCGGCGCGCGCGGCAGAGGTGGTGGTTGTCCAGCGGGGGTCGCGGCGGCGTACGAAGAGGACGAGGTTCTGCGCCGCCGTGGACCCGTCAGCGCAACAAGAGACAGCTGGAGCAGGAAGGGCGCGACGCACTCGGACAGCCTCGTTGTACTCTCGCCTCGCCGCCTGCCTCGCGCGCTGATTCTCCTTCTCAATCTCCCGCCTCTGCCACCGCGGCATTTCCTCCTCGGCCTTGTACACATCTTTCCACGCAAAGTCTTTCTCGGTCGAGAAATTCGTCCAGGCGGAATAGAATGCGCGGATGTCGCCGACATCGTTTGTTGACGAGGTGCCGAAGCCGGGGTAGAGGTGAGGAGAAGACCAAGAAGTTTCGTCTGCCGCGAGGAGGGAGAAGAGTGTCGCAAAGGTGTTGAAGAAACCGGTCGGGGAGTCGTCGAAGCCGGACCAGGCGGATGTCGAGAAGAACTTCATCAGGTGCGGCGTTTGGATACCGCGGCCGGGCGTCGCGCGCGCTCGAGGTTTCTGTGTCCCTCTGCGAACCGAGTCAAAGAACGAAGCTTCCGCTTCCGTGGCTGTGAGCGCGTGAGAGCGTGAGCTTCACTTCTCGTAGCGCAAAGACCAGCCGCTGAGAACGTACTGCCCGCTGCTCCGCCATTACCGATGTCGTCGCGGTGATCATCATACCACGCACGCTCCTGCGGATCCGACAGACACTCATAGGCAGCCTGTATCCGCGCGAAACGCTTCGTTGCTCCCTCAATATCGTTCGGATTCTTGTCCGGGTGTTCTCGCAGGGCGACTTTGCGGAAGCTGTGGTTTGAGAGGTTGGTCAGCTTCCTGCGCACGCGATAGCTACTGGAAGCTGGACAAGCGGAGCAGCAGGGGACCCAAGTCGAGCGAGAAGAGGTAGCGAGCCAGTAGGCTCGCAACGTACGCCTTCTTGATCTCGTCCTGGGACGCAGTGACCTCGACTCCTAGCACTGCACGCACAGAAGCCCTTGTCAACCGTTCATGGCCTGCGCGAGACCGGCGAGAGGAGCGAACGAACCCTCGTAGTGATCCAGCTCCTTGGACGCTGCGCCCGCCTGCGACGATGCATTGGCACCCATTCTAGCTTAGCAGCACCCCAGCACGCTCTACCAAACTGCACAGAGCGACAAGCAGTGGTGAGCGAGTGGATGTCAATCAGCGGTCCTCTTTGACCACACACCTCGCTTACCGCACTTGGGCTCACCTAACTGCCTTCTGGACCGCTCGGACTCCACTCTCACGACCTGCGCAACCATGGTCAACCCGCGAGTCTTCCTCGACTTTGCCGTGGAGGGCGAGCCGATCGGTCGCGTTATCTTCGAGCTGTTCGCGGATGTGGTGCCAAAGACGGCCGAGAAGTGAGTTTTCAGTCCTCAGCTGACCGTCAGATTACCAGTGCCGCTCCTGAGCGCGCGAGACGAGACGCTGACCTGCTGTTGTTGCCCGACACAGCTTCCGCGCTCTCTGCACCGGCTCGAAGGGCGTGAACGAGATTGGGATCCCTCTGTGGTACAAAGGCTGTCCGATGCACCGAATCATCGCAGGGTGTGTTCAGTTTCCGGTCATCTCACTGATGTGTTCACCTCGTCCTGATACTTAATCCCCCGCTCGCAACAGCTTCATGGTTCAGGGCGGCGACTTTACGATGCGGAATGGGAAGGGCGGCGAGTCGATCTATGGGCCTACGTTCGAGGACGAGGATTTGAAGCGCGAGATTGATTCGGAGGGATTATTGTGCATGGCGAACAAGGGTAGAGGGTGAATTTCTCTCCACTCGTCCGTCGTCGCTGATTGCCGCGAGCCGCAGACTCTTTGAGCGGCTGACGAAGCCGTGCGAGCGAGTGATCATACTGACACCCTTCCTCCTCGCATAGCACCAACTCGTCTCAGTTCTTCGTCACGCTGCGGCCTTGCCCGCATTTGAACGGAAAGCACGTCGTGTTTGGCAAAGTGGTTAAGGGTGAGGTCCCCGTATCAGGAGGTTGAGATCGACTGCTCACAACAGTCGCTCGCGCAGGATACGAGATCATCGTCGCGATGAGCAAGATGCCCGTCGATGCCAAGGACCATCCGACGCAGCTCGTCACGATCTCGCACTGCGGCGAGCTCGAGCGCCGTGTCGCTGCAAAGCCCAAAACCCCGCCTCCTCCTTCGCCCTCCACGTCGTCCCGCTCGAGGTCCCGCTCGCGCTCCGTCTCTCGCTCGCCGTCGCCCGACCGCAAGCGGTCTCGCTCCTCTCGCCACCGCTCTCGCCGCCATGACACGGACGAGTCTGGCTCGGAACACGACGACCGGCGCCGTCGTCACCGCTCCTCCTCGCACAGGTCATCCTCGCATAAACACCACTCTTCTCGACGACACAAACATCGCTCGTCTCGTCGCTCGGCGTCACCTGAGCGAAAGGAGGACTCGCCCGAGCTCTCGGTGGAACAAATCGCTGCGCTCGAGGCGCAAAGGAGGGAAGAAGAGGCTGCGGCGAGGAGGAGACGTGAAGAAGAGGAGCGCGAGGCAGAGATGCGAAGGCGCGAGGCGTGGGAGGCGAGGGAGAGGTACGAGCGGGAGCAAATCGCCAAGGGCGGGATCATCTACAAGGGCAGGGGCAAGATGAAGGCTGACAGCGGTAGGGGCGGCATGAGGGGATGGTGAATTCGACACGATTTCGACATTCTCCAGCTCCGCTTCCCCCTTTGCTCGTTCCGCCCGTCTTGTTCCGCCCATGAACGACCGCCGGCTGAAAGCGGTATCGGCGGTATCGGGGGGCCTTCTTAATCTCGCTCGCTCTTCTTGTACCGCTTCCTACGACGTCACTTGCGTGCTCTTCGACGTTGACTGAGCACGTTTGACTGCGAGGAACCGATACTGGGGTGCATGTATGCGGCGCGCGTGCCGAAAAACGCTCCTACTCCCGCCGACGCGCACAAGCCCACGACACCCCCAAAACACTTCTTTCCCTCCTTATTTCTCCTTCCCCGTCACCACAACGACGATCTAACGTCGATTCCGACCTGCCCACGCACCCGCCACCCCTAGCACTCGCCAGAATGACTGACGTTCCCGTCTCCTTCCTCCTGAACTGGCATGCGACATCGTACCACGCCCCGATCTTCCTCGCTCAGGCCAAGGGTTATTTCAAGGACGAGGGCGTCGCGCTCGCTATCCTTGAGCCGAACGATCCCTCGGATTGCGCGGGATTGGTCGGTCGCGGCACTATCGACATGGGCGTCAAGGCCATGGTGCATACTATTGTGAGGTATTTCGGCTGCTGGGTTGCGATTGTGTCGCTCACGATACTTCTGCGCTCGACAGGCCGCCAAAGCGAGCGGTCACGGAGTGACTTCCGTCGGCTGCATTCTCGATGAGGTGCCAACTCTCCCCTGAGGATCCCTTTTCTCCCCTACGCCTTCAGCCATCTCCAAGGACCCCGTGTGTCCTTAGCTCCCGGTCGTGAGGACGTCCTCGAGAAGGTTCGTCCGCACGATCGACACCGCTTGACTCCTGAGGAGCAAGTAAGGGTCAAGGCCAAGAGCCCGGTGCTGTACGGGAGTCTATCGGACTGAGAGCTGTTTCGTGAATCCGACTCCGTCGATTTGCGCTTCAGGACCGTCAACTAGCGGATCGAGGTAATGCTCGCGGCGCAAACAGCATGCGACTTGACGACCTTACCCTCACTTGCTTCGTCTGCGACCGAACGACCGCTCACTTGACGTCCTTCTGTGTGACAGCCTTTCACCGGTCTTCTCTACCTCGAGGGCGGCGTCGATGGCAAGGGCAACGGCATCACCTCCGACTTCCGTTCGCTTATCGGCAAGCGCATCGGATATGTCGGCCACTTCGGCGCCGTCCAAGTTCGCGAGCTCGCCCAGAAATACGGCATGGACCCCGAGAAGGACTTTGAGCTCATTCGTGTCGGTGCGTCCAGGTTTCGCGATGTCGGAGGCATCTCTCGACTTCTTACTGAGCTTCTTCCTCCCCCGCAGGCATGGACGTTGTCGGCGCTATCACCGACGGTCGCATCGACGCTGGCGTCGGCATCGGTGCCGTCAACGGCGTCGAGCTCGAGGGCTGGTGCACCGCGAACGGTCGCCCCGAGACCGATGTCAAGCTCATCCGCATCGACGAGCTCGCCGAGCTGGGCTGTGAGTCGTCCTACGTTCTTCACCACGGGGCGTCTTCGTGACGGAGAAGCCGATGTTGTCGGGCAACTTGCGGTTGATTTCTCGCGCTGTTCTTCTCACGAACGGCTTCTTCGAAGATAGACGAGGCTGACTGTCTCTCTCCTGTTGTAGGTTGCTGCTTCTGCTCATTGCTTGTTCTCGCCAACGACGACTTCCTCGCGAAAAACCCGGAGAAGGCTGCCGCCGTCATGCGCGGCATCAAGCGTGGCGCCGACGACATCTTTGCCAACCCGAAGCAGGCCTGGCTCGACATCTGCAAGTTCAAGAAGACGTTCCGCACCGATCTCTTCGCCAAGATCTACGAGCGCTGCTTCCCTTTTATGTCGCGCGACCTTCGCAACGTCAAGCGTGATTGGCTCAAGGTCTCGGCGTACTGCCACCGCATCGGCGTTTGCGACGACGACTTCAAGCCGAATTACACCAAGTGCGTCCCATTGACGCATGCTTAACCATGCCTACTGACTCTCACCCGTCCGCAGCGAACTCATCCAGTGGGAGCAACTTCCTGAGCCGGCCGACCCGGCTGCAAACCAGGTCTTGATGGTGCGTTGATCACGGAGCGCTCGCTTGGATCGTCTCGCTGACGTTCCGCTTCGCAGGCCAAGAAGCAGGACGAGGTCCGTGTTAAGGGCGGCGTCCTGACCGCCACCCAGCCGGTTGCCGTCGCCGCGTAAAGTCGCTGTCTTCCTTCACCAACATCAACATCGGTAGCAGTCTCAACACAGCAGTTCTCGAGTCGTGCCGAAAAAAAAGGCAGTTCAACACTCTGCCAACCGATGCAAGTTCGCGAAGCTACTCCTGCGCTGCCTTCTTCCGCTTCAGCTCCTCCTTCTTGAGCAAGTAGAGCTGCTTCTTGCTTAGCTTCTTGTCCGCCTTCTTCGCACCTACGCCAGTCTCTTTCGCTGCGAGAGGCGTCGGTTCAGGCGCCTTTCCGACAACCTCCTCCTTCGCGATCCTCGCCACCCGCGAGACGCTCGACTTGGCCTTCTTCGCCTGCTTCCCGCCCTGTTTGTTGCTCGAGGGAGCTGCAGCGACGTTCTCGCCGTCCCCGGCTTCGACCTCGACGGCTTCGGCGGCATGGGTGGGTTGAGCGACAGTTGGCGGCGCAGGGATGGGTTCGGCGTTTTCGTCCTTGACGAAGCAGGCGACGAAGAAGCCGTTCGTGCCGTCCTCAGGCAGGCACCGGACAAGTGAGTCGGCGATGTCTGCGGGAAGACGTCAGCGGAAGACTCTCACCGGCGCAGTCCAGGCAGACTCACTCTTGTCGCCACCGCACGCCTCGACGCGCCCTCGTCGCTCCCACGTCGGTAACACCTCATCCCTCGGCGCCAATCGCCAACCCATCTCTCGAAACTCCTTCTTTCCCAATACACGCATGACGACGCCCTCGTCTTCCTGTTCCCAGATCGAGCAGGTCGAATAGACGACGCGCTTGGCGCCTGCGAAGCGGAGAGCGTGCGAGAGGATGGCAATTTGGAAGTTGGAAAGGGAGCGGATGCGGGAAAGTTGCTCTTCTTCCGGTGCGGAGGGGACGAGGTGGTCGAGACGGGAGGGAATGCCGGAGCCAGCTGCGGGCACACGTATGTCAATTGGACGTAAGAACACCTCGGGTTTCTGCACTCACAGCAAGACGGGTCGACGAGTAGATGGGACACGTTCTTCAGCTTCGGGTCGTCCGGCTTGAGCGAGAGGAAGTCGACGTTCATCGGCTGGACATCTGGCCGAAGAGGAACGTCAGCTTGAATAAGGAATGAGTTGAGACTTGAACGCACTCTTCGCATCGGCTCGTTTGAGCATGTCCTTCAAGACCTTGAACCTTCCCTGATCCCGCTCGCAAGCCGTAACCTTCCCATTGATCGGCTCACCAGCAACCAACGCCGCCGCCATTGTCGTCTTGTTCCCCGGTGCCGCCGTCGCATCGAGCACTCGCAAGCCCTTACCGCGCTTCTTCTCCTCGCCTTCTCCTGCATCGAGGCCGTTCGCGAGCGCTTCTTCTGCGTCGGCGAGAACGGGTGCGAGGAGGACCCATGCGGGCATGCATGAAGCTTTGTCTTGTGCGAGGAGGCGGCCGTCTTTGTAGGCGGACATTGTAGGAAGAGAGACGGAGGCGGGAAGGGCGAGAAGGGGTTCGATGTGGGCGTCGAGCGCGAAGACCTTCGGCTTCGCTTGCCTGCGAGCGAGAGCATGTCAAGGGACGTAGACCTAGTGAAGCGAGACGGGTACGCACGCAGCGGCAAGCATCTCCTCGACATCCTCGAACATCTCCCACCCGCCCTTCTCAAACCACTCGACCGCCTGCTCGACACTCCACCGCAACGTGTTGACCCTCATCCACCTGATCTCGCCCACCACCTCGAGTCCAGCGCCCGCCTCCTCGGCGAACCGGTCCGCATCGTGCTCGCGCTTCTTGCCCTTGCCGATAGACGAGAGGGACGAGGCGATTTTTTCGGGGAGAGCGATCTGCAGACCTTCGTTCGTTGCGACTTTCCGTCGACGCTTCTCGCGCTCGTTCTCCTTGTCGAGTCTGCGAGGGAGAGTCCATGAGCGGGAGCGGCGATTCCAACCAAGACGAGTCAACGCACGCAGGCTTGTACTTCTCCAGCTTCTTCCTGACCTTGTGCTCCTTCGGCAATGTCAGTCCCCTCTTGGCGAACATCAAGTCGTGCACCATGACGCTCGCGAGGTTGAGCGGAGTCGGCGCCTGCTTCTGGTACTTCTTCGGCTGCTTGAGAGCCTTTGAGGCGGAGGCGGCGACACCGGATTTGATAGCGGCGGAGGCGGCGGCGATTGAGGAGGGAGGAACGAAGAGAGTCGGTTCTTGCGCGAGGAGTTTGGTCGCGGTGAGAAGGTGCAGGATATGTGGGCGGTCTGCGGGGCATCTTCTGATATCAGCACACCTCCCTGGACTCATCGACAACTCTGAAAGCCAGGACTCCCGAACTCACACTTCAACACCTCGACAACGACCTTCAAAAACCTCGCTCCTTCTCCCGGTTTCCTGCTCTTTGTCGCCTCCGACATGCACAAGCCCTTGACAGAGCCCTTCTTGGCGTCGAGCGCATCGAGAATGAGCGCGCTGCGGTGGTAGAAGTCCATCGCTGTGGGTCGCTCAACGAGGAGAGAGGGTGGGTCGGGCAGAGGATGGGAAGCGGATGGAGTGGTGGCGCGGGTTGGTAGGAGTCAGTGAGGGTCTGGCAGATCACTGCACGCTCGATCAGGTCGAGTCGAGCGGTGAGGCTACGGGTAGACCCTCGAGCTTGAGCTTCGCCTCCTCACCTTCGCCCCGAACAGCTACAACTCCGCTTGAAGGCACTGCTGACGCTCCTACGCTGCTACTGCACTCTCACTTGTGGACTTGTCTGCTTACCACGCTCGCCCCCGCCGTCGTTACGTCCGACTACCCCCTCCTCCTCGCGAAACTGATGAAGTCGATTCACGTTTCTTCGAAAGGCTGAGCGGGGCGCGAGGACCCCATTAGATGAACTTTGAGGTACGTACACCGCGGGACGGTACATCTTACGAACCTGGACGACGATTGACGGCTCACTGCCTCAGATTCTCGCCAGTTTACCTTCCGCCTGCCCTCCTTGGCAGCCAACGACCAAACTTTGGGCTTGAGTGGGGCAGACAAGGCCAGCGCAGTGCCGGTTGCTCACATGATCGCGCTTGATACGAGTTCGGGCACAGCGTTGTCAGTTCAGTGCGACTCGTCGCTTTGGAGCTTGTCGAACACCACGATGGCAGTCCACCGGCCTAGAAGCCAGATGGTGCTCTTCACTGCTTACATGATACTGCTAGGCAATTCCTCGCCCGCAGCGCTGGTGCGCGTTGGAGCTTAGCTTTCCTCCGTATTAGGCTAGGGGCGGGAGATTGGCGGCCCGTACCTGCCAGGGTCCTTTCCCTCCGCTGGACACAGAACTGCCGCAATGCGCACACTCCCTGTGTCTTTCGAGAAGTTCTGCAATGGGTTTGCGCACGCTGAGCGGGTGAGAGGCGGGTCGCCCGACGCTTGTCCGCGCCCTCGCAAGTTTGGGAATTCCTGCAAGCACGCCAGCAAAGCGTGCGAGAGCTTCACAAGTAGGACCGCGACAACGAGGCGTCAGTGACCTCGAGTTCATCACTCCCCGCTGTCTCTTCAACTCTCTCTCTCCTCGCTTTACGTGCACTGGCTGCAACGGCAAGGGCCACGAGGACACGATGGGATCCGCAGACAACCTCAAGATCTTCTCAGGCGAGCTCCACCTCCTCCCGCAACCCGCTCGTCCTGCTCGTGCTCACACCCGCCGACCCCGCACCTCGCACTCCTTTCGTCGCGCTCGATGGGACCGCGTACGCAGGGACTTCGCATCCGCAACTCGCTCAGCTCATCGCTCGCAGGCTCGGACTTTCCCTCGGCAGCAGCTCAATTGTCACTCTGCCTTCCGGAGAGCTCTCGTGAGTAGCCGGGATCCTCGTCTCGCTCAACCTGTGCTCGCTGGAGAGTCTCACTGACATTCTCGCGCGCTTCTGCTGGCCCTCGCACCACAGGGTCACCTTCCACGAGTCGGTGCGAGAGGCGGATGTCTACATTGTCGCGACCGCGGGAGGGATGGAGACCAGCTCGAACACGGCCTTGATGGAGTGCGTGGCGCATTCGCTGTCCTGACCGAATGTTGCAAAGGGTGGAGGGGGTTGAGCGGGCTATGTCCTTCGCAGGTTGTGCATCATGGCCCACACCCTCCGGATAGCGTCGGCTCGTCGCATCACCGCTGTCCTGTAAGTAGCGGACAGGCTTCCAGCGCAGCGTCCTTGTTCGTCTGTGCAGGGAGACCTGATGCTGCTTCTTGATTCGCGCGAACAGCCCCCACTTCCCCTACGCGCGCCAAGACAAGAAGGACAAGTCTCGCGCGCCCATCACCGCCAAGCTCATCGCCAACATGCTCGTCGAGGGCGCCGGCATCGACCATGTCATTGTGCGTTGGCCACTTCATGACGGGGACGAGACGGAATAGCTGACTAGCGTTTCGCTGGGCAGACGATGGACTTGCACGCAAGCCAGATCCAGGGCTTCTTCGACATTCCTGTAGACAAGTACGTTATGCGAGATCGCTTTCGCGGCCGACGACGCTGACTACCTTCTCCTCGCAGCGTACGCTTCACCTTCGACCTCCGCTTGTCCACCTTTCGCGCCCATTGACTTCTCTCCCGCTTCCCGCGCAGCTCTACGCCGAACCGACGATGCTGCAGTACCTCCGTGACACGATGGGCAAGGAGATTCAGAACTCGGTTATCGTCTCGCCTGATGCGGGTGGCGCGAAGCGGTCAGTCTCGTCTCGCTTCGCTGGATTTCTCGCTGCGTCTGCGATCGCCTTCTCAAACGTCCTAGTGCTAGAGTCTGTGAGGCTGACGGAATCGACGTCCACAGCGCCTCCTCCATGGCCGCCGCTCTCGACCTCGACTTTGCCCTCTTTCACAAAGAGCGCAAAAAGGCCAATGAAATCGCGCGCATGGTTCTCGTTGGCAACGTCCAAGACAAGACGGCGATTCTGATCGATGACATGGCCGACACGTGCGGCACCCTCGCACTTGCTGCCAAGCACCTCCTCTCGAACGGCGCGAAGAGGGTCGTCGCGCTTGTCACGCACGGAATCTTGAGTGGCCCGGCGTTGAAGGTCTTGAATGAGTCGCCGTTGGAGAAGTTGATTGTGTCCAACTCGATTCCTCAGGAGGGTGCGTTCCCATTTCGCTTCTCCCCGTAGGAACCCCGGATTGATGGGCACCCTCTCGCAGAGCACAAGCGCGGCTGCCCAAAACTTCGTGTGGTATGTTGAAGGCTCTGCACGCCCGTCTGCTTGTTGTGACGAGCGCGTAGGCTGACTCTCCGAGTTCCTTTTTTGCGTACAGATCGACATCTCGCACGTCCTCGCCGAAGCCGTCCGCCGGAGTCACCACGGCGAGTCTGTATCGCAAGTACGCACCGTCTTCGTCTCCGCAGGCCAATGCATCGTACCGCCCCCGAGATTGCCTTTGCTGATATCTTCTGTCATCTGCGCAGCTCTTCACCGTTGTTCCCTGGACAGAGGTGAGCTGCGACCTCTTCACCTCACCTCTGTCGTTCGATGAGGTCTTGTCTTCTCGCTCGACCTCGCTGACCCTCTCCGTGATTCGACAGGCCCTCGCCGACGACAGCTACCCCGTCTCGCCCACTCCCAAACCCGCCATCCCTCCCGCCGTCCTACAAAACATTCATGGCGCCTACCCCATCACGCCTACAAAGTCGGCATGAAGACACGCTCGCATCGGAATGTCGCGGATTGAGGAGGGTGGTCTCGCTGGTCGGGGTTCTGGTTTTCGGAGGACGATGTTTCGTTTGTGCTCCCTTGTTCGACTCTACAATATCTCTCGCTGGCTCGCCTCAACGGGCTCACACATCTTGAAGTGCCAATCATCTCGCATCGTCAGGTCGAGGTTGAGCAAAGTGAGTGAGCAGGAGGAGACCCTTCGCTGGCCCCGAGAGCGGCCTCTCCAGCTAAGACTACGTCCTATGTAGGCTCGCGGTGCTTGTACAGCTGCATGATGCTGTGTGCCTGCAATGGAGCGCGTCCAAACTTCTCCCCTTCTCCTTTGGCACACAACTTCTCGCTCTCCCGGCTCAAATCGCTTGTCTGACCTACTTTCATGCCAGTCATGCGCCACGGGCAGCGGCAGAATGCCATCCTGAACTCTCCCATCGTCCGCTCCTTCATCCGACCCGTTCGTGCGATCCTACCGACTTCGAAGAAGACGGCCTCTGGAGGAACGGCAGTCGACCAGGACCGCACCATTAGAGATGCTGGCGCTCCTGTAACCAACGGCGCGGAAGAAGAGGAGGATGAATGGCTCATCCCGACCCAACCAGTTACGGGGAGCAGTGCCTATGTTAAAGGGAAGAAGCGGGCTCGCGAGGAGGCCGACGCAGACGGTGAGCCTGCGAAGCGTGTCGTGGAGTACGATGCAGCATCGGGAACGCGGTTCGGCGAGGTGGTCCGGTATACCAACGACAACTTGCCAGACGAGCTGGAGAAGTGTGAGCCTTGCTTCACGTATCTCCCTGAGGGGGTGTTCCGGCGCTGACGGTGCTTTGCGTGGTCTTGCAGACTGGGCGCAGCGGTACCGGCTGTTCTCGCTGTTCGACGAAGGCTGCGAGATGGATCGCGAGGGTTGGTACTCCGTCACGCCTGAGAATATCGCTGCACAAATAGCGGAACGATGTGCGTGCCGCCCTCTCACCTGAACAGGAGGATTCAGCGCTCATCAGTCCCGTTGCAGGTCGGTGTGGCGTGATAGTCGACGCTTTCTGCGGAGTTGGCGGGAATGCGATTCAGTTCGCCTTCACATGCGAGCGAGGTGCGTCTTTCCGGCTCTTTCACAGGGTTAGAGTCGCACGCCGAACGTGATGCTCCCGCAGTCATCGCCCTCGACGTCTCACCGGTCCGACTAGCCTGCGCCGCTCACAACGCCCGGATCTACGGTGTAGCAGACAGGATCACGTTCGTCCTCGCCGACTGGGTGAAGTGGACGAAGGATTACGTCGAGAGGTTGCGTAAGGGCGAGGTGAAGGACGAGGAGAAGATCGAGGTCGTCTTCCTGAGTCCACCTTGGGGCGGAGTGGACTACCTTTCAGCCGGCAACTCGACCGACTCGGCGGCATCGATGAACGGAGCGAAAACGCCACCCTCACGATGTGCGAAGAAGCCTCGACGATCGCTTCTCCCGACACGCGACTCGATCCCATCCACTCCCACGCCTGTCCTTCCGTCCGCTTCCGACTCTTCCTCCCGTCCGCTCTACCCCCTCTCCGCTCTCGTTCCTCTCCCGGGCTCTGAGCTTTTCACCCTTGCCCGCCAATGCACGCGCAATATCGCTTTCTACCTCCCGCGAAACGTCGACCTCTTCGAACTCGCGACTCTGCCCGGCTTGAAGGAGGGCGAAAAGGTCGAGATTGAGGAAGACTGGATGGGCTACAAGTTGAAGGCTGTGACGGCGTACTATGGTGAACTGGCTGTCGGAAATGGGTGGGTGCAAGAGCGGGACGGAGAAGCGAACCCGGAGGACTAGTCATCTCGCTGCAACTCCGAGGGCACCGAAGGCTCCCTCGGCTCTCCTCTGACAGATGTCCAGCCTTCTCTCCTCTACGCATTGCGCTGAAGTGCGGACTCACCTTTTCCCCACCACCCCGCTCCTCATCCTCTTCAGCAGACCCTCTTCGAGGAACGTACCGGCCATGCTGAACGGGCCCGCGCCGTCCTTCCTTCAAAGAGATCTGCCGACGCTTTCTACCACCGAGACCCTCCGAACCTAGACCTCGACTATCAGTCCTGAACGGCGACACTAGGCCCACTCACCAGCATGGCCGCCAACTTTACCGGCCTCGAGCGCGCTTGCGGACGCCGGATCATCCGCTTCCACCGCGACCACGATCGAGCCATCATCTCCCTCAGCCCTGCATCCGTAACGGAGCACACGCTCCAGGACGGAGCAGACTACGACGACGTGTTCGTCGACATATCTTGCCTCGTACGGCCGTCCCGTGCTCTCCTACGACGACGTGCGCCGTCTGTGCATCTTCGTTGTCGGCGTACCGCTTTCAAAATCCCAAGTCGAACGACTGCGCTCGCTCCGCAACTCGACCCGCCCGGTTCCAGGGTATCGTCGAAACTCCCGCATTCCGCCAGCGTCTCAGCACCATGGAGAACCCGAGCGTCGGGACGATCAAGTTCGCGAGCAGGCGGCGGCATAACTCGGTGCTTGTCGCCTGGGGAAACTTGGAGGAGATCGTGAGCATAAGTTCGTGAACGTGTCGAAGCGTCGGCTTTCTTCCTGCTCGTTTCGTCTTTTCTCGCGTGTGCTGGACTCGATCTCTTGCAAGATTACGTTGCAGAGACGGATGCGCTAGTTTGGAAGCCGTACGAGGCGCGCGAGGGGAGGGCGCAGAAGAAGCCCAAGAAGGCGAGGGAGGGAAAGTCGCAGGAGTCTGCGAACGACAGGAACGGCGACGTCGAGGAAGCGGGTGGCGCGGAAGAAGACTGCGAGGAGGAGGAGGAGGCGGACGAGGGGAAGGACACGGTGTAGGAGCAGCTTGCGACCAGCTTGTGAACTTTGTGAAGCGTCGGCGCGAAGTAGCAACGGACTCGAGCAATCACTTTACTCGTCGAGCGAGCGCGCACTTCCTGTTAAAGCGGGGAGAGGCGGGGCGACTGAAAGGAAGGTGCAGTTCTTTTGCAACGAGGCCAGTCACTACTCCTTCGAGATTGCCCGTGGCGGGGCCTTAGGCGATGACTGCGGCCACGAGAAATGTCTGTGTCAGCAGTGAATTGGCCTGGTCGAGCGACGACGAGACGCACGGGTGGAAGCGGTCGCCGCCTCGTACTTGAAGGTGGGCGGGAGCTGGCTCCTCGTCTTGTAGTACCTGGCGAGGCGGTGGATCCTCGACTCGATCAAGACCATCCTAAACTTCGAGTCTGCAAATCGAAGCTTCATAAGTTGGGGTGCAAGAGAGATCGAGGGAAGGAGGAAGAGGGGAACGAACCCTTGTCGTTGCGGTTGCGCTCGAGGTGCTTGCGGACCTGGACGGCCTTCTTGATCTGCGTCGTCGCATTGAGGGAGAAAACGTCAGGCAAGTTCGCTGGAAGCGAAGTGTCGGCCCGGACGGCGGCGAAGGCCATCAAGCGGCGCTGGGGCGGGAGACGCACGAGGCAGTAGAGGTCCTCGGGGATCTGGGGAGCGAGGCCGGCCGACTTGAGCACACGGAGGATCTGCAGCACGGGAATGGTCAGCGGAACTCGGAGACCCATGGAGACGCATAGTCCCAGACAACCTCGACGGTCTGGAAGACCGCTCCAAAGTCGCGCAAACACACCTTGTTGCCGGTAACCGACTTGACCTGGGCGACGCCGTGCGAGTCACGGAGCACAACTCCGATCTGGCTCGGGGTGAGACCCTTGCGAGCCAGCTTAAAGATGTGCTCCTTGACCTCCTCGGCCGAAATCTTCAGCCAACGCGGGGCCGAGCGCTTGTAGGGGAGCGCCGAGCCAGCCTGTTTGCGTTGTGCGTGTGAACGAGAGGCAGGAGGTAGGGTGGAGAGGGGAGACAACGGACGATACCCTTGTGGGGGTTGTGCATGCGACCCATCTTGAGCTGGGAGTTGTCGGGGGAGCTGGCGGATGGTAGAACGGATTCGTGCGAGTCGGGTGAACGGCAGGCGAAGGGTATGCGAGGCGGCGAAGGGTGGAAAAGGCGAAGAGGGGGACGAGGGCGAGAACCAAGGTCAGCGTGCGTCCGATTCCAGCTCGAGATGGGAGTACTCACGTTCTGCGAGTGCGTATCATAGCACACCGCAAGAGCAGCCGTCAGCATCTTTTCATAAAAGACACCTAGTCCGGCTCCCTTGTCCGTGCGCCCGTGCTCTCGGGGCAACAGTGCGCGGCGCGAATTGCGCGCATTGGAGGGCGGGGCAACGCTGCGTGTAGTGGGCGTGAGAGCTTACGGGAACGGGGCGGAGGTCGGCTAAGGAGCTGGGTGAGGGTGACAAGAGCGAGAGCGAGGGTCAGTCGAGGAGGAGAGCGAGGGCGAGAGAGCGCGACGCACAACCTGCGCGGGTGGGCGTGGTCAGTACGGCAGAGACTGGAGATGACTGGGAGAGTGGCTGCTGACCTTGAGTCGAGGGACTTGAAGCACGCGAGTTCCAAAGAGCCAGACCAGACAAAGAGCGAGGCGGCGAGGCAGAGTTTGAGCTGAATACAAATTTAAATACAACCGAGCTCGTATTCAACTGATTACAACGACTTGTCCTTGAGCCAGGGCTCGCGCGCCAGCTGCGGCTGCTCTCCTCGTCCCGACAGTCTTCCGCGTAAGCTGCGCACCCTGGCTCGTCTTCCGTGTACTCTACTCTTCCCTGCGCACCGACACACACCGCCACCACCCGCGCGTGAGACGACCCTGCGCCGCCAGCTCGACCGCAAAACTTGGGGGCCGCACCCGTACACGCGCTCTCACGGCACTCTGGGAGGGCAATGGGTGGATTGAGACGCACGAGGAGGGGCTGTACGAGCGAGTGGGAACCGGAGCGAGACGCGCAGGGCGGGACACCAGGCAACTCCACCCTCTCTCGCCTTCGAGCGCTGACCCTCGCACCCTCGCTGCTCTCCTCTCTCGCCCATCCCCGCATCGCAGCATGAAGTTGTGCTTCGCCAACCCTGCCACCGGGCAGCAGAAGACCATCGAGATCGATGACGAGCGCAAGACGTGCGTTCACTCCCCTCGCTGTCCCTCTCCGAGCTCGAGCTGACCCGGTCGTCTGATCGCGCTCACGCTCCCGTTCGCTGGCTGAATACGGTGCCGAACAGTCGCATCTTTTACGAGAAGCGCATGGCCCAGGAGGTCGCCGCCGACGCTCTCGGCGACGAGTTCAAGGGCTACGTCGTGAGGATCACCGGTGGTAACGACGTGCGTTCGCGGCGTTTGCGTGCTACTAGGCCATCTAGAGTGCTCACCAGTTTTCTGTCCTGCATATACCCCGCTCGCGCCGCCCTTCCCGCCATCCGACTTCGTCCCCCCTCGCGTCGCTTCTCCGCCCATTTCGCTCAACACGATCTCGATTCAACCCACTCGAACCCGACATTCGCTCCGGTTCACGGTCGCTTGATGGACTCTTTGGCTGTATACAGAAGCAGGGATTCCCTCTCAAGCAGGGAGTTCTTGTCCCGCACCGTGTCCGCCTCCTCCTCTCGAAGGGCCACTCGTGCTACCGCCCCCGTCGCACGGGCGAGCGCAAGCGCAAGTCGGTTCGCGGTTGCATCGTCGGTTCGGACGTCCGCGCTCTCCACCTCGTCGTCGTCAAGCAGGGCGAGCAGGACATCCCCGGCTTGACCGACGAGGTCCTCCCGAAGCGTCTCGGCCCCAAGCGCGCGACCAAGATCCGCCGCTTCTTCAACCTTGACAAGTCGGACGACGTTCGCAAGTTCGTCATCCGCCGCGAGGTCGTCCCCAAGAAGGAGGGTGCCAAGCCCTACACCAAGGTGCGTTCGTCTCCCGCCCCCTCGCGTCGTTCCAAGTCGTTGACTGTCTACCCTCTGCATGTCCGCTGGCTCACTCTTCTGTCACTCTCTGTCAATGCTGCTCCTCGCCTGCTGTTGCTCGCCTTTCTCGATGACCTCGCTTGACGACTACAGGCGCCCAAGATGTACGTGCCTTCGTCTCCTCCTGCGACAGAAACCAGGCTGACCAATCACGTTCCGGTTCGCAGTCAGCGTCTCGTCACGCCGACTCGCCTCCAGCGCCGTCGTCACTTGCGCAGCCTTAAGCGCCGCAAGACTGAGGCGCAGCGTGAGCAGCGCGAGGAGTACACCGCCATCGTCGCCAAGCGTCTTGCTGAGCGCAAGTCGTCGGCCAAGGCTGTCAAGGCCAAGAAGGCGGCTGCTCGTGCCTAAGCGTGCGAAGGATTCGTCGGGTCGCGGAGGGGAAGGAGGACAAGAGCGGGAGTCGGGATCCCCCTTCTTCGTGTTCTCTGTGCAATTACCCGGGTTGTGCAGCTTCACTGTTTCGCACGAGAGTCCGATATCGTATGGCTTCTCGTGACAGTTGGAAACGCAAGTGAACTCACCTCTCTCGTTCCCCTCGCTCGCTTTCTCCACCTCGCGCACAACGTCGCACAACACGCCCACTCCCGCTCGCCACGCCCCTTGGTTCGTCTCTCTTCCCGCTCGCTCGACCCACAGCCATGCTCTTAACAGCGAGACAAAGCGATCGGCCGAAAAGGTTCGTTCCGTCTCTCCACGGCGTAGGATGGCAGAAGTCTGTGGGAATGCAAACAAGCGCGCCCTATCTCTCTCTCTCTCTCTCTCTCTCCCTCCGTCCCGTCAACCACACTCCCTCGCAAGCCTACCGGCTCTTCCGCCCCTCTCCCTCGCTCGTACTCGCACCCAAACCCGCCTTTCCCTTCTCGCCAACTTCCCCAAACGCCTCCCCAAGCCACCTCTCCACCTCTCCCCTCGCAACTCGCCCGTCCGAATCGACCATCTCCCCGAAACTCCGCGACAGGGTGGCGGATGAGGAGGCGAGGAGGGATTTGTTGGCGTTTGAGGAGTGGGTGTATTCGAGCGTTAGAGAGTAGAGGGGGTACACCGGAGCTTCGGAGGCAGAGGAGCTTGTGGGGAGTGGTGAATGAGACTGGGAGGCAAGGACTGACAGCGGGAAGGGGATCCAGGAGGAGGTGGTGTGTGAAGTCGGCGAGGAGAAGGCGAGGGAGGAGATGGTGAGGCGTTCGGTCGAGATCTGTTGCGAGATGCCAGGACTCAAGTTCACTCTCCACCAACGTGCAGCGCCACGCGAGGCGGATTTGCACGACGGCGAAACGCAGAAAAACGGAGCGGAACACACCCTCGAGGCGATCGTTCGCCGCTTGCCCACAAAAATGACGTTCTTCTCAACGTACGCGACATACAGCGCCAGCACCGTATTCAACACGACGTAGCTGAGCCCGAAACGACCCGCGTCAGCTCGCACCAACGGAATAAAGAGAGCGGAGAAGGACTCACAGGACGACCCCGACCGAGACCCAGTACTTGCTCTCGTGAAAGTCGGTTACGTAGCCGTAGTACCCTGTCGCTGCCGCGACTACGACGCTGGTCCACCCCACTGCCAGGCGGACGTCTTCGTGCGTATGCGAGCGAGTGAAGCGGTGCGTCGCGAGGCAAAAGTACTGCGGGAGCGGGGCGAGCGGGTCAGTCGGCGCCACTCACCGGGTCGACGCCCGTAGCAGTTCCGGATACCTCAAAGGACGATTCCGCGCAAAGAGCAACTGGACTGACCTCCTTGACAACATCGTCCAGCGCGTTCTTCAACTCCGTCAGACTCGCGTTGTTGACCTTGGCCGCCGGTTCCCTAGTAGGCAACACCACCGGCGCGTCGTCCGCACCTCCGAGAGCTGTTCCCGTGCGACGTGGTAAGCGGATGGTGGAGCGGTGTGAGCGACGCGAGACGGACCTGGTTTGGCTACGGAGGTGGCTAGATCGGCGGATTGCTTGCCCTTGGCGACGGCCTTCTTGGCCATCAGTGCACACGACCGACGGAGAGACGAACGGTGAGCGGACGAGGTTCAAGAGGTGGGGAGGCCAATGAAGGTTGGTGTTGGTTCGCTCCCTTGTCCGGATCCGCTGCGCTGCTGGACACGCACAGAGAACGCTCAGCTATCGACTGTACCTCCTACGCGAGCAGCAACTCGCCCCGCCGTGGTATTGTCGCTTTTCTGGACTCTCGCCTCGATTGGTTCGGGCACTGCTCACTCGCTTGGAATGGTGGCTGTGAGCTCGCACGAGATGACATTGGCTCTGGTATGCGTGGGCGTGACGATCTGGCTGCGGTGGAAGCATTGGCGGCGCCAGCATCCTCGTCTCACGGTCGAAAAGGTGCGTTTCCGGCTCGTCCTCTCGTCTCGCGCTCGTTGCTCACTCGTTCACTCTATTTCCACAGCTTCTCCTCTACCCGATCAAAGGCTTACGACCGCTCAGCCCCGACACACTCGAGCTGGGTCGACACGGTTTCCGCTTCGACCGTCGATTCGTCCTCGTCTCGCCGGGCAAGGGCGGCTCGCACGAGTGTCATCTTGCTGCGAAGTACCCCTCGGTTCGTGGCAGAAGTATCCGGCAGAAGCATCTCGATCGCATGCAGCCGAGCTGACGACCTCCGCGCCCTTGCAGCACGCACTCCTTCGTCAAAGTATCGACTTCGGCAGCCAGACCTTGACAATCACCCCTCCCTCCGGCCCGTCATTCACCGTCGCGCTCGAGCCGCCAACGGCAGGCCGCCCGAAACAGACCGTCGACCTGCACCGGTCGCCAGTCGAAGCGTTCGATATGGGCGACGAGGCGGCCGAGTTCTTCACGCGGCATTCGGACGGGAAGGAGACGAGGTTGATGTACCTTGATGAAAAGGAGAGCGGGGCGAGGAAGGTGCTTGGAAGGATTAGCGATGGGAAGGACAGGTGCGGGTTGTTTCGCTCGTCGATGGCGAGCGTGGACTGACTTACTCGTTGACGGGCATCAAGTGGCATTGCCTTTCAAGACTGGTGAGCGGCATATCTCATTGTCAGCTGGCGAATGCTGAGCGTCCTTTTCCCGCAGCGCCAGCTACATGATCGCATCATCCGCCTCGCTCGACGCTTTCTCCCAAGCCCTCGGTCGGGATATGCCTATCCTGCCGTTGCGACCGAACATCCTCGTCGGTCCAGCGAGCAAAGGAGGGTTGAAGCCATGGGCGGAGGATTTTTGGGCGGAGTTGCGTGTCGGAGGAACGAGTTGCGTACGGGTTGCTGCTCTGTCTCTGAACTGCGTTTGCTGACCGCGCTTCAACTTGTGTTACAGCCACCTTCCGCCTCACCGCCAACTGCGTTCGCTGTATCTCGCTCAATATCGACTATGAGACGGGCAAGCGACTAGAAGGCAAGGGTCTGCCGCTACAGTGCGTCCTTCCTCTCCAGCCTCTGCTGGTCGCGCCGTCCGATGACATGGTATGTCTTGACCGCAGGACGCTCGCCAAAGATCGGCGAGTAGACAGCGGAACGTACTCGCCAGTTTTCGTGCGGTTCGTTCCTTCTCCTTGATTTGTGCTGCTCTAACGTCCTGCGGCTCCCCGCAGGGTCGCTACGCGTTCTCGCACGATGTCGGTGAGCACGAGTCTTGTTCCCTCCGCGACTCAGGCGGGTTGACGGTTCTCGCAGATCGCGCGGTCTCGGTTGGCGACAAAGTCGAGGTGACGAAGCTGAACAAGGAGCGGACTGTCTTTGGCTGGCCGGGGATGGCGTGAGCGGAGAGAGGGGTCCGCGCGTTGCTAGCGACGATCGTCAACGAGGTGCGGTTGGAGGCGCAGACGCGTATGTGCTGAGGATCGGTCGATCGTTCTCGACCAGCCTCAATGTCGTCGATGGGCTTCAGGGACTCCAAGCTGACCTCGCCCGCGTTGAAGATCCCCCGTGTGCTCAAGTCGGCCGGCCTCGCTCCCCACACCTCTTCTGCCTCGTACGTCTCCGACCCAAGTTTCGCCTCATCTCCGCACCATTGTCTTGCCGACACCCCGCTGCCAACGAACTTTGACTGACGCCTTCTCTCTCTCTCTCTCTCTCTTTCACGTACGCGTCGATGCAGATCAAGAAGGCCGTCCTGTTCTCGCGTGTTCTTCTCACGCCAAACACGAAACGACAAGGTGTCCCGCGTCCCGGTCTCCTCCCCTCCCGCTTCCTTCCCTAACCCACCTGTCCCGGCCATTTGCGCCAGACGCCTGATCTCGATCCCAAGTCGCCCATTCACCGTCTAGCGCGCGCGCGGTCACTCGCGCACCAAAAGGGCCAACGTGCCCCGGCCTTCAAAAAATGCACGTCTACTGTTTGTTGTTGGGCGAGTGCGAAGGTGTAGACTGGCAATGATGGGGAGACTGTTCATTTCATCCTCGAAACGTCGTCGGTTGTGCGGCTGGATGAGGCGAGAGTGAGCCTGTGGGGGAGAGAGAGAAAGAGAGAGAGAGAAAGAGAGTTTTTTTGCTCACGCCCGCTCTGACTATCAAACTTCCGTCAAAGTCCAGATTGCCTCTGTGAGCCTCTCTGACAGCGCGAAGTGGATCCCCCTCGCTCGCCCGACAAGAGACGAGAGAGAGCATGGAGCGGAGCGGGAACGGAACCCGCTGACCTTCGCAAAAAGTCGGCCCGTTCGTCGTTCTGGGTTCTCCCACGCCTCACCTCGCAGCACAACACACAGAAGCACTGCCTTATTTCACATGAAACCCCGCGACCCTTATCCAGTTAGTAACCCCTATCAGCCGTCATCTCCCTCCCGGCTTCTGCTCCCAACTTTCCCTCCCCCTTCATCCCCTCTCCCAAACCGGTCGAGACTTCAGCGAGCTTGTGAGGGTCGTTGAAGTGCGTCGTGGCGAGTACTATGGCGCGCGCGAGGGCGGCCGGGTCGGAGGATTTGAAGATTCCTGAGCCGCTGTGCGAGAGCGAGAGAGGATATATGATCAGAGGAGGGGGAGGAGAGAAGGAGGAAGGAGAGGGGACAAACACAAACACCCCGTCCATCCCCAACTTCATCATCAACGCGGCATCAGCCGGTGTCGCGATCCCCCCAGCGGAGAACATGACCACAGGCAAACGACCCAACTTGGCCGTCTCGCGGAGGAGGTCGACGGGCGCGCTGATCTCTTTCGCCATGTTGTACAACTCGATTTCCGAGAGGGTCGAGGCGTACGCGATCTGAGAGTTGACCTTTCGCGCGTGGCGGACGGCTTCGATCACGTTGCCTGTGCCGGCTTCGCCTGCGAGGGTGGACAAAAACAACAACCGTTTAGAGTCACTTTTCCATCACCTCGAGCTTTTTGCGGCACCCGAGCGATGGGCGACTGGGAGCAGTCTCGAAGCCAGACGAGCCCGAACTAACCCTTCGTGCGAATCATCGCAGCGCCTTCGCTGATCCTCCTCAGGGCCTCCCCGAGGTCCTTGCATCCGCAGACGACTGTCCCCGGCCAAAAAACGAGTCAGTGACTCGCCAAGAGGGTGCGAGGGCCAGGGAGGACAGACAGGGGACGTCGAATGCCTGCGCGACGGGAAGGAAAAGTCAGTCTCGAGGACGTCTGAGGAGAAGAGAGGAGGAGAGCCGAGCGTACGTGCTTGTCGACGTGCAGAGAAGGGTCGGCAGGCGTGAGGACCTCGGACCTAGGCCCAGGGAAACGCAAGTCCGTCAGCTTGGTCTGGAGCGGAGCGAGGGGGGACGCGACCGACTCGTCGATGTAGTCGACCCCGATGGCCTGGAGGATCTCGGCCTCGACGATGTGGCCGATTCGCGACTTGGCCATGACCTGCCGCCATGCCCTGTCAGCTCTCGAGTCGCATCGAGGTCGGTGAGAACACGGACGCACGGGGATCGAGACGGCGTCCATGATCTCCTTGATCATCTTGGGGTCGCTCATGCGTGCGACGCCACCGTCCTTGCGGATGTCGGACGGGATGCGTTGGAGGGCCTGTGAACACCGAACGCGGTGAGCGGAATCGCAGGGCGGGAGGGGGGAGCAAAGGAGCGCGGGCGCACCATGACTGCGCATGCGCCCGCTGCCTCGGCGATGCGTGCCTGCTCGACATTTACGACGTCCACTGCGAGCGAGTGCGAGACGGTTTCAGCGCTCGAGTCAGGCCGTGCGAACCCTCATCAACTCGGGAGGATCAGAGGGGGGTGGCGAACGACGCACTGATGACGCCTCCCTTGAGCATCTGCGCGAGTCCGGCCTGCCAATCGAGTGTCTAGTGTGAGCGTGCACCGGCTGGCAGCGCCGGCGATGGGTGGGATGACGGGAGGTGGAGCGCACCTTTACGGCGAAGGTCGGACGCGAGTGGCCGTTTGCGGTGGGAGCGGCGGTGGGTGGTTGGATGGTTGCCATTGTGTGTGTGCGAGTGTAGACTGGCTGAAGGAGAAAAGCTGGAGCGGGCGGGGGACTGTTTGCGGTGTCGCGCCCATCGCCGCCCTCGGTCGCGGACTTTGCCGTCACCCTTCCTCCGTCCCCGCGCACCGACGGACAGCCTCGCTGGCTGGGTACGGCCCGACCCAACTCTCTCACTCCTCACTTGGTAAAGATAACCATGTCGCCAGCTCCAGCGCCCACAGCAGTCGGCGTCCTGTCAGTCGCCACTCCGACTCGTCCTCTCTCCGAGCGAGGACCGGCGCACCCGCTGACCCTCACGCGGTCACGGCAAACAGCGCACTCCAGGGATCGTTCGCAGAGCACATACACGCACTCGAGTCACTCGATCCACCCCAGCGAGTCGTCGCAGTCCGCACACCCGCAGACCTCGAGCAATGCCGCGCACTCGTCATCCCAGGAGGAGAGTCGACCACCATCTCGCTCCTCATCCGAAAATCGGGCCTGTACGAGCCACTGAACGAGTTCATCAAGCTCGCCAAGGAGGACAAGGGGAGGAGCGTCTGGGGAACCTGTGCCGGCATGATCCTCCTCGCGAGAGAAATCGACGGGCCGACGAGCGAGGGGTGGCAAGCGTTCGATGCGATGGACGTCAAGGTCGCGCGGAACCAGTATGGTCGCCAGGTGTGTCCCCCAGCCGTCGCATTCTACCTGCGAACTACCCGCTGACCTTTCCTCCCCCCGCCCCCCGTGTCGAGTTCGCGCAGCTCCAATCCTTCTCCTACTCCGTCTCTCTCCCCTTCATCTCTCGCCCCTCCGATCCCGTCCTCGCAACCTTCATCCGAGCCCCAGTCCTCCACTCCCTCCTTCCTCCTTCCCCCTCCTCCTCCTCGACACCGCCCGTCGAACCGCTCGCCCGCATCCCTCCCTCCCTCATCCCTCCGCCGCCCCGCGCAAAGTCCGCCACAGGCGGTTCGACATCCCTGGGACCGGACGCCGACGTCGTCATGTATCGCCAAGGCGGTTTGTTGGCCAGTTCGTGGCATCCAGAGTTGAACAAGCAAGATGCGAGGGTGCACGAGTGGTGGCTCACGGAAATGGTCCTCAAGGGGACGTGAGGCGGGCGCGCGCAACCCTCCTCGAGAAGGACCACTTGGAGTGACGACGAGCGAGTAACGATAGATAGATAGATTTAGATAGTGTACCAGGAGAGCACGTTCACTTCGTTTTCTCCTCGCATCTCCATGATCTACAACATTTCCCGCAAACCCCCCCCCCCCCCCCCTCCCCCTCCTTCGCGTTCAAGGTACTCCTCCCGCTCCTGCTGCTGCTGGTGGCCTGCTAGTCCGATGCAGCTTGATGTTGCGCACGAGGTATCCACCGAGCAAGAGTCCCGCCCCCGCCCCTTCCTCCTCTTCTTCGTCCTCCTCCGCGTGCGTGATCGACACCCACACTACCCGTCGTGCTGCTTTCGTCGTCGTCGTCGTCAAGCTCGGTTCGTCCACCTGCACAACGAGTCTCGCCTCGGCTTGTTCTCCCACATCGTCCCCCCCACCCCGCGCATGAACGCTCCTCACCAAGCCCTCCAACCCAACCCCGGTCGAATTCGCCACCAAAACCAACGGCACCAAACTCTTCATCACTTTGTCCCCTTCCTCACTCTCATCCGCACTCGGGACCACAAACCCATCACCTTGTTCGTCCGAGTCTGAAGGTGAGGGGGAGGAGAGGAGTACGACACCGGCGTAAGAGGAGAGTGCCGCGTTGTGCGACTTGAGAGCGAACGAGCAGTGGCCTCTGCGCAACAAAGCGAGCGCCGGCGTCGAGGGAGGCGGGGCGAGGGGCGAGCAGCCGTAGGGATCGAAAGAGGGGACAACGAGTGGGAGAGGGGGGCCGTCGAGCATGAAGGGTGTCAGACCTGACGGGATGGCGGACGAGGGACGATGGAGGATCGAGGGTCCGAAGGAGGCGGCGAGGGCGGGGATGTGCAGGCTCGTGGGGACGCGGTCGTCGGCGGTGTTGGCGTTCGAGTCGGAGCACTCATTCGTCGCCGCCAACCCACAGAGCGGAGGGACCAGCGCGTCCCAAATCGCATCGAGCTTGCCCATCGGCTTCTCCTCCGCCCCCCGCCCCTCTTCCGAGATCCCACTCAGCGCCGGCGCCTCATCCCCTCCAAGGACCGCCCTCAACGCGATCCTATCCGGTTTCTTCTGAGGCAGCCCCGCCAAAACCGCCTGATCACGAATCACGACGCTCCTCCCAGGCGGGACAAGCAGTGGTCCGACTTTACTCACGACGTAACCCGCCGAACCGCCCGTCGATGCTCGGACGAGCGTGAACCGCAGGCCGTTGATCGAGTTGACGATGACGTCGCCCGAACCGGTTGGGTGAGGCGTTAGTTGGGAGGCGAGGGGACGGAGGATCTCGTGGCTTGTTGAGGGGGCAAAGAGGAGCTCGATGCTTTGGTCCTAGAGAGGCGGAGGTTGGCGAAAGCCGAGGGTTGGACGAGGAGGAAGGTTGGAGAGTTTGCAGAGGGTGGCAGCGAAGGTTCGGCATGGACGGAGGGTGGAGCGTCGGCGAGTGGCGTGGACGAGACCGAACGAGCGGAAGGCGCGAGGCCGGGAAGGATGTTGGACGTGACGGATGCGGCGGAGCGGAGGTAGTCGAGGACGAGCGCCCGGATGGATTGGAGCGGGTCGACAAAGCGAGCGGAAGTGACAACAGGATCCTTCATTCAGTCTCTGTCAACGCCTTCGCGAGGCCAAACATTGCGGAGAGGAGACGCACCTCGCCGAGCGGCATCTCGCACCAACCGTTGCGACTCCACCTGCCTCCGTCCACCTCGCACTGCTCGTCTTGCGGTTGGTAGCCGGCAAGCCAGCGTGCGTGCTCCCAGTCGACTCGCTGGTTCATCGAGAGCGAGAGGAAGTGCGCGTGTCGTTGGTCGTAGACGGGCTCGTGAGCGGCGCAGGTAGGCGCCGAGGCAGAGGTCGAGTTGGCGGGCGACATGCGAGACGAAGAGGAGGGGGAGTCGGGAGGAGGATGCGGGATTTCGAGCGGGTGACCTTCGGTCGTGAAGACGAAAGCCGAGTCGTCGCGCAAGAACGGCGAGTCCTGCGGCCGGACTTCATCAGTTCGTCGCCGGCGAGAAATGGAGGACGCGCGCGCGCACTTCGTCAAACGTGAGGTACAAGTACTTGAGCGTCTCGGACGTGACAAAGCTCGGCATCTTGTCCTCCAACTTGCCCGTATCGAGGTTGAGAATGGCCGCGAAGCCGCACGAGACGCGCGTTTTGTTGTTGATGTCGTGCAAGACTTGCTCGGCGAGCTCGAGGTACCAGTCGTCCTTGGTCGCTTGGTATAGGTACATGTTCGACTCGATGTATTCGCTGCAACCACAAAGTCAGCGAAGACTGGAAGCTGGCCAAGGAGACCAACGCACGGTCGCAATGGATACCCTAAGTGGACGCCTTGTCTCCGATGGGTGTCGTAAAGCTCCGGCACGCCGCCGTAGCGAAGCCAGAGGAACGCGTAGGGCGCGTGCGAGCGAGTCGCCGAGTCGAGGTCGCCCATCAACGTCTGGACGCCGGGCATGAACGCCGCGAGCGAGTCGACGAGGACCGAGGTGAGCTGGCCGGTCAGCATGTTGGCACCGCGGTACTGTACGCGTGAACAGCTTCGTCAGCGAAGCACTGTGGGCAGAAATCCGAGTGCAGCGCACCCAAAACCCGTCGCCGGTCCGGACGTACCGCTGCAGGGCAGCGTAGCCGTCCTCCCACACTCGGAGGTAGTCCTGGTCGCCGGTCAGGACGTAGGCTTTCGCGGCGTACCTGCGGGAAAGACGGCAGGAGAGGGTGATTAGGAAAGTTAGCCTCTTTATAAGGGGAATCAGAACCTCCCCACGGGGGAAGGGGCAGTCGAAGAATCGAACGCACTCGTAGAACGAATCGATTCCAGCGCCCGTCCCAGCCGCTCCATGCATCCAAACTCCGCTCCTCGCATCAATCGTGTTCCCGATCAAGCCGATGTCGCTTCGTCGGTCCCAGATAGCGAAGAAGGCGCGGCGAGCCAGGGTCTCGTAGGTCGGGTCGGAGGTAAGGCGTGAGAGGGTGATGAACTCGAGGAGGAGAGAGCCAGCGCCTGCGGGTTCCAAGTCCGTTGAATGACTGTGCAAGCAGGCCTGCGCCGCATCAGGGTCGCAAAGGAGAGAATTCGTCCGCACCAGCGCTGCACGTCTCCCCACTCTCGCCCTTTCCGCCTTTCCCCCTCAACCCTCTCTGCAGATGCACCCGCGCAAACGGTATCCCTGTTGGCGTCTCGAAAGCGGGTAGCAATCGTCGGCCGAGATCGTGCGCGAGGTGAAGGAGCTCGGAGCGGTACCAAGGAAGGGAGAAGCCGCGAACCGAGGAATGGAAGGTCGAGGGATCGGAGCGGTTGAAATAAGTGTCGGGCATGGCGAGAAGATGGCCGGATAGCTGCAAGCGTCGCCTTCGTCAGCAAGGTGAACCAGTGGAGCGGGACAGCGAACGAACCAAGCCGCCCATCATGCGGATCGTGACCTCGAAGACCTGTACCCGCGAGTCAACGTCGAACGAGACGCGTTCGATCGTCTCCCTGACCGCTTGCTCGAAGCCCTCCTTGTCGTTCAGCATCTATCGAGCACCTTCGAGGTCAGCATTGCCGCGTCAGAGCGGAAGAGGGGCCGCAACGCACGGCGAAAGTGTCGAGCGAGTCGACCAGCGTCAAGGCATAGTCGCCCATTACATCGTTCACGCCCGCATTGTTCGGGTTCGCTCGGTCATGGCCTTGCTTGCCGCAAGACAGAGGAAGTAGCTCGTCGGCGGGGAAGGCGACGCCTGTCGAGAGGGGACGAGTGGTCAGCGAGGGCTGTTTGGCCTCACACAACTGAGGGACGCACGTTTGTACGAGTTGTAGGCGTGCCTCCAAGTCTCTGCCGCCATCTCGCGCAACTCCCCCTTTCTCTGCGAGCTGTAGAACGCTCCATCGACCCCACGGCACCAGAAGAGCAGGACCAGCGAGCATGCGACGAGGCGGAACGTAGTCAAGCTGGATCTGCTAGTGGCGCCATACATGCTCCTCCAGACGCCTACACGAGCTCTGGCGAGCCTGTCAGCGGGTGACGAGGTTCGTGGTCTACGGCGATGGTCGTTGTCGTCCTCGGCTCACTCCAACTCGCTGAGAAGGGCTCTAAGATGGCTGAACAGCTCATTCCAGTGCTCGTACAATTGTACCACCCGCACCCGCGCACCCTCTCGCTCGCGCTGCCCTCGTCGACAACCCTCGCCTCGCTCCCGCTTCTCCTCGACGAGTATTGCCCGACAGCACAGCAGCGGCTCTCATACGCTAGCGGACGATCACTTCCTCGCCTGTCGTCGACTGCACGCGTCTCGAGTCTCGCCGGAGCGCGGAAGGATGAGGGTGGATTCGTGACTCTCCGTTTGGGTGTCAGGCTGCCCGGTGGCAAGGGAGGATTCGCGAGTCAGTTGAGGGCGCAGGGTGGGCGCATGAGCAGCAACAAGGCGCAGAACACCGACTCGTGCCGGAGTCTCGACGGACGGAGGTTGAGTACGATCAAGGAGGCGCAGAAGTGAGTCCGCAGTCTGTCGGGTGCCCCTGTCCGCTGGGCGTAAAGCTGCCACTCGTCTAGCTGCCTCTGCGTTCGCAGTTTCAAGGCTTTTGCGGACTGACTGTTCACTGACGCAGGCTCGCCAAGCTCCTCGAATCCGAACCCGACCGTCTCGCCGCCGCAGCGCTTGCCAAGCAGCAAAAGCTCGACGAGCTGAACGCTGAGATTAAGCGTCTCGAGCAGCAAGCGGGCATCGACGCCGTGCAGTCAGGAGCCGTCGAAGCCAGCGGTTCGGGAAGCGCACCATCGACTAGCGGGGCTGGCGGAGGCGGGAACAAGCGCAAGCTGGATGCGCATTATGTTGAGGAGAGCAGGGAAATCGTGAGCGGAGTGAAGGACGCTGTGAAGGCTGGTGAGTCTGCGCCATCTCTCGCGACTCTGTCTCTTCTCGCTGACTTTCGCGACCTTCGTTTTCCACAGCCATGCTCAAGAAGCGCAAGAAGATCAAGGCTTCGGCTCCCACTGACACAGCGACCGCCTCGGGTGACGCAATGAAGGCGACAGGGTCGTCCGGCAGCGAAGGCGAGAAGGAGAACGTTATCAAGGAGCAGCCGAAGACCGACCCGAAGGGCAAGGGCAAGGCGGAGGCGGTCGAGGAGGATTGTACGCCGACAGCGGAGGCTCAATAGGCTCCTCCGCTTCGACATATCTGGGGGCCGCTCCGCCAGGCCGTTGTACTTGTCGTTCTCCCTTCCTCCAGCTCGTATGTCCCCACAGCTCTACCGCTCTTCTATCCGATCATGTTGTTGATTCAGAACGACTCTTGCGAGTTGCGCAACTCATGCGTTTGCGAGTGTCTGTCTATTCCTTCCAGCGATTGGTGCGCCTGTCCATCATCAGTTCTATGTACAGTCCGTGCCGTTCTTCCCCACCCTCACAAGAGCATCGTCCATCCCGCGCACGCTGCCACGACCGCTGCTCCCGCCGCCCCGACCGATCCTCGTGAAAACCCTCCTCGTCGACTCGCAGAACTCGGCATTCCCGTCGCATGCGAGACGGTCGAGATGTCTGTCGCAGCCGTCTCGTCAGCTTCATCTCGCGGGGGCGGAGAGGCGGGACGCACAATCTTGAACGTTCAGGACGGATCCGTGAGAGACGATTGAAGGCGCAGGGGTAGGAGGCGTCGTAGGTTGCCATGTGAAGACTTGGTTTTCGGTCGTGTAGACGGCTGCGTGTCAAGGCGCATCAGCCTGTGGCATACGAAGACGAGAGCAGCGGGTACGAGACGACAAACTGGCTGGAATAGAGGTGGTCACGACCTGGCCGCTGGAAACGGAGGGGAGGAGGTCAGCGAGAGTCTCGCGATGCGAAAAGACTTGGAGTAGACGCGCTTGTTTTCCTGTGTCAGGGTCGTCAAGCCTTGTGCGTTGGCGCCGTTTGTTGCGAAACCGAGGAGGAGAAGGGTGAAGGTCGCCGCGCGTGCGAGCCAGCAGGTCCGTTGTAAAGGCATGGTACAGGTTGTGTACGTCAAAAGAAGCAGCAATCAGGCGGAGGGAGCTGGCAGGGCGGCCCGAGGATCGTCAGACGGACGACAGAAAGTGAAGAAGTGCAAGAAGACCCGCACGCATCCGCTTCGTCTCCAGCCAGCACCGCATCATGGCAAGTTCCTCGATTGCTCGCTCCACGATGCGTAATGAACGTCGGACGCAGCACCAGGAAAAAGAGGGAGGTTCCCTCCATCTTCAACGGTTGTCCCCGTCGCCTTCAAAATTTCGCGCTAAGTAGACATGACGTTGAGGGTTATGCTGCGTACGTAGGAAGAACTGTCGTCGATGAGCGTTGTTGATTGTGCGTGGCAGTGCGCAGGATGAGAGACGGTTTGCGAAGGTCGTAAGGCAACGAGGACGACGACGCCGGACCAGGAGAAAGCTCGCGTGTGTCCTAAAGCTCCTTACTGTGGCTCCGAGGGAAGCGCAACGACGCGAGCGTTCTCTGTCGTCAACCCAGGAGACGTCGCAGGACGGTAATGTCGGGATGTCGAGCGGGCGAGTACGCTGTTGCACTTCCTACGCCGTCGGCGCCTCGCGGACAAGACGTCGCCGTTACTAAGGGGGGCCTCAAGAGAGGGAAAGAACAACAGACGTTGCGGATAGGATGACCAAGCAGGTCGCAAGGCAGGCTAGGCGAAATAGTTGGCGAGATTGATTGGCGGAAGTTGCGTCGCTCGTTGCTGTGGCCGTCGCCGAGAACCTTCGAGGTTCGAAATATCTGCAGTTCTGAGAAGTGTTGACCAAGCACGAGGACATGTTGTGCACGGAGAAAATGTACCTTATGTCGCTGCTTCTATTTCGACCAAGTTGGCGTGGATGTCGCCGGCGTCGCGGCGTACCATGTCTCGCTAGCCCGTTGTCGGCGTATGTAGTTGAGAGTGCAACGCACCGGAGAAGTCAGCGTGAGAAGAGCACAGTCGCTTTCCAGGTCACGAAAGATGACCGGCGGAATTCACTGTGGTTAGTCGGATGGCTTGAGTCCTGCGCTACCGCTCTTGTTAGTCAGGAGCAGAGGAGTGCGAACCCATCATAGCCGTTGCGGGCAGAGGACTTTCAGGCTAGTGTCGACGTTTGGGACGTTCCTCCGCGATATTCGAGAGTGGATGGATAGCAGACCTCGAGATGTGTCGATCGAGCTACGGCGAAGGACGCACGAAGCAAAGCGAGATGGTTGATACAGGAGGCAGGCGGGCGGAAGGCCCTGTCCGTCGCGAGCTGGATAATCTCGTTCAAACTCCGCAGGAAGGGCGAAAGCGACTGCTGCTAAGTCTGAACGATCAGTATAAGTGCATCGAGTGTCTGTAGATGCAGGCCGAGCGAGCGAGATCGACCAGAACTACGAAGGGCGATGAGAGGAGTCCCGAGGGCGAACGGAAACGACAAATACGAGTGAAGCATGCGAACGAGAGATACAACAGAGACCGAAGGAACCGAGAAACGTGTGAAGGAACGTCCGCCGACCGAAGGAACCCCGCCGGGTGTCAGTCGACTTCCCACTCACTCCGCCCACATTTGCCACTCACTCAGCTCACAATACCGCAACCGCTCCAACGAGTCCGCCGACGATAGCGGCGCCGACCATGATGCCCCAGTCACCTGTGGTGCCGGTCGAGAAGGACGAGAAGCGGGGGCCGGCGCCCGAGTTGGCGCGACCGCCTTGCGCGCTCGAGACGGTCGAGATATCTGTGGAAGCAAAGTTATCAGTCTCATATACCTCGAGCGCGGATTTGCGCACACTCATCGTCGCTCGCGCACTGAACAAGCGGAGGAGAAGAAACTCACAGTTGGCCACACTCTCGATCTGACCGCTGGAGGTCCAAGTCGGGATGGGCGTTGTCGGTGTAGTCGCGTACCAGGTCACGATGACACCATTCTGAGTGTAAGTGGCTGTCGGAAGAACAGGAACTCGTCAGAACCAGCCTCAGGGATGAAGAAAGGATAGAGGGGACGCACTGGGCATCGGCGGGCATCCCTCGGTCGTGCAGGTAGCTTGCGGGGTCAAGACTGCGTTGGAGATGGACGGCAATCAGCAATCGTACACTGAACGAATTCTGGAGAGGACGCACCATTCGCAGGCTGCCCAACTCCCTGCACACCTCCCGCACCAGGGTTGTTCACAGCTGCCGCTGTCGTGGTTGTCGAAGTCGTCGTTGCCGTCGCTGTGTCTGTTACTGCTGCCGCCGGGTCCGCCACAGTCGAGAGAACAAGGGTCTGAAGAGGGTCGCCGGCGGCGTCTGTGACGATGCTGACAACCACTGTGTTGCCCGAGCTATTTTCGGGAGAGAATAGATTCGGTCAGTAAGCTCTGGGTCCTTAATCCTTCACTGCCAGAGCGATGCTGGGCGAAGGCCACAGCGGCATTGAGGGAGGATCAGAGCCGGGTAATCTCGACACGACGGCAAGCGGTCTAAATGACTCGCAGATGCCGCCAACCCACTGTGGTACCCCTGCCGGGCTTACCAGCGCCCTCACGCCCGTCCTCCATTTCGTGGTCGCCCACACAGCGCGCCTCGAACGACCAAACTCACTTCGCGTCCACGACAGTCTCAAGTTGGGCCGTGACCGCGACAGCGGCAGCCAGGAAGACAGATGCAATCCTGTACAGTCGCGCAGCAGGCATCGCGGGCGCTGGACTGTGAAGTCAAGGAGGGCTCGGTCGGTCGTCGGTTGCGAAGGGAGGCGTGGAGGAGTCCGCAGCGCGCTGTGGGCGGTGTTTGGCGGGCGCTTGGCGATGGGAACAAGCTGTTCTACCGGTTCTGAAGCCTTCCGGGTACGCGTCGAGCGACTGCAGTGAGCGGGACGAGCGAGAGCGCTGGAGTGTCGAAGGGGACACGGCTCGACTCTCTCATAAGCCCTTATGAAGTCGTGCGATGCGTTTGGGATGCATTGTACTGGACAACATCACAGCCGCGACGGCCGCTTCCGCTTCTTCGGCTGAGCCCCTCCTCCTGCCGGACCGTCCTCCTCGTCGCTTTTCCTCCTCTTCCCCGTCGCTCCTGCGCCCAGCCGGTCCCTCGGCTCCTTAAGCAATCCGACCCTACCGCCCGCCGCCTTCCGCGCGTTCCGCCTAGTCGATTCTGGCACATTCGCCCAGTACAGCCGTTCCCGTTCGCTACCCAGGAGCTCAGACATGAGCGGGCGTCGCGAGTCGTTCTCCGCCGCTGTGAGAGACTTTGGCGAGAGCGCGCCGACCGGCGTGAGAACTTGCGGTGAAAGGTGAAGGGAGGGAAGCGAGACGAGGTGGTCGTGGAGGAGCGACGCGAGCTGCGAGCTTGAACATCGGACGTGGCACTTGGAGACGGGAGCGTCAGTTAGCATGCAGTGACTGCACACTCGAGATGGAAAGCGAACGCACCGTGTCGAGCCCCTTCTCGAAATCGACAAACTCGATGCCCTTCCCGCTCCCCTCCTGCAACTGCTCGAGCAACCCTCCGAAAAGCGCCTTGAGCGAGTTCTTGGTGCTCTTCTCGTGCACGTTGCGAATCCACAGAACGACGCCTACCGGATAAGCGCCCTCGATATCTAGCGCCGCATCGGACTCGAGGTCGGCAGCAGGCGAGGGCGTGCGAACAGCTGACGGGGAAGAAGCTCGTTTCGAGCGCTTGGAATAGTTCGAAGCCGGGTCGAAGGATGAGGAAGGGGGAGAAGGTGCACGTTTCGTCCCGCGCGCAGCGGCAGGCGACGGATCCTGCGGTCGACTTGGCGGGTCCGGGCGGCTCCGTTCGCGAGACTGCTGGAGATGTGGTGGGACGTCGCGCGGAGCTCGAGGGTACCGTAGCTGGCTGAGCTCGCCGGACGCCTGCGCCTCCAGAAGCGTTTCGAGCGTGCGCCGGTATGCCAGGTATTCCTTCTTCAGTTCGAGCCACCGGGTACTGCGGATACATGCTATTAGTAAAAGGATGAGATCACCGACTAAGGCAAAGCTCACTAGCTTAGCGCGCGCATCCCGCTTCGTCGCGCAATCTCCGTGGGTGACAGCTTCTCCTTCTTGCCCTTCTTCTGCCCCTGCTTCGGTGCCGCTCCAGCCGCATTCTCCACCTTGTCATCGTCTCCGTTCTCCATCGTACCGTCTCCTTCGCCCTCCTTCTCCTCACTTGGCTCATCGCCATCCGCCTCCTCCGCTCGTCCCTTCCCCTTCCTATCCCACGGAAACTCCCGCAACACCCTCTGTACCTCCTCCTCGCTGCGCAAAACCGCGAACGCAAAGCACTTGAACGGCCCACCGCTCTTTGGCAGCGGTCGAGGCGGCTTCGCGTAGTTCCCTGCTGCGACTGCACGGGCTTGCGCGAAAGCCTGCTCCTGAGTCTGCACGTCGGAGTTCTCGTGGAAGTCTGGAGGATTGTTCGAGTCGTACAGAGGCGGGAGGATGAGGCGCTGGACGGGCGTCGCGAGGGCAGAGGAGAGAAAGAGCGAGACGGAGCGATCGTTGGTGTTCGAAAGGGTGAGCGGGATGTTCTCCTGTGAGTGAGACGCGTTTCAGGGGCCGTTAGATGGCCAAACTATGCAGTAGCGACAGCTGAACGCACGAGGTAGATGACCATGTCGTCCCAGTCTGCCGGCTCCGTCGCCGCAAGCTCGTCGACATCAGGCTGCTCCTTCCGGCCAACCTGAAAACCACTGTCGTCGACCTGTGCAATGTTCGCAAGCGAGAATCAGCACACCCAAGCACCGTCAGGAGAACAAGCCTGTGATTAGTGGATCTGCCGACGCACCTTGATGACGTACGAGTCCCGCAGCTTCACCGCCCGCTGGACGTCCATCAGCGTGTTGGAGAGCGCACGGACAGGCGGGAACGTCAGAATCTGCGAGACGTGGATGACTGGCCCAGGCGAAAGGAAGCGGGAGAGGAAGCGAGAGAACAGGTCAGCTGACGTTCCGTGGCCTCGGCGAATCATCGCCAGATCAAGTGGAATGAGTAAGACGTACAGCCTTCCCGTCCACCCTCCTTCGCCTCCCTGAACTTGTCCAACACGCCATTCCCTCGATGTGCGCTCATCCCCCAGTCCGACAACGCCGACTCGACCGCACACAAGATGGCCTCCAGTCGGTCCTGCTCTTCTCGCGAGAGCTTCGGCGACGCAAACTTCGACGCCGTACTTGTTGAGGCGGCGGGACCCGGTCGAGAGGTGTGGAGGGAGGCGTCGGTGGAAGAGATGGCGCCCTTCGAGGCGCTACTCGATTGGCTTGCCGGAGTTGCTGCACGGTGAGGTCTCGCTGCAGGCGCTCGTCGCTTGCCCACAGCGCGCGGGACGAACGCAGGCGCTGTCATCGGTTTCGACAAAGTTGAGGGAGGACTGTCCCCGGTCGCTGGTGAGCCTGTCGTGGCAGCCGAGGGTGTCGCTGGATCCGAGAACAGCGAGTCGGGCGTGTCCATAGCGGACGAAGCGGGTGCAGCCAGTCAAGGCGGGTGTCGAAGGTCATGAACTTGAGGACGGAGGGGACGGCCGAGGGGACGGAGAAGGGATGCTGGCTTTCGAGGCCGGGTCGCCCTTGAAGTTCCAAGCGCTAAGCCAGTCCACGTTTACGTTCATTCCTCATCCTGTAACCCTGACCTCCTTCTCTCGTTTCGCCAATGCCGTTCCGCCGCTTTCAGTTGTCTCGATCCCTTCATTGATTCGCTCGGACGATGAAGAAGGCAGGTAAGAGTTGATATCGCCTGCGTGCCGGGCACTGCGGAGGGGGAGGTAGATGCCGCCGGAGCGAGCGAGAAGCAAGAGCGAAGCGTATCTCGCTCGGCAGGAAAAAGCTGATATGACTGCGTTGCGACAGGAGAGCGAATACTATCTAGAGCTTGTTGTTGACACGGGCGAGAAACTTCTGCGTCACTTGGTCGCGCACATGATCGAGGAAATCCATAGTCGTGACCCAGTGCTCGCGCTTCATGTTCTTTCCGTGAATGCTGAGCGCCAAATCTGTGCGAGAAAAAGACCTGAGCGTGAGCAAGCGAAGGCAGAAAGAGCGGAGGGGAGAAACAAAAAAAACCGAGAGGAGCGAGATGAGATGGACGAGGAAGGAAAGGAGCTTACCCTTGGTCATGACACCGTCGACATCCACCGCATCGACACACGCCTGCTCCATGTCGTTCGCAAACTGCACAAGGCGGTCGTTCCCGTCCCGCTTGCCCGCAAACTTCAGCCCCCTCGTCCACGCATAGATCGACGCGATACTGTTCGTCGAGGTTTCGTTGCCCTTCTGGTGCTCGCGGTAGTGGCGCGTGACAGTTCCGTGCGCCGCCTCCGACTCGATGATCTTGCCGTCGGGCGTGACCAGCTCCGAGGACATGAGGCCGAGTGAGCCAAAGCCTTGCGCGACGACGTCCGACTGCACGTCGCCGTCGTAGTTCTTGAGGGCCATGATGTAGCCACCCGAGGACTTGATCATCTGGGCGACCATCTGTGCGGCCCGAAACACGTCAGCACGAAGCGCGAAGGAAGGGGAGGGAGGGAGGGAGAACAAACGTCGTCGATCAGGCGGTGCTCATACCAAATGCCGAGCTCCTCAAACTTGGCCTTGTACTGCGTGTCGTAAATCTCCTGGAAGATGTCCTTCCACTGGCCGTCGTAGCCCTTGAGAATCGTGTTCTTGGTCGACATGTACAGGGGCAACTTCTTCTCAATCGCGAGCTTGAACGAGCTCTGCGCAAAGTCGGTGATGGACTGCTTCGTGTTGTACATGGCGAGACCGACTCCCGGGCCCTTGAAGTGGAACACCTCGAGGTTGGTCGGCTGCTTCGACTTGTCGTCGGGGGTGTAGACGAGCTCGAGCTTGCCCGCCTCGGGAACGACAATGTCGGTCGAGCGGTACTGGTCGCCGAACGCGTGGCGGCCGACGATGATCGGCTTGGTCCACCCGGGCACGGCCTTGGGTACCTTTTCGACAATGATGGGCTCGCGGAAAACAGTGCCGCCGAGGATGTTGCGGATCGTGCCGTTCGGGGACTGTCGCGCCGTAATTGGTCAAGCGAGCTGAGAGAGAGACCGGACGGGTTCCGACGCAACGACGCACCTTCCACATCTTCTTGAGCTTGAACTCCTCGACGCGTGCCTCATCCGGCGTGATCGTGGCGCACTGCAATGACGCCTCGATCAGTACGAGGACGGACGAGAGGGTCGGGCGCTCTCACCTTGACGCCGACGCCGTACTTGAGGATGGCCTCGGCAGCGTCGACCGTGACCTGGTCATCCGTCTGGTCGCGGTACTCGAGTCCGAGGTCGTAGTACTTGATGTCGACGTCGAGGAAGGGGAGGATGAGGTCCTTCTTGATCTTGTGCCAGCTGTGTGACACGGATCCCGGGGTGAGCGAGCGGGACAATCGGAGCGGCAGACGTTAGCCGCGGCAGTTCCTCCACCGGGCCCGACGTGACCAAGCGTGTCAGGGACCGAGTACGCACATGATGCGGGTCATCTCGTCTCCATCCATCTGCGTGCATCGGTCGCATGTCAGCGCAAGCGGTGGCTGAGTGAGCGAGGGAGCACGAGGTGGGGTGGGGGTTTGCCTCGTCGTGGCTCGCCGTGTGAGATGGGATGTGCGCACCTCTACGATGGGGTTCTGGACCTTGATGCGCTGCTCTGGAGAGATGGCCATGTCTGCACAATACCCACAAGTGTAAGTCGAGGAGGAGAGCAGAGCGAAGCGCGGGCGAGTTCATCCGGGTCCCACGCGCTCCGCCCGCCAAACCCCTAATCTCTCTTGAAATACTGTCGCATACGTGTGTCGCGGTAAACTCACTCGGGGCACGGCGCAGGTTGTCGTACGCAGACTGGTCACCCGCAGCACTCGCCATCCTCCGCCCCTCGACTCCTCGGACAATTGCCCCCATCCTCGCACTCGCACCATCCGCGCCGTGTGCGCGCGCGATAGACACCCGTCCTGCCTGTCCTGCAGCAGTCGAGAACGCGGCGCCGATAGAGCCGAGGCGGTGGGCGGACGAGGTCGACAGGTGTGGGACGGCGGAGGCTGAGACGAGGCGGGCAGAAGCGCGCGACGACGCTGCGAGCGTGCGGGCGAGCGGAGTGGCACGGAGCATGCTTGCTGGCCTCTGCAATCGAGATGCGAGAGAGGGAGCCGATGGAGTCGTCGCTCTCAACTTCTTACTTTCTCACCCGCCCGTCAAGTCAGTCCGACGTAATATCGCAATCGATATCTTTTCCCCTCCCGCGCAGCGCTCGACTTGTTCTCGCGATGCCTTCTTGCTGTCGAGTGAGATGTGCCACATAAGCAGAGCTGGTTACACCCCCGTCTACGCGATCAACCGACGCCGGGAGGAAGGACGTCGTCCTCCCGGAACTCGGTCTGGTCAAACAATTTGAGCGCCTCGTTCCAATCTGCGCGCACCCGTCCAACAACCGGGTCAGCGCCTTGAAAACACGCACACGCGGAGACAGCTCGGGAGGGAGGGGAATGGACGCGATGCGCACCTTTCTTCCGCCTCCTCCTCGGGTCGAAGAACGCCGCGAACCCCAACCACTTCCTCAACCCGCCTTCTACCGCTCCCAATCCCATCCTCTTCCATCTCCTCTCCCTCTCTCTGACAAAGACGCCGGCGTCGCGTGGAAGTCCGGCGCGTTCGACGGCGAGCTGGTCGACACGCGAATGAAGGTCCGCACGCATCGAGCGGAGGAGGACGAGTTGGCGTTTCCCCAACAGCAACAGTCGTGCGAGGGCGAGTAAAGCTCGCAGAGAAGAAAAGAGGTCCTCGAGGAATCGGAGGGTGAGCCACATGAGCCCTAGGAGGAAGGGGACGTTGAGAAACGGCATGAAGGGGAAGGTTATGAGGGACGAGAGGGTGAGGATGCACAGGCCGGTGAGGAGGCCGTAGGTGAGTTTCGTTTGTGCGATCTTGGAGGCGAAGAAAGGCGAGGGAAATGTTCGTTAGCGAAAAAACTGGAGGATGTGGGCAAGTTCGGGCGCACCTCGTCGTAGGTGCTGCGCGGGGATGAGGGGTAAGTCAGTCAAGCAGCCTCCACAGGGATCTCGTGCGGCGAGGGTGGCTTGGAGCTGTACTCACTCGAACACGGGCCCCTTCCTCACCAATTTATCGCTCTCCCTCTTTGCCATCCACAGAATCGGTGCCCACAAGCACAACCCCGGAATCGAGATCGTGAAGAGGCAGATTGAGCCGAAGAGGCGGACGAGGAGGCGTTTCAGGAGGGTGCGGCGACGGAGAAGGCGCGGGTTCCGGATGCGGTCGTCTGCCCTGGGGGAAACGTGAGCGCGGTGCTGATAGGGAGAGGGTAAGGAAGCACCTTTGATGCCGTGCAGGTACAGCAGATCCTGAGGGAGAAAGCACATTTGTGAAGGAGGACGCTGAGAGACGAAGGGAACGCCCGCGCACCTGATAAGTCTTGAGATCCTTCCGCAATCGCTCAAGCTCCTCGTCATCCGCCTCGTCCTCCGTCCTCGCACCGTCCCCGTTCTTCACCGACGAAGGCGGCGAAGCAATCGCGAAGTACCCCGCCTGCGCTCCATCCTTCTTCCCCTTGTCCACCAGCGGCGTCTTGAGCACCTCCTCCGTCAGATTCCTCTCTACATCCGGCCTCTTATCCCGTCTCTTCCTCCCCTCCCCTTCCTCCCCTCCCTGCAGCCGGACCATCTCCTCCCAAGTTCGTTCCGCCCTCTTCCCCATCAAAGCATCCACAAACCTCTGCGTTAACCTCACATGATCTCCCAAGCTCAACTTTGTTCCCAATGGCGCATACAACCTTCGAGCGGTATTCGCAAGACGAATGATGGACCATGACGGGCCGTCGAGGATCCCGGAACGAATAGAGCTGCCGATTGTGGCGGTCAGGGCACGGACCGCGCATTCGTGAGCGGTTGGAGTCGGAGAGGGCGTGGACGGTAAGGAGGGGGCGATCAGGTCAGGGTGGGTGAGGGCCGAGACGTAGATTGGCTCGTGGAAAGTGACGAGGACGTCGCTGCGAAAGAGATTCTGAGCAAGAGGAGCGTCATTGATTTGGACAGCCTCAAGGCAGGCTCGAATGCGCGCACCCGATGGAGGTAGGTGATCGACGCCGTCTGAATCGCCAGCTCGAACTTCGGGTTGTCCTTCTGCAGCGTCAACGTGTCCGCGACAATCCTGCTCACGCCCTGCTTCAACTCGGCAATCTGGGGCCAATACCTCGACATCCCCTCGGGGAACAACACCGTCATATGTCCCTTCTCGAGCGCCCGAATCAGCGTCGCAAACACCACCGAGTTGTCCACTTTCTCGCCCTTGTGGTCCTTCGGTCGCTTGATCGGTAGAGTCCCCGCAGACTCGATCAGCCAGGAAGTAAAGGTCCCCCGGCCGAATTGGGTGTCTTTCGCGGTGAGACGGAGGAAGGAGCGGCGCGAGGAGGGGACCGTCGTGACGAGGAGGAGTGCATCGGTGAGGGAGTTGCAGTGATTCGCCGTGAGCATGCTGCGGGCGGAAAACGAGTGTCAGGTGCCATGGCTCGTGAACTGGCGGGAAAGAGGCGACCGCACCAGGGTATTCCATCCTCAGGGATATTCTCGGCACCTTCTACCACAACATTCGAGTAGAACACGCCCAAAACGAAGCGAAAGAGCCATCGAATCAGAACGTAGGCGAGAGGTGCGGGTGTTCGAGGGAGCGGAGGGGGATGAGGCGAGTCGGCAAGGTCGTCGCTCGTAGCTGAGGATGCGCTGCTTTTGGCCAGATTGCGCTCGTCCAGCCTAACTTCCTTCAGACGCGGCCGCGCGTTCTCCATTGCCGCTATGAGGCCTCGATGAGGCGTGACAGTCGCTGGACAAGGGCAATGACGATGAGGCGGGGATGCGTGCAGAAGGCGAGGTACAGCCCGATAGCAGGGTAGGAAGAGGTTGAGATGTTGTAACAAGCTAGCCCCAGCCGTCTCAGCCCGAGACGAGAGCGTGGGCGAGGCGGAAGGAGGCAAAGAGTGGAGTGGTGCTCCCGCTCGAGGTTGAAGAGTGCAATACAGCGTCTGCCAGCGGTTAAACGTCTCGTGCCGACTCCCAGCGGCACATGCGAACGCAAGGAAGAGTCACAGCGTGTAGGAAATGCACGAAGCCCCGTCTCGCCGCTCAGCCCTCTCCCTCACACGTCGTCTTGCCCGCCTTGACAGCAGTAGGTATTTCTCTCAACCGCTCAACGACTAGCAGCGACCGCCTCGGAGACTGAGGATGAGGTGTAGAGTCGAGCCGGCTTCGATCTTGAGTTCTTGCGCCGTCTTCTCGTCGGGCCTATCGCATGAATTGTGCGTCAGCCAGAGGATCGCAACCATTGACGTCGCATCATGCAGATGGGTCAAAGCAGGCAAGTAGACCGCAACGCACATGGCCTTGCCAAGGAAGATGAGCCGTTGCTGTGCGGGAGGGATGCCCTCCTTCTCCTCAAGCTGCTCTTTGATCTTTTGCGCCTGCGTGAGGTGAAAGATCCGTCGTCAGCGTCGGGCACCTCACTTCGCAGCGTGGTACGCCCGCTTCTTGTCACGGAGTCGAGGAGGAGGCTGTGGAGGGTAGGGTTACTGAGCCGAACGCACCGTGTATGTGGGCTCGATGTCCAGCTCAATCTGCCAGCCAGCACCCCAAAGCAGCAGAGCCGGCCCGAGTAGTGCAGCCAAGGGAGAGGGCGAGGAGGAATCGAGTGAAGACGGTCAGGTCAGCATGACGGCACATCCAGGGTCGACATAAGCGCTCGGCAGAGACGCGGCGCGGCGAAGTCACCTCCTTGCCCGTCAACGTCTGCAACGGGCCAAGTGGTAGGTCAGCTCAGTTGTTGACATCTCGCTCGAGCGGGCTTTGTTCGCGAGCGAGCGAGATGCACCTTGATTTTGATCTGCATGGTCGTGGAGCAGTCGCGATAGCTATCAGGGCTGCCGGGAAGGTCTGACGAGCGAGGCGAGGCTGCTTGAGCGGGCGCAGGTGCGAAGCGGTGGACGAGTAAGCCGGAGAGGACAAGGTGGAGCGGCCGACGAGAAATGAGAGGTGTGCAACTCGCTGTGTTCGCTTTCTCGACTCGTTACGCGCTCCAGACTGTCCTCACAAGAGGATCCAGGGATGCAAAATATGCACGTGAGAGGAGACGAACTCGTCGAGGCCGAATTTCTCACTTTGTCAGACAAAAGTCCATCCGCTCGCCTCCCACATGCTTTTTCTGCGCTGGTACTCCTCTCTCCAATACGCGTATTTGCTGGACGATGCTGAACGCGAACCCCTTGAGTCGGATCGCTCGCCGGAGGAGATGTTCGGAAGCGAGGTCCTGCGGCGAAGGCGAGGTCGTCCCGACTTGAGTGATGTAGTCGTCTCCAGCGACTCGCCGTCATTGAACAACGAGGTGAAGACGGCGTTGGCCTCGTCCGAAGCGAGCAGAACGTCTGTCGGTTCCCGTACGTCGACAAGTTCTGCGGGCGGGTCTGGCAAGGGAAGGCCAGACTCGACCGTGTCGACGGCGCCCGCCCCGACGTTTTCGTTAAGCGGTAACTCGTCGTAGATGACGTGAGCTTCGGCCGCTGGGTCTGCCTCCTGCTCGTTCACTTCCTCGAGCGGTTTCTGCGGTCGTCTGTTCCAGGCGTTCCAAATGGCGAACCTGCGTTGCAACAGACTCATCAGCGCCTCGTCCACGAATACAATGTGAGGGCGTGACTCACTTCTTGAACCGCAAGCCAACCTCAGAAGCCTTGCTCGCCGACCCTCCCGTCGCCATCCTCGCCCTCAAGTTCGCCAACAAGACCTTTTTGAGCGCAGATCCTTCGAGTTCCGCCTTCGTTCGATGTGCTGAAGGGGCCGCGTAAGCGGTCTTCAGGCCGGACACGCCAAAGACAGACGGCGAAGAAGCAGCTCGTCCGGGCATTCTCGGTCGGACGTCCTTCTGTCGATCCCGCCGCGCCGTCGGCGGCTCCCTCCCTCGGCCACGACTTCTGCTCCGACTGCGACTGCGGTCCTGCCGTGTCAGCTTCGACGAGGACGAACTCGACGCGATCCTGAGCGACGAAAGCCGCTTCGCAAGCGGGGTTGTCCATCCTGCTCCGCTTCCGGTCCATGCCTCCTCGCTCGGCGCAAAACGACTCTCCCGTCCTTCGCCATGCGAAAGCGAGACCGATGGCCACCAAGTCGAGGCGGAAATCGAGCGAGAGCGAGGTCGTTTGGTGGGAGAAGGGGGGCCGGCAAGAAGCGCTTCAGACCGGAAGTGAGAGTGTCGTACTTTGCGCTTCTTTGTATTCGATGGGTCGGGGATGTGAGGGTGGGCGATAGCGGCTGAGGAGGCGCGTTTCATTCCGCAGGAGCAGGCGAGTTGATAACGGATCGAAGGAGGCAGGCTCGTGCCGTCAAGGGAGAAGGGTTCGGAGGTCGATGAGGAGGATGGAGGCGCGAAAGACGAGTCGGCGGCGATGTGGGAAAGAAGCGACGGGAGCGGTTCTACGGGAAGAGGTCCGTCAAAGTTACCTCGACGCGCTCCGTACGGCGCGTAAGCCAATCTGCTAACCAGATCGCCGATTCTGTCGCCCGTAACTGTGCCCCGCGCTGCACTTGATACTCAGATCCGTTATCGCATTCTCATCTCCGCTCCGCCCTTCCTCGACTCGCCCAGTGATCGAATCCTCTTCGGACAATGCTCGAGCGCTAGAAGACACTCCTCGCTGTCCGTCGTGCTCGCCCCGTCCTGCCCAGTCGTCGTGACGACCGGTCCTGTCCTCGAAGAAACCGGCGTGTGGAGGCGAAGGGCAGCCAAAGCGAGGTGGAAATGGCTGCGGTGGGTCGGGTGGGAGTGTAAGCGTTGTAGGCAGCTCGCTGGAAGCCATTGTGCAGCCGATGCGAGCGTAGGCGGAGGTGAAGAGAGATGGAAGTTGTTCCGGCGAACCGTGGCGGATGACTGTTCCGGCGAACCGTGGCGGATGACGAGGACGTTGTCCTCAATATCGTCAAGAAGGCGTCGAAAAAGTACTGTGCGCGAGAGAGGCGAAAGAATGAGGAGCGCGATGAGGGAAAGGAAAGTCGCTTTCGCCTCCTCCCGCTTCGTTGAGGGAGACCGCAAACATACCGCCCGCATTGCATATCTACAGGTAGCCATACGTGACTGGCTTCCGTCCACCGGTGAATGCTGTCGTTTCGCGGACCGTGCGGCCGGCAGGAGTGTCAGGATTTCCTTGTTCACCCTCGTCTTCAAGTGCAAACGTCGCTCGTCGCGGTGTAGGTGACTGTGCTGGGACGTCGATTGAGGTGCTGATAGCGCCGCTGGAGGGAGGAGAACCCGTGAGAGCGATTGGACGAGCCTTTCTCTCGTTCGTTTCGCCGTCCAAGCCGAGGTACTCGCCATAGTCAGAGACCGAGAAGGCGGTAACAGGTCGACTTGCATGCTTTGTAAACGTGGTTGTTTCTTGGATCGTCGGAAGAGGGACGGAAGAAGGCTGAAGCGGTGTCGAGGCGGGTTGGAAGGTCTGATGCAAGAATGCGAAGGTCAACTTTTTGCGCCTGCCATCAAGCTGATCACGGCGCACTCGTCTCAGCCAAATCCCCGGATCGGAAGAGCCTGCCGCGCCCCCAGCGAAGCGGTCCGCAATTGGTGTCGCCGAGATTTGCGACGAAAGGTACCGCTCGCGAATCGCAGGACTGTCCATGCGGTTCAACGGGACGCCCTTGAACATGTCGGACAAACTCTGTCGCAAACAGACGACGCCATCGAGCTTTGAGTGGTAGGCCGAGTGAGGGAGCGTAATTTGAGCGTACCGAAGCGTGCTTCATTGTGCGCGAAAGGCCGCCTTGAACTGTGTCGCCGACAGCTGCACCGACTAGACTACGTCAGCGCCGGTGTGAGTTTGTCAGCGTTCAGAACGTACCGTCAAGCGAGGCGAGCATCGAAAGGAGATACAGTCCAGGCAAGACGAAGGAAAGAGCCTAGCGTGACGAACAAAGGCGTCAACACTGCGGGAGCCGCGCGAGAGCGCGTGACGTACCAGCGATACTTCGCTCTGTCTGCCTTCGGCGTTCCAGGCCAGGAGGAAGGCGAGCGAGAGAATCCGGACGATCGTTACGAGCAAGTTCGTCTGTCGATGCGAGAGTCCGTCTCAGTTCTTTGCGGTTAATCCCCAACTGGACGCACTTCAAGGAAGTACCGAGAGAGAACCTCAAGAACGGACTCGTCACGAGCTGCATACTGAGCGGACCGCATGTGAACGAGCATGGCGCCCGAGATGACCGTGTCCTACAGGCAATACTTAACCTGCTGCCCTCTTGAAGCGTGCGAGGGGTTCGTACTTACGGTGAGAATCGCCGAGAGGTTCGCGGCGAGCGTTTGCCAGACAAAGGTGGCGTGCCTCTGGAAGGCGAAGAGAGGAACGTCGCAGTGTTTCGAACTACAGATCGCGACGATGCCGAAGCCTGCGCGATTTCATTCGTTTAGAACCACAAAGGCGAGAGAAGCGAGAAGGAGGCGAACCGAAGGAGGTGCAGGACAACAAAAGCAAACAGGCGACAAGAACGGTCCGCAACCGTCCGCCGAACAGGGTCGCCAACTTCGCCAGAAAGTAGAGATGTGCGAGCTGCGAGGGAAGTTGACGTCAACGCATCTCGTCACCACGAAGAAACAGTCGACTCGCCATGCTCAAAGCGCTCAAGAATGCCAGATGCGCCGTGAAGGCCCAGCCAGTTGGTAACCCCTCCGTTGCCCGTCGGTCAACGTCGAGATAGAGATATGTCTCGTAGCACAGGATCGCGGTGTGGGCCGTACTGACCAAGGCGAGGAAGCTGATCTGCGATTCCCGAGTCTCGTCAATCCCGCTTCTTTGCCTGCATAGACGCTCGTATGGGACGCACCACGAGCTTCCAAACTCCGTGGTCGAGCGTTCGTCGGGCATACGAGGTCGTGTAGTGGACGCTGGTCGAGGAAATCCAGATGGTGATGAAAACGCCGTTCAAGGTTGCGCCAAGCCTGCAAGTTCAATCTGGTCAGCTATTGCTTCGATACGCTGATCAAGGCTGAACTTACCCTGTTGGAGCGTCTGGCATCTCGTGCCGAGTGCCCGAGCGAGCCAGAGGAGAGGGGGAGTGAGCGAGGAGGATGGGCACATTCGCAGAGGGTCGCTGGACCAGCCAAACAAGCAGTGCAGGCCTAAGAGCACTTCGACAACCCTGGAAGCAGTGTCAACGCCAGCAACGAAGGAGGTGCGAGAGACGGACGACGCTCGAGCGCGCAGATGAGACGAAGGTTCGCGCGGCCTGAGCGGCACTTCGACGATTCGACGACGGGCTGCATCAGAAGAGTCACAGCAATGCTACTCTGCCTGCTTGGGAGCTCCACGGCACACGACTCGTGGCATTGCCCGACCCAGGAGAAGCCAAGCAGAGTTCCAGCAAGCCGTACAGATCCCCAGAGTACCCACGTTCTCGCCCAGCGCCGCTGTTCAGGACGCATTCTTATACTTGATGACCACAGACTTCTGCTGAGTCCAGAGGTGAAGCGAGTTGACACTGTGGGAGGTTTGGGAAGGTCAGCGAGGGCGAGAGAGACGGCGGAAGCGGATTGTACGCACCCTCCTTCGCGCGCCCAGCCCGACTGCTTGTAGCCGCCGAAAACGAGCTCGTTCGCGGTGGAAGGCGAGGTCGCGTTCACGCCGACGGTGCCGGCCTCGAGCTTGCGAGCGACTCGGACTGCGCGGTCAATGTCTTGCGTCCAGACCGAGGCGTAGAGTCCGTCTACGGGAACAGTCTTGCGTCAGGAAAGGTCTGAAGGAAGATGGAGACGAGCGAACTCACACTCGGAATCGTTCGCGCGGCGCACGACCTCGGCCTCGTCGGTGAAGCGGTGAACGATGGCGACAGGGCCAAAGATCTCCTCCTTATTGATCTTGGCGTCCTCTGAGACGTTCGTGTAAATGGTCGGTTGAATGAAGTTGCCCTGCGAGAAGCGCGAGAGACCTTAAGTGTCCGTAAGACGGGCAAAGGTGGAAAGGCAGCTCGCTCACCTTGCCCGGAACCGCCTCTCCGCCCATCGCAGCCTTGCCCTCCTTCTTGCCCGCCTCGAGATACGACCTGACAATGTTGCCTTGAATTTCGTCCGCCTGCGGGCCGAGGAACGTCTCCGGGTCGAGCGGGTCGCCCTGCTTGAACGCGCTGCAGTGCTGCTTGAACATCTCGAGGAATTTGTCGGCAATCTTTTCATGGACGTAGAGGCGCGTGTTGGCCATGCAGATCTGGCCGCTGTTCCACAGGAGCGAGAAGGTGCAGGCGGGAACGGCTTGCTCGAGGTCGGCGTCTTCGAACAGGATGGTCGGACTCTTGCCGCCGAGCTCGAGCGAGACGGCTTTCAGGTTCGACTTGGCGGCAGCTTCGGCGACGCGACGACCGGTGCGAGTTGAGCCCTGTGGGAGCAACTGTCAGGTTTGAAGCTACAAGACGAGTAAATCGCCGCGAGGCTTACAGTGAACGAAATCTTGCGGATGTCAGGGTGCTCAGCGAGCGCTGCGCCAGTCTCGCCCATGCCGGAGAGAACCTGGATGATGCCAGGCGGGAAACCGGCTTCTACGGTCAAGCCGGCAAGGATGAGCGACTGCGAGCAAGCTGGTCAGCGAGAGCTTCGTGCCCGTGCTGAGGGCTTCACGCACACTGAGAGGCGACTTCTCGGACGATTTGATGATGATGGCGTTGCCGGCAGCGACGGCGGGAGCTGCTTTGCCAGCAAACATGATGGTTGGGACGTTCCTACGCGAGAAGCCGAGTCAGAGCGCACTCGAAGAAATAGTACGATTACGCACCATGGGCAAATACCTGCGGTAACGCCGTACGGTTCGCGAAGGATGAGACCAAGCTGTCCGGGCGTCAGGGTTGAGGACTCTCCGACGAGGCTCTGAGCGAGAGTCGCCTCGTAACGAATGCGATCAGCCGTGATGCCGATCTCGCGAGTCTGAGGGCCGACAGGCTTCCCAACCGAGATAGCGTCGACCTGCGGGAAAAGAAAGGTGAGGCTCAGCGAAGCGAATGTAGACGAGGCGATGCGGCGCACATGCACGATCTTCTCGACGTTCTTGTCGATCAAGTCCGCCCACCTATTCAAGCAGGCTGCACGCTCAGCAGCAGAAAGAGCGGCCCAGCCTGTTCGAGCGGAAAAGGTCAACAACCGCGTTCGTCGGTCGGCTCATGGGAGGGGCGCAGACCGACCTGGCTGAGCGGCAGACGCAGCTGCGACAGCCCTGTCGACGTCGGCCTTGCTCGCGATGGGCACCTCGCAGACAGTCTCGCCGTTCGAGGGATTCTTGAGGGTGAAGGAGCCCCCGGAAGTCTGGGCAAACTCGCCGGCGATGAAAGAGCGAGTCTCGATGTTTGAAGCAGTCATCGTGTTGTGTAGCAGGTCGAGCGAGCTGGGAACTGAAGGGGAGGAGAGGAGGGAGAGCGGGAAGCGGAGGCCGGAGTCGCGGCGCGGAGAAGTCCCGGAAGTGGGGGAGCCATCGCCTGTCGGACGCAGCGGTGCGTACTCCTCAGAGCCTGCCCATCGTCGTGCGCCAACACGGTGACAACAGCGCAGAGCTTCCGTCAGGCTAGCCCGTGCATCGCGAACGCAGGACCGCTTCTCGCTGCCGCGCAACCTTCACCGTCGCGTTGAACGCCCCGTGGCCGCTCGCTCGTCCGCCTTCAACAGCCCGTCCGAGCATGCTGAACATATCGCTCGGATACTCACTCACTCGCGCCTACGGCTGCTCCGCCTCCGTCAGGTCCTCCCGCGCCTCCTTCCCTGCCGCGCCCCGGAACTCGCCGCCCACGATGCGTTCGCAAACGCGCTTGGCAGCCTGTCCTGCGCAGTGGAAGTCATCTATGTCGTTGTATACTTGGGCAGAGAGGCGCGCCCAGTAGCGATCGTCGTGCCTGCAGAGAGTGGGACGGTTTAGCTCGTGCGGCCGGGCAACGGAGAAAGAGGTTCAAGCAGCGCTGCTCGAGCGGCGACACACGTGAAGATGGGAACGATCATGTTGTGATCCTCAGAGAGGTGCTTGAACCAGAAAGCGGCGAGGAGACGCATGTCGTCGGCCGAGAAGGAGGACGGGCGAGGTATCGGGAGCTCGATATTGACCTGCGCATGTGTACCGACTTCAGAATTAAAGGAATGTGACACTGGAGAAGACATGCTAGCTTACCATGTTGCCGACCAGCTCTCCCTCATCCGGCTTCGCGTTCCTCATCGTCCTCGTCCCCAAAACCTTCGCGACCTCCTCTCCGCCTTCCACCGCCAAGCGGTGGCACCACTCATTGATCTTGTCCTCGCCACCGAGGACGTTCTGGCGGAAGTCGAGCGCGACGGATGTCGAAAGGTAGGGCGCCCAGTCGATCGTGCCGCTCCAGACGTGCTCGTCCACCCAGCCGGGAGAGCCATTTGCTGAGGGTTCACGGGAGCGGTACATGTGACCGATAGGAATGGTGTGGATGAGGTGTTGGTATCTGCGGACGGTGAGGAGAGGCCGTCAGCATTAGCTCGGGCTTTAGACAACCCAGTGTGGCCAGGATGCACTTCTTGTCAACGTAGAGGATGGCGGACGAGCGATGCGCCATGAGCCACTTATGCGCGTTCGAGACGAAGAAGTCGGGTCGAGACGCCCTGAGCGAGACGGGAAGCTGGCCGATCTGGTGCGCGCCATCGACGAGCCTGCGAGACCGTAGTCAGCAACGTAGCAGGAGGGAAGCGGTCGAGCGAGGCGCACGAGAGGATTTTCTTCTCGCGGAAGAGCTCGACAAGTTTCTCCCAGGGGACGATCACGCCAGGGTTGCTCGAGATCGAATCGATGAGCGCGAGGCGGACCTTCCTACCCGTACCATCGCTCTCGGCTTCTTCGATAGCTGCGCGAGTCTTGGCGATGAGCTCGGCGTGCGGGATAGGGTACGCAACGGGGATGTTGAGGAGTGAGAGCGAGAGGTGAGGATGGGTGTCGACGATGTACTGCAGTGTCTGCACACAGGCGGGGTAGCTGCGCCGCAAGGTCATTAGTGAAAGGCCCCGCCCACAGCAATTGCCCACGCACATGCTCGTCGAGAAGCACAACAGCCTGTCGCCCTTCTTCCACTCGGTCGTCATGCCCCTCAACACCTCGTTGACGCCCGTCGTAGCGTTAGTAACCATGACGAGGTCGTCGGTGTCGCAGTCGACGAACTTGGCGAGGCGAGCGCGAAGAGCGGCGAGCTGATTCTCGTAATTGAGGCGCATGAAGCGGTCCGGCGCCGAGTCGCATTCGGCCTGGATGCGCTCGAGGGCTCCGACGACGGGGATCGGCGCGGCGCCGTACGACCCTGCGAGGAAAGATACATCAGGTGGGGCGAGTGGGGCGATAAAGCAAGCAAGCTCCCGTCGCACCGTGGTTCAGGTTGATGTATCCAGGCGCGAATCTCCAGTACTTCTCGGCGAGTTTCCGCCCGAACTGGACGTCCCCTCCGTTTTCCTGCTCCTTTCCATCCTCCAGCGCCAGCTTGTCCAGCTCCTTCTTCAGCTGCGCCCCTTGCTCCTGGACGACCTGTCCCGCCGCCTGCCTCACCCCCATGGGCGTAATGACACCCTTCATGTTCCTCCTCCTGTCGACCTCGAGATAATCAGGATTCGACTCGGCATCGACGCCAACCCAGCGATGCGCAGAATCGCGGAGGAAGGCCTCGAACGTCCAGATTCGAGGCGCGAGGCGGGAGAGCGGGGCGGTCCAGAGGTAAGTGTGGGCGTAGAGGGGGGAAGAGGAAGGTGTATCGAGAAGGCGGACTGGGCAGGGGGCGCGGGTGTACTCCTGAGCGCGGGAAAGAAGGTCAGCATACGAGAATGAGGAGGAAAGGAAAGGTAGGAGCGTACGTCGCCCTCAAACTCGTCAAGCAATGCGATATCGGCGTCACTCAGACCTTCAACAAGTACACCACGCACGGCAGACTCGTCTTCTGTGAGAGAGCGATTCATGACCTTGGTGCCGTTCGCAGCAGAGACGACCGCCGGGTAGTCTGCCGAAGACAGATTCCCTGATCAGCCGCCAGTCAACCCAGTTCTCCCAGCGCATTGGGACGACATCACGCACCTTCTCCTTCAACGTGGAATCTCACATGGTCAAGGAGGAGGGCATCTCGACTCGTCAACTCCTCGCCGGGGTGTCCGAGAACGCGTGCGAGGACTGCAGCATGGCACAGCGTGCCGTAGAAGAACAGAGAGTGCATCTTGGCCATCGCTAGTCCAGCTGGGCGTGGCAAGTGGTTGTTGGAGTCCGTTTCGGCAAGGGAGGACCGCGTGGAGGACGGAGAGCTACGAGCGAGCGTGCGCGTGGCCTGGCGTACTCACGAAGTCTGGCAGAGAGTTCCCAGCAAGGTCCGTCGAGTCGAACAAGTGCGAGTGTCAGTACAGAAGGAGACGGACACCCGTCTCGCGTTGATATCTCACCTTGACCCGAAGTCACCGGCTAGGACGCGCTTCTGAGGCCAACAGCCGGATGCCACTAGGCGATGGAATCAGTCGCTCGCTTCAGCCGGTCTCAGTCGCCGGGCTCGCCTCGCTCGAACCCTCATCGCGTCTCGCCCTCCAAGGCGTCTATCGCGCTCGCATCCTCTCCGTACGGCCTTGGTCGCCGCACACCAGATTCGGTCAAATTATTCTGAATGAGGCAGCAAGAGGCGAAGCAGGAGATGCGGTGGTCGTGGAGATGAAGGGTCTGTGGGCGGACAAGGCCATGAGGCGGTTTCGCAAGGGAGACATCGTGATTCTGCTCACGAAGGGCGCCGAGGTGACCGAGGCAAAGGAGAAATACCGGGTGGAAGCGTTGGGGCAGGAGCCGGCAATCAAGTTGCGGTACAGTCGCGGGTTGACGGGCTGGATCAGGCGGAAGGACGGAATCGAAGAGGTCTTGCGGTACGAGGGTGAGCCTGTCCTCGACAAGTACGAGTCGCTCCGGCTCATCGCTTCGTGGCAGTCGCGAGTGTGAAGCCGGCGCTGGCTGTCCCTGTGAAACGACCTCATCCTCCCGAAGCAATTGCCGTCGACTCCCCCCTTCCACAACCAATTTCGAAATCTTCCGCTGCCGCCATCGCCCTACCCACCAAGTTCAGTCTGCCTAACAAGGGGAGGCGCTCGAAGAAGCGCCAGCGGCGGGATGAGTGGCTTGGCTGGGGTCTCGGAACGGTTGGTCGCTCATTCGTTCGATGCCGCTAGCTCTCGCTGATCCTTGTGGCCGACAGACTGAGAAGATCTCGTACTCGAGCCTCGACAAACTCGACGATGTCGTCGAGATGACAGATCGCACTAAGCTACAATTACTGCGCGTTAACGTCGTCGGCGTGGTCGTCGATGCCGGGGAGGTCAAGGCGCCGAGAGTGGCGGGGCGAGGTGAGCTTCATTATGCAGATGCCGCGAAGTTGCACTTGCCCATTCATTGGCTTGTTGCCGAGTCGATTCCGCAGATTGGTTTCGCTCCTTCCTGATCACCGACCCGACTCGCCTCAGAACGCCTGTAGAGGTGCAGTGGTACGCGAAGGGCGAGGGCGGACTGCCTGAACCTCACGTCGGCGATGTCTTCGTCGCTCGGCAACTCGCTGTTCGTCCCCCTTCTGCTTGCCTTCGCACGGTCGAGCTGACATCCCTCGCATCGCAGCTCAAGTCCTCTTCTACACCGTCGAAACCGATCCTTCTAGCCGGCTCCTTCTCTCTCATCCCGCACGCCCTCTGCTCCCCCTCTTCGCTCACCGCCAAACCGCCTTCGCAAGATTACCTACCTTCCGCCGACAACATCGCGCCGGCTACCAAGGTCTCGACTCGATGCTGGCGGCTCAAACTCAGCGAGGAGGAGCTGCAGTACGCTGCTCGAGTTGCGCGCTTCTTCGCCGCTCAAGCGAAGCCCCTACCGGCTGGGGGTGGCGAAGGCAGAGCGATCCTACCTCCTTCGCTCGCGGCTTCGGTGGACGAGCATCTCAAGAGGCGGACGAGCGCAGGTGGGTCAGGTCGTGAGCTGCTGCATGTCGAGGAGATCGAGGAGGGCAAGTTCTGCGACTTGCTCGGCATGGTGCGCTTCCTTTCTCGCCTTTTCTTGCGTACTCTCCGGAGTGTGCTAACGCCGTTGACCTCGCAGGTCACCAAGCTCCACTGCGACACCGCCTTGGCACTCTCCCCCAACCAAGCCGCCAGCCTCTACATCACCGACTACACACCTCACCCTCTCCTCCACGACTACCCCTCCCCCTCAGCCGTCGGTCTTCCCTGCCGCCTCACGCTCCAAGTCTCGCTTTTCGGCTCGCAAGCCGCACCTCTCACTGCGCTCGTCAACCCACGGACGGGCGAAGCGACTCGCGGCGCTCTCGTCTTCCTCCGAAACGTGCGGATCAAGGCGAACGAGCTGGGCGAGCTGGAGGGGACGATGGTCGAGGAGAAGAAGTATGCGGGGCGGACGGATGTCGAGTTATTGGACTTGCGGAGGAAGGTGCACGAGGAGCGGTGGGGCGAGCGAGCGAGGCAGATCCAGCGGAGGCATCGAGAGTATTGGGCGGCGCAGAGTCTTGCGAGGCAATGAATACAGCAAATTGCGAAACAGACTCGGCGCGAAAGAACGCGTGAGCACTCAGCTACAGGAAAAGGACGGACCGCGACTCTAGGACGCGCGCAGCAGACACTTGAACCGCTGCAACTCGGCGCACGGGCCGGCCTAGGCAAGCGTGAAGGTCGCGCGCGTGCCGCCGCCGCCGCCGCCGCCCGCTCCTGGTGGTGGCGGAGGAGGCGCTTTGTCAAAGCCGCCTGCTCCTCCGCCGTCGGAGCCCGGCGGCGACGGTGGCGGAAGAGGAGGAGGAGCGCCGTCGCCAGAGTGCTTGAGCAGGACTCCACCGAGATTCTCGTCTGCCTGCAGACCCGAGACGACATCGTGGATCATGTCCTGCGACGTACATGTGACTGAGAAGATAGAGTAGAGAAAGGAAGACGAGCCGTTGTCGCTGTGCATCGTCGATCGCAGAGGCGTAACCCGAAACCCGAAAAAAAAGGCGCTAGTCGCCAAGCTCGAAGCACTGCCTCAGCGGGAGGCGCTGCGTCTGGGAAGCGGGCAGCAAGCGATGTGAGTGGCAGTCGAGGCCGCGGTTGCGAAAGAGGCAGGCGGAACGCAGGCGTGTACGAGTTAAAGTCGGCGTAGGTGATGAGCGCGGGGCCTTTGACGTCCTGCGCTTCGTAACGAGTCTGCAAGCATGAGCGGGTCAACCTGGCGCGCCAATCCTGCGGAGATCCCTCAACTCAGTGGACCGGGCGGCGCACCTTGGGCACCAATTTCTGTACCCCGCCTGATGGCTCACCGCTCAGCTTGCACATGAGCATCTTCCCTTACCCGTCCCCGAGACGACGTTGTTGGGCGACAAGCGCTCGCTCGACTCCCTGACCATCTGTTCCCTTCTTCTCTTCGGCTAGTCCCCTCAAAAAGTCCTCGACGATACTACCTCGAGGTTGGGGACATTCCGGCCGCTCGCGTCCGACGTCGTGGACGAGGTGCAGAAGTTGCAGTCCCCAATCGCAACATGCGCAGCGCGCTGGCTCGGATCCCGTGCTCGGCCGATGGGACGTCTCAGCAAACTTCTCATCAGCGAAAGAGGTGGAGACACCGAGGAGGTGTATTGAAGATGACATAGGCGGCAGCGTCAAGGTCTCCGCGGTCCCATTCATCGAGCTTGAAGAGCGATTGCCGGATTTCTCATTAACGCCTGCAGCAGTGATTCGCGGCCGCGCAACGAGGGACATGCTGCGAGTTTGGAGTACGAGATCCGATCGGTCCCTTCGGGGCAGACGGATCGACGCGACTGGCGCGAAACGGTATCATCTCGTTCACGACCTCGCCCTGCGGCCGCGGCGCTGTCCCAGTCTCGCACTCGACGGGCGCCACGGGGAGAAAGTTCTTATCGAGGAAATCCATGATGGTTGCATGGGCTTGCTGCGCAGGAATCTGCCGGTCGTGAGGCACGATCCATTGCGCTTCTCAAGGCACAGGTTGAGCGGCTGGAGGAGCGGAGCGCGTACGAGTGGGCCTACTGGAGGGACGACCTGCTGAGGCCGCCTCGAGGCGTGAAGTGAAGCCATGTCCGAAGCGGTTGAGACGTCGCAAGCGGGTGACCAGCAGGGGCGCGCGTGGTCAAGTTCACGCCAGAATCGCCGATAGCCCTCCGAGAGTCGATGTGCGACATGTTGGACGGTGCTCAGGTTTCGTGGACGAGTTCTGATCCTGCACTTGACGTAGAAGCGCCATGCAAGCTTGCGGCGTGCCAAACCGTCTCCGCCGGTGGTCTGCGAGGCGGAAACTGATGAGAACGAGGAACGGGTGAGAGAGAGCGTGGAAGAGCGCGCGCCCGTCGCAGACCGCTCCGGCGACCAGAAGAAAAGTCAACGGACGTAGCAAAGCAGTCTCGAGCCGAGTGCGCTGAGCGACAGCAGTGAACGGCTGCGGGGAGTCTGAGCGAGGGAGAGGAAGCAACTCGTCGCCCTCCTCCAGCTTGTTCTCGCCACATTAGCCGCTTGTCTGAGGCATTGTGCAGCTATGGAGACCGGACCGACAGCATCCACGTCCACGGCGGCCGCCCCCACGTCTTTGCCGTCGTCTGTCGTCCTCACTCCTCCGGTGATGGTGAGCGAGCTTCTACTCTGTGATCACGGCTCGGGGCGGTCTTTAGCTGACACCGTCACGGTCAAAAGAAGAGCTGGAAGCTGTCCAAGGTCTTCAAGAGCCACAACGAGCAGGGCAAAAGCTACACCAGCCTCAGTTTCGACGATCGGGGGGAGATGCTCATCACGAGCGGCGAGGACGAGACGATGCAGCTGTTTGACGTGCGGACGGGCAAGTAAGTTGGACGACATTGAACCGGGGTGGGGATCTCTAGGCGTACAGGCGTTGGCTGACCAGCATCATTCCCCACTTTGCCCCTTGCGAACAGACACAAGAAGCAGCTGTACTCAAAGAAGTACGGCGTTCACCTCACACGATTCACGCACAAGAGCAGTGCAGTGATCTACGCGAGTACCAAGGGCAATGGTGCGTTCGCAAGCTGTGCTTCGCCGCCTCACTAGCTGACTCTTGGCCTGTGCGCAGACGACATCCGATACCTCAGCCTACACGACAATAACTATCTGCGGTATTTCAAAGGTCACAAGAAGCCGTGCGTGTCGTTCCGCTCTCAAGGTAACACTTGTGGCTAACCTACCCTCCTCGTACAGGGTAACAGCCTTGCAGATGTCGCCTATCGACGATACGTTTCTCTCCGGCGCGACAGACGACACCGTGCGACTATGGGACTTGCGAGCTCCGAGTGCACAGGTGCGTTCACATGGCTTGGCATCTTTCGGGCGCCCAATTGACAGTTCTGGTCGAGCAGGGCCTCCTGAACGTCGCCGGCCACTCTTCCGTCGCCTACGACCCCTCCGGCACCGTCTTTGCCGTTGTCCTCAATCTCCGATCCACGGTCATGCTCTACGACCTCTCGCAGTTCGACAAGCAGCCGTTCTTGTGCGTACACATCGACGACCCCGTCCTCCGCAAACGGACGTATCCGCCTCGGACGCCAATCTACACGAGCGTCAGCTTCAGCAACGACGGCAAGTGGTTGCTGGTCGGCACTTCGGGCGACGTGCATTACGTGCTGGACTCGTTCGAGGGGACCGTTATCGCTCGTCTCGAATGTAATCCATCTCGCCTTGTCCTGCTTCTCGCCTGGCGACTCACCCTTTCTCACTCGCAGGTCCACCCGAACAGATTGCGATCGGGCTCGAGCGCGCCACCACGGCGCCTTACGATCGTCCGATGGAACCCGCAGCCGGCATCTCGAGCGAGGAAGTGCGTTGGACGCCAGACGGCCGTTACGTCGTCTCAGGTGCGTCCCCGTTCGCACAAGCTGTCGATGACCAGGCTGATCTGTCATTTCACGCAGGCTCAGTGGACGGCCGCCTCCATATCTGGGACGTTGCTCCACCCGAAGATGAGCTCGCCAAGCTGTACCCGACTCGGCCGGCGCCCGGTCCCGAATGCACGCTTCATCCGATGACAAGCTTTGAGGGACACCTAGGAGGACCGAGTAGGGCGTTGGCGTTCAACCCGAGGCAGGCGATGATTGCGAGTGCTGGGTTTGAGCTTGTCAGTCGGCCTCCTTCGATCCCAGCCCGCCTGCACGGGAACAGTTGGCCGCCGAGTTTCGTTCAAGCGACGTCTCGCTGACTTTGCCTCGTCTTGCGCAGGCTTTCTGGCTTCCCTCGCTCCAAGAAGCCGGACTGGTGAAGAAGAACGAGGACGCGCCGCAAGCGCAGACCGAGGCGTAGTGACTTGCGGTTCTCTCTGCATGTTGTCAAAGTATGCTGTCTTTCCAGCCAGATCGTCGAGAGGTGCAGCGACAGCGATAATGAGTGCTCGGGCTTCAGGCAAAGTTCGTCGCTGCACACCTCGCAACGGTCGTAGAGATTGGAAACGGTGCGCATGAGTATGACAAGTTGAATGCAGAGCTACGGAAAGTAAACTACGCGAAAGACGAGACGAGGCGGTGCGACGGAAGGAACGGATCAGAAAGTCGGGATGAAGTCGCTGCGAGATACGAAATGGCATGGTTAGCAGTGTAACGGAAGCAAGCGGGTGAGGGAAGCGGGAACACACTTGATCCGGTCCTTCGCGTTCTGCGCGATACACTCAGCGATCCACGTCAAGCTCCGGATCTCCTGCTCCTTGAGCTTGAAGAACGAGTAGAAGACGCCGAACTGAAACTGTTGGAGGAACGCGTCCTTGTTGAGATCGACCTCGTACTGGAAGAAGTGATCCTCGAGGCTTGCGGCCGACGCGCCGCCTCCGCCGCCTGCGCCTGTCCCGCTCGGATTGCTATCGGCTCCGCCTGCGCCTGCTGAGTCGAGGAATGGTCGGTATTCGACAATCGGGTCAATGACAGCCTTGACCTGCTCGATGTCGTCCGCCCGGCTCAGCGCGAGCGTGCCCTCCGGGTACAGCCGGCCAAGCTTCGGCAACAGCTTGCCGCGCTGCTCCTTCGACAGTGAGGTACCGAATGAGTTAATCGTGATGTTGAGCGCGCGACGGTCGGCTTCGAAGTTGAGGATAGGCGACATGCAGTCGCTTGTTGGTGCCCCGATGGACATCACAAAGTCGTGGAAGTCTTCGAGATAAGAGCGGTAGAGCTGCGCAGGTGTAAACTCAGCGCGTCCCCAAGCATGACGCGAGAGAGCGGGGTCACGAACGGTGTTGCGGATGATTTCAATGTTCAGCTCGTCGAGATCTTGCGCGGAGAGGCAGTCACGGAAGTAAGGTGCTGCGATTGGGGAACGAGTTGGTCAGTGCGCTTTGCATCGGGCCAACTAGTGAACGCACCTAAGGGCGTCTCGACAAGTACCGTGTTATAAAGCTCCTCGACGTTCGTCGCGACACACAACGCCGGCATCGTCTCAAAGGTACCGAGAGGGTGACACCGCTCAAGAAGGTCATGTGTGTCGCGCTCGTGCAGTGTGCCAGAGATGAGAAGGACGACGTTGTCGATCATGTAGGCGTAGCTGAAGGCGCGAAGCGGATGAGCAGGAGGCACGCCACCGTGCTGACTTCAACGACGCACGTCATGTAGTCGAGGAACTTGCGCAGCTGCCCTGTCGCATTGCCTCGGATGTAGTTGAACTCGTCGACCAGCCGTTGCGTCGCCTTTTCCGCAATTGTCGAGGTGGAGATGGGAGGAGTCTCGTTCGCAAGGAAGTTGCCGTAGTCGGTCGCCGAGAGTTGCATGCGAAAGTCTGTGAAGCACGCGTCGTCAGCTCATTCGCAGACGCGCTGGGAAGCAGGAAGGGCTGACCATCGAGCGTCTCGCACTGTGTCAGATTCGAATACTGCGCCTGCGTCAATAGGCCCGCCTTGAAACCGCGCAGCACGCCTTCCAGGTATCCCGAGTGCGAGTTGAAGAAGAGAGCCTCCATGCTGGATCAGTGAGAAGCGAGAGGCGGCGTGCGGGGGAGCGAGCGGGAAGTCGAGGGCTGTCAAGGAGGGCAAGCGAGTCAGCACGCATCTTTCGCTGTACGCATTCGTTTTGAGCTCTGTCGCTGTCATCATCTGCCTCCTGCAACGCACTGTCTGCCGCAGCAAGGCCGTCTTCTGCACAACGACCGGGTTCTCCATCTCCGCGACGTTCGGTCCGCCAGCTCCGCCGGCTCACCAGACCGCCCTACCTCATCCTCAGAGTCCTCAGGCGAGAAATTAAGCTCACAAGAGTTGTTGTTGGCGAGTTGAGCAGGGGAGATGACGAGAGGAGGAAGTGTGGCGATGAAAGGGTTGCGGCGGTCGGGGAGCGGCGAGGCTGTACGAAGTTGCTGTGTAGCGGTTGTTTGAACCTCTCGGTAGTCGTTTCAGCCGCGAGCGAGTGAGTGGGACAACCGGACCTCACTGGACCTCCCTTCCCCTCCTCCGCTTCGCTACTTCTGCTGCAAACACCGCTTCGAGAAGCACTGTGATCTTCAGACCTATCCATACAGCCCTCCACCACCACGCTCATCCTCCCACGTCTCCACGCCGCCGCCGCTAGGCTGACTGCCTTACGCGCTCGCACAATGAACTATCGCTACGCCAACCACGACGAAGTCGCCGAATTGTTGAAGAACGGGAAGCCCGGGAAGGATTACGCTGTCGTCGACGTGCGGGACGACGATTACCGCGGCGGCAACATGTGCGTTCTCGCTCCTCTCCCTCTCTCGCTCTCTCGCAGTTCGTTGACCGTTTTCCTCCGTAGTCCAGGCGCCATCCGAGCGCCTAGCGAAGATCGAACGGAGCAGTCCGTGAACGATCTCGTCCGGCAGCTGAAGGGCGTGCCTAAAGTCGTGTTCCACTGCTCGCTCTCCCAAGTTCGCGGTCCGAAGGCTGCGCGCATCTATGCCGACGCTCTCGCCGCCTCGCAACCTCCAGTACCCGCGCTTGATTCGTCCGCGGTACGATCCTCCGACACAATCACTCAAGATGCCGCGAATTTGGCGAGGAACTTCTCGCCCAACCCTTACCTGTCGGCAGGCCAGACAGGCCGGCAAGAGGTGCTGGTATTGCGTGACGGGTTCTCCAACTGGCAAGGGCTGTACAGGGTGAGTTTCACCAGCGCCTGCTTCGAGCGGCTGTCGTGACTGACCATCTCATCACGTAGAATGACCCCCTCCTCGTCGCGAACTTCGACAGTCGGATCTGGCAGGACTACTCGCCCTAGACGACCGTGAATCTGCATCGCATGTGGTCACTCAAAGGACAACTCTGAGACCCGCTTGCCTGGCTTCGCTTCTCCCGCCGGCTCGATCCGCCCCCTTTCCTCGCTTCGCCGCTCGTGCGCCCCTATTAAGCAGATTCACGTACTTCATCCTCGACCTTCGCGACCGCCCGAGCCTCGACAAGGCCGACTGAGGCTGTTCGCTACGCCGTTGTTCTCTCGACGTTCGCCCGAATGTTCGAATTACCAGGACGGGCAATCTATCTGACCTTATCATTGTCGTGGGCTACAGTCGATCACTCTAGATGCGCTTCGGAACAGATCGTCTGCTCGCGCCTCGCTGGCCCGAACTTGCGCTGATTCGTCTTGCAAACTCGATCACTGAAGGTCTGCTTCTTTCGGGGCTTGCGCTCTTCCTTCGTTCTCCGCCGCTCTCCTCACTTCGCATCCGCCACTATGCAGTACACTTGCCCGTCCACGACGTACAGCGAGGCGACATCCAGGACGCGGGCGCCTCCAATCGACAAGCGACGGAGCGGAGGTACGCTTGGCCTCACACCGTCATCGCAACGCTTGGCTTACAAGCTCTGCCCGTTGCAGCCATTCACCTCTACCAGGATGTTGGCGAGCCTATCACTTCGACCTCCTGCTGCACCAACCGGTACCACATCCTCTCCTCGCCTCAACCCGGCGCACAACCTGCGCACTTCCCTTCTCTCGCGACGCTCTTCCGCCGCCGGTTGTCCACGAGCAGCAACGCATCCTCTTCGAGTGCGACGAGCACTGGGACCAGCTCGTCTAACGACTTCGAACCTCGGCAATCCTCGCGTCAGGTATCTCCCTCTCGCCGCCTCTTCCTTGCGCTGCCACACCTTCGACCCGCCAAGCCTACGTCCAAAGCTCGACCAGTCTCTGAGTCGGTGGTGATCAGCACGGAGGACTACGCGGCGGTTATGTCCAGTGGAAATGCGGCGCGCGAGGAGCGCATGCGGCGGAGAGGGAGGAGAGCGTCGTTGATGGTGGGGGAACTCTCGTGATGGACTCGCTCTTCAGCAATCTGATCGTGTTGTGACTTGTACTGCTGTCATTGCGCCGCTACGAGCCTAAGTGAAACGAAGAGGAGGGACGAGGTCTGCGAAGGTCACGTCGCGGGATGCTCATCATTCTTCCACTTCGACGTCCCACTGTACTGGCGAAATAAAGTTGAAGCTCCTTCGGTGCGCCCGAGACGTCGAGAACAAGCCAGCCTCGACATTTGCTTCGCGACGGCCCGCCTCTCCTGGAAGCGGAAAGTGGTCGACCAAGGTCGACGCGCCGGAAGAGCGGCGGATCCAATGCGGATGACGGACTCGCGAATTGTATTTCATTCGCTGCCCAGAACCGGAACAGAGACGAGGAAGTTGGAATGCGAGCGGGCAAGCAGGCCTCTTTGTTCTGCGTGCCCCCTCCTCTCGGTCCTCATCGCTCTGCTCCAGCCTTGTCGGTGTGCCCGCTCAAGCATCGATGGAAGGTGCCAGCCAGCTTAAGCGTCCTCGCCACGATGACCTTCTCACGTTCGAAGAAGTCGCCCGCGAGCTCTTCGGTTCGGAAGGTTCGTCGCCTCCGTCCGCCTCGTCTTACGCATGCTGACATACCTTGACGACAGTTGGCGCGCACTACTACCTCGGACGACCCTTGCCCTTCCCATCGGAACCTCGCCGACGAGCAACCTCTCCTTTTCCCACCGCCTCGCCTCGTTCCAGTACACCCTTCAGCTTGCTTGACCATCGACCTTCCTCCCCATCGTCCTTCACTGCCAACGCAAAGCACCAGAAGCGGTGGTCGTCCATCTCGAGCCTGTCGAGCCTCTCCTCCTTCTCCCCCCCTTGGCCAAACTCGCCATCCCTTTCATCCACCCTCTTCAGCCGCCCTTTGTCCCTTGCCCTTTCTCGACCGCGACAATCCAAACGATACTCCGTCGACTCGCTTGCGCCTATCTCCCTCCCTCTCGCACCGCCAGCACGACTTGAGGAACAGTTTGACGAGGTGTACGGCGAGCTGATCGACGTCCATGAGATGTGCCGGCGGGATCAGGAGGCACGACAGAGGAAGAGCGAGTTGATGCGCGCGTGTGGGAACTATGCTATTGGCGAGGAGGAGCGGCGGATGGAGACGATCCAGGTGCACACCTTTGGGACGGCGTTTTGAGCGAGGATGTGGCACGGCCGGCTGGACCGGTTCGTCTCAGGAATGTAGCCCTTTGTGCATGATAATGCTCGTCGTTGAGAAGGTTCCGAACTAGCATCGGGACGAGAAGGCTGCGAGCGAGTCAAGGACGTAAACCTGGCGTCCTCAGCGGTGTGCCATGCGAGCGCCGACTACACAGACATCCTAGCAGCACTTGTGACGCCGGGCTGCTGCGTTTCTGTGCCCGCTCAACGCCCTTCGTCGTCGCTCGACCTTCGACTGATGAGAATCGGGAGATGGTGAAGAACAGCGAGGAGGGCACGAGGGACCAGCTGGCAAAACTCAGCCTGATGCACGATCCTCTTGAGCAACCTTCAAGCCAGCAGGGCCCGCCAGCGACGAGGAGCGTACAGTCGACGACCAACAATCCCGCTTCGGCTGTCGGCTGTCCCCACTCGCCCCTGTGCACTGGACCAGCTCACTCGCTTCGCTTCCTACCGCGCCCATGCTCGTCGTCGGTCTGACTGGCGGTATCGCGTCGGGCAAATCGACCGTCACCTCGCTCCTGAAGGCTCACGCCATCCCCGTCATCGACCTCGACATCCTCGCTCGCGTCGCTGTCGAACCCGAGTCGTACGCCCTCTCGGCGCTCGTGAGGCACTTTGGAGACTCCATTCTGCGCCCAGACGGGACGCTCAACCGCGAAGCACTCGGCTCGATCGTCTTTAACAACGAGAAGGAACGAAAGGTCCTCAACTCGATCGTTCACCCGGCTGTCAGGCGGCTGCTTGCGTGGGAACTCGCAAAGGCGTGGCTCCGAGGAGAGAGGATATGCGTCGTCGACGCACCGCTGCTGATCGAGGCCGGACTGTGGAAATTGTGCGGAGCGATTGTTGTCATCTACTGGTGCGCTTCGCTCGTTTACTACAATCTGCGTCGCTCAAAGCCCGAATTTGTGCTGATTGTTCTCGACCCAATACACGCAGCTCTGAAATCCTCCAACTCCAGCGACTACGCTCCCGAAACAACCTCTCCCTCGCCGACGCCCAAGCCCGCCTCTCCTCTCAGCGCCCGCTCTCCGAGAAACTCGACTACGCAGACTACGTGATTGACAACTCGGGCCCGATTGGCGACCTCCAGAACCAGGTCGACTCCGTCGTTGCGAAGCTGCATAAGCGGGCAGGGTGGAGCTGGGTCATTAGCTGGCTCGTCCCGCCGGTCGGGATCGTCAGGGCGGTGTTGCGCGTCGGCTGGAGGCTGTGGTTCCAAGGGGTTGGAAAGAAGAAGGGACGGAGCACGCGGGGTGAGAAGAAGGCGGATGAGATTGAGCTGCGCCGAAGACGGAGCAGCGCGTCGTAACAGGCTCACCTCGCTCTAAAGGATCCCTCCAAGTCCCGTCCTTACCCTAGCTCACCACTCCTTGTTGTTGAACACCTTGAACGCTGTATTCATTCGTTTCGTCCCTCTCCTCTCTCGCGCGGTACTCTCGCTCAGTTGCTATGCTTTTCCGCGGCTGGGGAACCGACTACAGCTACAACAGGGAGGTCTCCAGGACGGCGCGACAAAAACTAGAAGCCCGAGTCGCCTAGATCGAGTACGCTCGGAACTCGCTTAAGCCGATATTCAGCGTGGTCGAGCTGACGTTCGTGACAGTGAGCTTGAGCGACGAGATCGTCCGCTGAGCGATACTGAAGGTTGTGTCGGATCCATCGTTGTTGAGTGCCGTCACGGTCACGTTCGACCCGTCGCTGAACGAGACAACGCCGCCGAGGATCTGATCGTTCAGATTCGGCCGGTCGTTCAATACGAGGCGGTTCATCGTGACTGGACTCGACCAAGTCAAGGATAACCAGGCGCCGACACCCTCGCCGTTCGTCGCCCACTCCTTCGTGTAGTCGCCTGTTCCGTCCTCCTTGTAGCCCGAGATCACACCGTCAATAGCCTTGTCTGGCGTCTGCAAGTTGGCCGCACTCCATGACGAAGCGTTCGCAATGGCGTTGAGAGCGAGGTCGGGCGAGCCGGAAAGTGAGAGTGTCGAGCTCGGCGCCGGAGCAGAGCTTGTCGGGCTTGCCGACGAGCTAGTCGAGCTCGCTGGGCTCAAAGATGCGGACGAGGTAGAGGAGAAAACGATCGTTGTGCGGGTCGACGTCGACGAAGCTGCACCGGAGCTCGCGGCTGAAGATGTGGTGCCTGCAGCGGTCGTCGCTGGGGGAGAGGTCGTGGTAGACGCAGAAGATGTCGCGGCGGAGGTGGTCGCTACGGAACTTGACGCGCTAAGGCCCAGATGGAGGTCAGTCAATGAGGCCGCGTGGAAGAGTCGAAGGCACCGTACGCAGATGGGCCAGAGACGTAGTAGACCTGGAACTCGCTCAAGCCAATGTTGAGAGTCGTGTTCGAGACGGAGGTGACGGTAAACCAGAGCGAGCTGAACGTTTTTGCCGGAAAGTCGAAGGTCGTCGCTGAGCCATCGTTGTTCAGGACGCCCGTCACAAGTGTTGAGCCATCGCTGAAGTTCACCTTGCCGCCGAGTATCTGGTCGTTCAGGTTCGGGCGGTCATTGAGAATGATACGGTTCGCAACGATTGGAGCGCTCCAGGCGAGGGTGAGGTAAGCGCCAACACCTTGACCAAGGGTGGCCCACTGCACAAGAAAGGGGTCAGAATCGGTTGGACGAGAGTAGCAGAACTGAACTCGCCTCCTTCGTGTAGTCTCCACCGTTGACTGTGTAGCCCCCGACGATGCCGTCGATCGCCTTGTCCGGAGTCTGCGTTGTCGCGTCGTTCCAGCTTGACGCGCCGGCAGTAGCGTTGAGCGCCAGATCAAGCGAGGTCACGCTAGACGTGCTAGAGGTCGCTGCAGGTGCAGAGGACGCGGATGTAGTCCCGGACGATACGGTGGACGGGGCAGGGCTTGACACCGATGAGCTGGCGGGTGTCGTCGCGACCGACGAAGAGGTCAGTGTTGGGGTCGAGGCTGTGCTCGCGCTGCTGCAGGAAGCAAGGAATGTAAGCGGTACACTCACAAGCGCTTGTCGGGCGAACTTACGTGGACGCAGGCGCCAACGAGACGTAGTAGACCTGGAACTCGCTCAAGCCAATGTTGAGGGTCGTGTTCGAGACGGAGGTGACGGTAAACCAGAGCGAGCTGAACGTTTTTGCCGGAAAGTCGAAGGTCGTCGCTGAGCCATCGTTGTTCAGGACGCCCGTCACAAGTGTTGAGCCATCGCTGAAGTTCACCTTGCCGCCGAGTATCTGGTCGTTCAGGTTCGGGCGGTCATTGAGAATGATACGGTTCGCAACGATTGGAGCGTTCCAGGCGAGGGTGAGGTAAGCGCCAACACCTTGACCAAGGGTGGCCCACTGCACAAGAAAGGGGTCAGAATCGGTTGGACGAGAGTAGCAGAATTGAACTCGCCTCCTTCGTGTAGTCTCCGCCGTTGACTGTGTAGCCCCCGACGATGCCGTCGATCGCCTTGTCCGGAGTCTGCGTTGTCGCGTCGTTCCAGCTTGATGCGCCCGCAGTAGCGTTGAGCGCGAGATCGGCGGAGCTGACTGGAGCAGTAGACGAGGTCGGTAGAGCGGCGGATGTCGAGATCATGGAGGAAGCCGAGGAAACCGTAGAAGAAGCTTTCGAGGAGGTCGACGACGGAGACGTAACGACACAGCTCGGGCAAACAGTGCCAAAGACCTGCAGCTCCGATAGGCCGACGTTGATCGTGCTCGCGCTTGTTGCGGTGACCGTGAGAAGAAGCGACAACGTTGTGTAGCTGGCTTTCGGAAGCGCGATCTGTGAAGCTGTCCCGTCGTTGATTGGATTGGTGAAAGAGACCAGGCTGCCGTCGTCGAAGGTAAGCGTGCCGGCGGTAAGCCAGTCGACGGTGTTGGGCCTGCGCAAATGGACATGCGTTAGCTAGTGTCTGTCCGAGAGAGACCGCTCCGTGTACCTGTCGTAGAGGACCACCGCGTTGATGACGACCGGCGTCTTCCACGTCAAGCGCACCCAGGCGCCGGCCTTCTCTCCGTCTGACGACCATTCCGCCGTCTCGTTGCCCGGGTAGCCGCCGAAGACGCCGTCGTTTACAGCGCCGACCGACGAGCCGGGCGCGACGGAGCTGGCAGTAGCGATAGCTTGGAGCGCGATGTCGGTCCCGTTGGGAAGAGTGGCGGGAGCGAGAGCTGCACCGTCGCTCGAGGTCGTCGCGAGGGCGGAGGTGACGACGTAGGACCGCTGGAGCCACGAGTACTCGCCGCGGTTCGAGCAGGCGCTCAGAGACTGGCACTCTTCGGAATCGTATGGCGTGTAGGTGAAGAAAGCGGCGGACTTCTCGTTGAAGAGCGCTGAGTTCATCGAGAGAGTCGGCGCGAGATTCTGCGATTCGCTTCAGTCAATGTCGGCTCTGAAACCGTGCGAGATTTGCACGCACCTGGATAGGGTAGCCCATGAAGCCTGATAGCGTCGCTGAGCTGGCGTAAGTCGCGGCAATTTCCTTGACCAAGCGGGCGGTTGTCAAGTGGTCGGCGTGGTCGCCACCGTCGTACGCGCTGAGGTAGTCTTGCGTGCGGACGTAAGTGGGCTGGCGGGCAGTGAGAATCTGGCCAATAGCCTGCTTGAGCGTAGCGAGGGTGTAGGTTGCGTCGCCCGAGATGGACGAGATGGTCGGGATGGTGCCAAAGTAGAGTGAGCGAAGGGATTCGTAGCCGGTCACGGCGTAACCTTGGCCGTCGAGGTTGCCGTCGGGCAGGCGGAAGAAGACTTTCTGAACGTTGGGCGTGGCTTCGAGCGTGCGAATGAGGACTGATTGACCGCCGAACACGGCCATGAACTCGGTGTACGTGTTATTGGCGCTGGCCATGTACGCATACGCCGCTTGATTGCCCTGTTCGCGGCTCTCGGCATAGGCGAGCCCGCCGCCGTTGTCGCCGGCCGTCAAGACGATGTTCGTCACGCAGTTCTTCGCCTGGACATCCTGCAGGAGTGTCGGGCTCTGGAAAAGGAGATCGTCGTCGGCGTGGGCTGTGATGTACTGTTGCGAAAAAAAAAACGAGTCGGCATGGGTTTACGAGGCCAGGTAGAAGGACGAACGAACGACTGAACCGCTGCATAGGGTCGATGAGGTTAGCCTGCATTCCTTACGGCCAACCATATCGCTGACGCACCCGACACAGTTGAAGACTGCTGCACTGGCGATCGGTACCGCCAAGAGGCAGGCGCAAAGGAGCGGAATGAGGAAAGAGCGGAGCATCGTCGAAGAAGCCTGATTGAACGGGCGCTGCGACGGGCTCTAGAAGCGGTGATTGACCGTCGTCGCGGGCGAGAGAAACAAGTGTACAAAACGAGAATTCGAGCGGAGCGCGAGAGTACGCTCAAGGTGTGTGTGGTGAGCGGAAGAGACGGGCAGGAGGAGTGTCCGAAAGAAGCCTGCCCATCGAGGGATGCTTGTCGCGGTCTATGCGGTCGTCCGCTTGTTCTGAGATGCATGTGGTTGCGACAAGGTGTTGGCCAGGAGAAACTCCCCCAGCAGGAAGGAAGCCGAGCGAACTTCGCGATCCGGAATGAACGGCCCCTTGATCTTCGCGCAAGGATCTGCAGCGTGCGCACAACGCGTGTGCAGTATAAATCAGGCAGCCTTGCCGAAGTGGGAGGAGGCGTTGAGGAGTCGGCGTAGCGGCCAGCACCGACCGCATAACCCTGCTGTATACCGTACTCTCTACCGCGCCCAGTCACCCGCCCCGCCCCGCCCGCCCTTGCGCACTCATCTCGATCGCTTCGCTTCCAGCGTCGAGACGCTCAATCTAGCCTGTCAAAGCTTCCACCGACCTGCGTCGGCGCGTGCGAGCGTCGATCAAGCGATCCGAGCTGATCGAAGCAAGCCGGCGAGGGAAGCGGAGGTGCGGTGAGACGAAGCTCTTTAAAAACCATAGACGACGACCACTTTGCCTTTTCCGACTTGACGCGGTGCAGAGAGACCAGACTCTTTCGTCGTGACACGCTGCAGGAGCAGGGCCTTCGTCGCGCCTTGAAAGCCAACAAGTTTGCAAGTTGCGAATGCTGTACGATTGCGGGATGGATGCGCAATGGCGTGGACGGTCCGACTACCATTCGTCGTCCGCCCACCCCGTGCCCTCCGATTGCGACGGTTTCGCCGCTCGCGCACTGCGCCATTCTTTCGCCGCCCCTCCTCCATCTTCTCCGCGGGACCCTCGTTCTGCGCTCCAGCCACTGTTCCGTGTCCAAGTGCTGGTCTGCTCCTCTGCCTCATTACGAGCCCGTCCTTCGTCCTCGCTCAGCTCGAGCTGCTCTTCCTCCTTCTCCTCGTCCTCTTCCTCCTCGTCGTCTCCCTCTTCCTGATCCTGATCCTGCCCCTCCCGCTCTTCCCCCGCCTGCACATCCTCCAACCGCTCCTCATACCTCCTCCACCGAATCCCCAGCGCATCCATGCCCCTCTTCTCACCCTCCTCCGACCTACTCAGCTCCCACTCGCCTTCCTCATCATCCTCAACAAGCGCATCTACCAGCCTACCAACTTCCCCTCCGCACGTTTCACGAAGTTCCGAGTCGCGCCAGACATCTGCGAGCGAGAGGATGTCCCCGCGGCCTTTGTCGAGGAAGATACGTGAGAGGGAAGAGAGGATCTCCGGCGACGAAGCGGGGGAAGAAGTGGCGGGATGCGCGCGGTGAGTCGCTGAGTAGACGAGTTTGTGCGGGACGGGGAGGGCGGAGGATTGGCGTGAGCCGAGGGGAGGGCGGGTCGAGCTGGCGGGCGAGAGGGGGATCGTGGCGGAGGAAGGGGACGTGGTGGCTGACGAGGCGGACGACGGCGTGAAGAATGGGAGGGGGACCGGTCGGGCGCTGCGAGGCGAGCGCTCGGGTTCGCCTGAGAAGCGCTTCGTAAAGACGGCGATTTGGGTCGCGAAGAACTCGCGAGGGTTTTCGGGTGGTGCGATAGACGTGGGGTATGAAGCGAGAGCCGGATGCTTGTCGAGCGACGGCGGAGGGAACTGTACCTCGCCCGCCTCGGTCTTGGAGTAGTACGAGGCGAGCGACCCGACTCCGGTGAAGCGCAGTTCGTACTCGTCCTCGCTCGAGTGAGCCGTGAGCGCGTCTTCGCACCACGAGCGAAACTCTTCGGGCGTCCACTCGAAGAGGTGCGTCGGATCGCGAAACATGCGGTTGGTCCGGCCTGAGGGGTCGGGGTGGAGGTGCGACTCTTCGTCGTCGTCGCCGGTAGCCGGGTGGCGAGGCCGTCGGCGAGAAGTAGAGGGCGGAGATTGGACAAAGTAGGGATTGAAAGAGTGGTTGGGAGTCGTGATGACGATCAGGCGGGGCGAGTAGACGGAGAAGAGAAGGTTGGGGAGGCGGGCAAGTGCAGTAGGCGTGAGATGCTCGATGACTTCGGTCAAGACAATAGCCTCGACATTCAGAAGCGCGTCGTTGTGCACCTCGACGCCGCCCTCGTAGATCTCGACAAAAAGCTCCTCCCATCGCCGCGACGAACCGGACGACTCGGTCGTGGGCTTGACGACATTCGCCGCGGAGTCGCATACTATTCGCTCGATGTCGATGCCGATGAGCCGCCGCAGGTGCAGCTCGTTCTCTTCTGGCCGGGCACGGGGAATGGAGCGGAGGATGGCGAGCTTTTCTTGCCGAGTCTGAGGCCGCTGGGTGGGCGAGTCCAACGGAGCGGGAGACGAAGGCTGAGACTCCCACGGCGCAGGCGGATAGAGCGAAGGGAAGTCGTCTTTGTGGTATGCTGGCACAGTAAGGATGGAGAGGAGGGTTCCGGCGCCGCATCCCACGTCGGCGACCTGCGGTGCGAAGCTCAGTCCTTCGTCGTGGAGAGTTCAGTAGCGTACGTACACTGCGAATGCCGGCCTTCTTCAACTCCGTCACACACGCCGTCCGCCTGTTCAGCCAAAGCGGCGGAAAGAAGAACGGCCTCTGCTTCCCGCTCTCGCCCTCTTCTTGCCCGTGTCCGGTCCCGTATGTATCATCGAGATCATCCTCGTCGTCTGTGCCGTCTCGCCTGCTGCGTTGAGGCAGAGACGGGGATGCCGAGCCAGAGTGGGGGCGGGAGGGTGGTCGAGCGTCGTCTTGTCCTTCCATACCTCCTTCCGCCTGTCCGACTGGCCGGGGCCGCTGAAACGCCATGATGAACGCAGTCAGAGGAGCCGGACAACCTGCCGATGAGGGTTGCGAGGGAAAGAGGCTCATGCTGTGCTGGGGGAGCCAAAGAGAGGGGGAAGGGGAAGCGAGGAGAGAAAGGGAAAGGCGAAGCGAAAGCGAGCTGTTTGGGTTTGCTGGCTGGTGGGCCTGCGAACGCCACATGCGGTGGAAAGACCGCGGCCGGGCGCAAAGCCGGGGAGGCAACGAAAGGGGAGGTGGGTGGGAAATAACGACGAAGTCGACGGTTTGCGGCACAGTTTGCGGCACGGCCGCGGCCGGGGGAGGAGGGTGGGCAGTCGCGTGAGTAGTGAGAGCGTGAAGAGCGAGCGTAGGAGCCTGGGCAGGCGAGCGAGCGAAAGTGACCAAGATGAGCGTGAGGAGGGGGAGAGGGGAGCGAGCATTCAGCCTCGCTAACGGCGAGGGCGGGCTGGGAACAAGCTCAAGAGACTTGTGAAAAGACTAGAAAGCCCCTCGTGGTGCACTCGTTGCGTCTGTCGCCCCGTCGGGAGGCTCCATTCGTCGGCCGCCCTGCACAACGACCTAAGACGAGGCGGACGACGCTGCCGTTCGCAGTGGGCAGGGCCAAGGGGTGTGCTGCTCTAGACTTAGCTCGCTATCCACCGACACACTCGGCTTGCTCCCTCAAATGCGCTGAGTAGACCGCCTCGTCGCATCGCTCAACTTACTTGGACATCTTACCATCACTTCGAGCCGCATCCTACTCGCTCAGAGACACGTGCAGAGCGCCATGCAGCTCTACTTACCCTCGTTAGGCCTCGCAGTCCTCGTCGCCTGGCGCGGGACCCGCTCGGGATCGCTCAACGCCTCCGGTGGACTCGCCGCGGCTACTCTCGGCTACACGGCGCTGGCGAGTCCGTTGGCGGTGTTTGGGGTGTGCTTGCTGGGGTTTTATCTGGCGGGCAGTCGAGCTACCAAGGTGCGCGAATTGAGCTCGCGAAGCGGCTGCTCAGGATGTTGCGACGGGCTTGCCGGCGGCGTAGGGCGTCGACGAGGTTGATAATTCCGTTGACAGGCGAAGGCAGTTGTCAAAGCGACCTACGAAGCGCCCGAAGACGCGGCGCCCTCGGCGCCGTTTACCGCACGTCCCAAAGCGGGCGGCAACCGCAACGCCTCGCAAGTCGCCTGCAATGCCCTAATCGGCACGCTCTGCGCCGCAGCATGGCGATACCTATATGCTAACGGATCGAGCGGCCGGAGCTGGGCAAGGGAAGGGAGGTGGTGTGTAGTGGCGGAGGAAGCGGAGGGAGGAGAGAGGGTGAGCAGAGCGCTGGTGCTGGCGGCGGTGGCTTTCTGGGCGGCTTGCTGCGGTGATACGGTGCGTCGCAGTGTAAACGTGCGTGACGCGACGGCACCTGACCGGGCCCGTCGGAAACAGTTCGCAAGCGAGGTCAGTCGAGGGGTTCCGTGCTTTCACTGACCCTGACGTGGAATGCCGGGACCAGCGTAAGTTTCCGGTGAGCCATAGCCGACTAAAGCTTCGGTCGCGCAGCTCGGCATCCTCTCCTCCCGCCCTCCTATACTCCTCACCACCCTCCGAACTTGTCCTCGCGGCACAAACGGCGGCATCTCGCCCTGGGGCACCCTTGTCTCGCTCCTCGGTGGTTTGCTCGTCGGCGTACTTGCCGTCGTGAGCTTGGTGGCGCAGGGACAGGCGGGAGCGTGCGGGATGGGAAGGTTGGCCGAGGTGGTTGTTGTTGCGGCCCTGAGCGGGTTCGGCGGGAGTATGGTTCGTCCACCGCGGCCTGATCTCGCTTTCCATGTCTGTCACAACAGATTCGGGACGGCGTGAAAGCATGCATGGTCGGACTCACCCTCCGTTCTGGCTTTCCGCAGATCGACTCTCTCCTCGGTGCCATCTTCCAGCCGACCTACTTTTCACAAACCCGCTCGCTGGTCGTCCACTCTCCTCATCCGTCTCCAGCACACCCCGAGGAGAAGATCGTGCGCGTGCCAGGCTCAGGATGGGATGTCTTGACCAATAACGCCGTTAACTTCTTCAGTACGGCGGCGGTAGCGGGTGTCGTTGGTTGGTGGGCGCGACGAGTATGACAGCACGTAGACAGATGGGCTGTATTTTGCAAGGGGCGGTACGATATCCGCCTCCAGGGCGTTTCCTTGCCAACCCGGCCGGCCCCACTTCACCGTTGGCCGACCGTTTGGCCTTTCACGCCCCCTTCGACGTATGCTCCTGGGACGCCCATCTGCTCGCCTGCTCTCTCAACCTCTCTACGCACGCCCGCGCACGTTCAGCTACATCCGATCGCTTGCCATGGCCGCGCACAGCTTTCCGCGGCCCTCGTCGAAGAAGGTCGAGGGGCCTTGGGTCACGGTTACAACGCCCGTGGGGGCAGAAGGAGGCGTGTGGCTGCTCGAGATGCACAACTTGCCGGACAACAGGCTCGAGCCAGAGTTCATCGAGCAGGCGGTGCGTTAAACCGCTCTTCGTCGACCTCCTCCTTGCTGACCCTGCTTGGATGACCAACAGATGCTCCCCGCGCTTGATTTCGTCGAGTTATCCTGGCATAAAGCCGTCGACAAGGGGAAGAACAAAGGCGGCGCACTCGTCCTGACGGGCGAACGGAACAAGGGCAAGTTCTTCTCGAACGGGCTGCAACTCGCTTGCCTCGCCGAATACCCGACCTTTTTCAAGGACTACTACTACAAGCTGCTCGCGAGGTTGATGACGTACCCGATCCAGACGGTCGCGGCGATCAATGGGCATTGCTATGCGGGAGGACTTTGTCTGGCGCTCGCTTGCGACTGGAGGATCTGCAGGGTGCGTCTCCGTCCTCACGCCATTTTTGAACTACGTCCTGTTGACAGTCTATGCGTCGAACAGCCCGATCGGACATGGCTCAGCATGAACGAGCTGCTTTTCGGCGCACCCATGTACGTTGCGCTCTTGCAAGTTCCGCTCTCCACTCGCCATTCTCGACTCGCCTGCCCATTGCTCCATGCTCGGGATAGCAGGACTGACCTTACCTACCTTTGGCAGCCCCGCCGGCATGGCCTCGGTCCTGCAAGCCCGCCTCGCCGAGCCTGTCGTCCGCAAAGTCATGCTCACGGCACACAAGTACACCTCGGCCGAGGCGCTCAAGGACGGCCTCGTCGACGAGGTCGTCGAGGGTACAGGCAGCGAGGAGACGGTCCAGAAGGCGCTTGAGAGGGCGGTTCGGTTGGCGCCGTTGTCCGAGACGGGCGTGAGTCCGAATCTTCTCACCGCTCCTCTGTGATCAGTCCTGACAGGCGCTCCTCTGCAGGTCCTCCGAGCGATGAAGGAGACACTCTACGCCCCAGCGCTCGTCCAGCTTGCACAAGACGAGACCTTGCTCATCGGCCGCCCCCAACAGCAGAACGAGGACGCCTTCAAGGCCCTCCTCGCCGCCGAGGTCAACGCCAAATTGTAGACTGTCTCTGGGTGTTCACGTAGCGGTGCTCAAAGTTGTATTCCGGCTTGTAGCTCGGTTCTTTTGACCTCGCCCGGCTTGGACTTTTTGCGTCGCGCCGCGCGAAGTCGACGAGGTGTTTGGCCTCGTCCACTCTGCTCCGCTCGCTTCGCTGGGTTGGGCAGACTGCTTGGCTCACTCTAAGACGACGCTCGTATGACGAAACAGGCGTCGCGGCTGGCCTTCGACTCGCTCGTCCCCAACAAGCCCCTCATCGCAAACACCCAGCTTCGGGGCAAACTCGTCTCCATCTCGCCCTTCTCGAGCTCGACAAACCTCGGCGGCTTCTCACTCGCATCGGACAACCTCACCGTCTACTTTGAGCTGCGCGGCGCATGGGCTGAGGACGCGCTCGAGGTGTTTGGCGGGAGCGTCGGGAGGTTGGTGGCTCTCCAAAGCAGAGGCGGCGAGAGGGTCGAGGTCATGCGACAGCAGAGGGACAGACAAGGGGACCCGGTTCCGGGAGCGAGAAAGCTCAAGGTCGTCCTTGGTGAGGTCGTCGAGGGCGCGTGGGTGGATCAGGTCACGGGCAAGAAGGGGGAGACGTTTCGCTTCTGCGGTACGCCTGTTCGGCCAACTGGACAACAAGACGCTGCTGACGTCGCCATGATGCCACAGCCGCCAAGGCCTTCAAGAAGCACCGTCCCGCCTCGACGAAAGCGACTTTGCACCTCGCCTCGGACTCTCCCGAACCTGTCGACGCCCTCCCTCCCTCTCGCCAGCCCCTCTCTCGCACTCCATCCGCCCTATCTGAACTGTCGAACCAGTCGCCGCGTTCTCAGCAACCCGACTCGCTCTCGCGAGCGAAGCTGAAACAGCTCGGCGCGTACTCGAATGCGGCGCCGACGGAATATCCGGTCCCTGCGCTGGATCCGGCGAACGTGTTGCGGAAGAGTATCTCGCCGCTGCAACGAGAACGCAAGTTGAAGCGGTCGGCGTCGAGCGTGGCGAGCGGCGAGGTAAGGGAACCGCCGCAGAAGAGGCAGAAGGTTCAGCGAACTGAGTGGGGCTTGAAGACGGTGCGTCGAGTGATCAGCTTGAGCCTATCGAGGCTGACGACTAGGTTCACAGACGGACCGCGAATACGTCGCGCTCGACACCCTCCCCGGACGCAAGAACTCGCCTGGAATCTGCGTGATCGGCATGGCCGTCGTCGCAGCAGACCCGGCACAAGCTTGTGGTGGAACAGGCGGTGAGCGAAGCGCTTGCCTGTCTCGAAGCGTGCGCTGACTTTCGTTACGTGGCAGACTGGACGATCCTCTTCGACCTCTACGACCCGACTATGACGGCGGAGCCCATTCGCGTCCGCTTCTTCGGCCAGACGAAGAGCCACTTGCCGTCCGTGCAAGACGGTGACATCGTCATCATCCAGCAGCTTAATGTCAGCCCCCGAACTGCCGCTTTCCCTGACGCTCTCGTTGATGGTTGTTTCGTCGGCAGTGGAACAGAGACAAGAACGTCTGTGTCGCCTACAAGGACAAGGGCAACTACCGCGTCCTCCCGGCCGACAAGCTTCTTGCCGACCCGCCTCCGACAAACGACTGCTTCCCTCCCTCGACCGTCCGCTTCATCTCCTCCATCTCTTCAGAAGAACTCCGCTATGCGCGCGACCTGGCACGATGGGCTCGCACGTACGATCTTCTCGGCAACGTCTTGCCGAACTATGCTGCGAATGGTGGCATGAGCGGGACAGGCGAGGCGAAGGATGCCAAGGTCATTAGCAAGGCGCTCGTGAAGGGGAAAACTGGGCGCCAGATGAAGAACATCGAGGCGATCAATCCCGACGAGTTCTGCGATACTCGGGGCGAGGTGGGTCGGGCGTCGTCTTGCTTCTCTCTCATGCTGATCAAAGCCGTTCGAATCCAGATCGTCAAGTTTTACAACCCGCACATCCTCAATCGCGGGCAGCCCGTCCATCGCAACGAAGCCTGCATCCTCTACATCACCGACTACACGGTCAACGAGCAGCTCATGCACTACGAGCCAGACTCGTCCGTCCGCGTTGCAGGCCAACGCGTCTTGCAGGTCTCGATCTTCGGCGCGCAGAACGATCCGCTCCTCGCCTTTCATGAGGACAAACTCAAGGGCCGGCTCGTGAGCTTGCGCAACATTCGCCCGAAGCTAAACGGGAGCGACTTGCTCGAGGCGACAATGGTCGAGGACGAGAAGTATCCGGAGAAGCGCGATGTCACGCTACTCGATGGGACGGTCGACCGAGCGTGGTACAAGGAGCTCAAGGCGTGGGTTCTCCTTTCGCTGCACTCGATACCAGTCGTTGCTGACTTCGCTCGTCCAGGCGTCGCGAAGCGTATTGGAACTCGCTCGCGGCTCCGAGCGACACCCTTGAGCCCGTCTTCACCGCCTCATCTTCAGCGGCTGCACTTGGTGCGTCTTTTAGCCACGTGCGCGAGTCGAGGCTGACCTCTTGCGTAGCAGCTCCCATCGCCAACACCTCCGGCCTCTCCGTCCAGCCTATCGCTCCCGCCGTCCAGCTGAACAGCGAAGGGACGTACTGCTTCAACGTTCGCGTCGTCGGCTACATGCCGCGAAAGATCGAGGAATGGGTTCTCGCGACTTGTCCGATATGCGAGCGCGAGTCAGTCGATCGTTTGCTCATCTCGCTCCGTCCTGCGCTGATTCGTTCTCCTCCTAGGCTGCAACCGACCGAGCTCGCTTGCATCGACCACGGCGAGGTCCGCTGCGAGTGGGACTTTGTGCTCGTTCTCGCAGACGAGACAGATCCTTCGAGCAAGATCCTCGTACATGTCGATTCGGCGGACGGGGTGAGCGCAGCTCCTTCCCTCGTCCCGATCATCTAGCTCATCCTTCGTCCACTCAGGCCCGCCTCTTCCCCACCCTCGCGAATGCAGACCACCTCAAACACCTTCGCTCTGGCGACCCTGTCCTCCTCACCCAACTCACCGGTCTCTTCCGCGGCACGCTCGGCAGCCTCCCTACCGTGTACGCTCGCTCAGATGTCGACGGCGTCAAGGCAGGCGACGTTGGTCCGGCCTGGAACGTCGTCGTCGATGCGGTGCTACGCGAGGGAGCGAAGCAGGTCCGGTGGCAGTTCAAGGCGGACCGCATGTCGTTCAAGTAGTAGTTTTCGTCAGTCTCCGTTCGTACGCTGTTGTTGTTCGCTCTCAACCCCCTGCAACAGTCCTGCTTTGCCTCGACCTTCTCGGGCCTAGCGAGTGCCGTGTATGGGAAAAAAAGCCGAGTCCTGCACTGCAAGTGACGAGACAAGTTATGGATCGATCAACAGGTTGATATACTGCTATGTACATAAAAGGGGAGGGGGTGTCCGACTGTCAAGGTGAGGGAGAGGGAAAGAGCCAGAACAGGAAGGGCGATTAAGGGTAGTAGGGGATGTCAAGCGGGGGAAATGACGAAACCGGAACAGGTGCTTGTATGTGAAGCGATCAGTAGCGGCTGCGCTGCCACCAGTGGCCCTTGACGCCGGACTCGGTGGTAGGACCAAGAGGCTGAGTTCCCTCGCTGGCGTAGTTGGCTCCGGTGTTGTAGTTCGAGCCGACGTTGTTGGTCTCGTATCCGGCGCCGGCGGTGTTGTTGTAGTCGGTCGTGTCGGCGACGCCAGTGTGGTGGTGGTGCGTCGTGTCGTTGACGAGCGGGCCAGTCGAGCCGACGGTGCTCGTGCGCGCGCCGGTCGAGTACGTCTCCGAGGCGACAGGGGCCGCAACCGGCTCCTCGGCAGTCGAGCGCATCGCAGGGTACGAAGCGGCGTAGTCGACGTCACGATCGCGGCGCGAGCGGCGGTGGCGGGTGAGGCAGACGAGGAACGAGCCGATGAGGAGGCATCCGGCGGCGGCGACGACGAGCCAGATGCACGACGCGAGCGAGGCGTGCGAGTTCGGGATGCGGTTGATACGGTTCCTCGCGGTGACGAAGAGGCCAAGGTCGAGCCCGAGGGAGACGAGGGTTGCGACGAGAGCGAGGAGACCCCAAAGCGACGCGAGGATGCCCATGACGAGGTGGGTCGAGAGGGAGAACAGCAGGGCGATGAAGGCGAGGCCGGCGCAGATCGGGGTGAGGATGAGCGTCTTGGACAGCCTCGAGACGATCGCGTTGCCTGCGAGATTGGTTCCGGCGGCGCTATTGAGCATGCTGCGGTCGTAGCCGAGCATCGACTTGGAGCACCGTCCGGCAATGCAGTAGCCCCTGCAGGCAACGTACACTGTCAGCCCTCGCCGATCTAAAGCGGGAGCAGCGCTCGAACGTACCAGTTTCCGAAGGTGAATTGCTGGCCGTTCAGGGAGCCATGCAAGAATCCGACTGCGATGCGGCCACCAATCAGCGCGTTATTGATGCCAACGTGAGTGCAGGAAACTACCGCTGTTCCAGATAGGACTGCTGACCTGTGGACGAGGCGGGACGAGGTCAATAAAAAGTTCGCGACTCGCGGACGGAGCGGAGACGACTACGTACGGATGCGACGATGAGGAGGGCCATCGCCGAGAGGAAGAGGAAGGAGCCCAGCCAGTGGAATGCGTTGAGCATGGTGTACGGCGGCGGAGGGAAAAGGGTCGGTCTGGGACGAAGGCGAGTGGGCTGCCCGGGACGAACACGGTGAGCAAGGGTGTTCTGCGACGTCTCGGTGGACTGGCAGGGACGCACTACAGGGGCGTGTGCCGCGGTGAGAGCGTAAGAGCGAGGAGAGCCTGGTGCTGCGAGAGGGAGAAAAGCAGGAAGGACGAGCTGGCTTCGACACCACGACGACACTTGGCTTGCGCTGCGACATGCGTCGACCTGGGGCGCCAGAGCGTTTGTTTGCAGGGCGAATCCAACGTGCCACTTTCGCTCCCCTCCTTCAGGAAAGACTCGAGCTCTTCGATTGGAGTTTGCAAACTGATTGCCCGCGTCATTAACGGCTGAAACTAGATGATAGCTCCCCTACGTCATGGCTTTGACGTAGATGTTCAGGACCCCGGCATGAGGGGGAAGCGGCGTCAAAAGGAACCACTCTTTGAGACTGACGCTGCGGGAAAATGTCGATGCAAGAGTTGCGGGCGACGCGAGCGCAGTTGGCCCAGGCACATCGTCCCGACAGGAGCGACGAAGACCGGACTCCGCTCGACCTTCCCAAACTTCGCTGTATCGACTTCTCCCCGCTTTCCTCGTCTCGCCGGCCTCACTCTGAGCGTCCCTATCGCTTCGGACAGTGCGCAGCGTGACCCCTTCAGCTACGCGCGGCCCACTGGTAGTCGTGGCGCGCTCGTCGTCCGATCGCTCATCCCGCCGCGCCTCGGAACGCCCTCCGGCTGACTGGGGTTGCGACTGACCGGGCCTGGTGGGGCTGTCGCTGGTTCTCCTGCTTGCACCGGCGCTTCTTTCTTTGCATCACTCCGATGCGAAACGACGACATGGCGACGCTGCGAGCCGCCCACCCAACTCTGCCTTCTTCCCCGGTCTTGCGCGTCGAGAACCCAGATCTCGCACTCGACGCCGACCTCGAAAAGCAGCTTGAGGGTTCTGTAGGCCAGTCTGCTACTGACGAAGGTGTCGGGTCGACCCATGCTGCCGCGAAGAGCGTCGAGCTCGCCAACGGACGACTTCCACACGACGACCCGCTCAACCCAGACTCCTGGTCAACCGGCAAGAAGATCGCAAGTCTCTTGCTTGTATCTACTCTACCTCTTGCATGTTGACCTCGTGCCGCCCCGTAGATTGTCGATGTCGGTGCGCACAGTCCAAGACTTGACCGCTTGCTTCTCGGCTGACTCTTGCTCGAACAGTCCTTTGCGTCTGGGTACTCTCCCTCACTTACGCTTCAACCGCCTACGTCGCCTCGTTACCGGCCTTGATGCAGCGGTTCGGCGTCAGCCAGGAACTCGCCATCGCCGGGGTCACCTTCACTGTTTTCGGATTTGCGGCCGGACCCTTGCTCTGCGCCCCTACGTCCGAATTGTACGGTCGTCGAGCGGTTTACATTGTCTGCGGGATCTTCTACGTTGGCACGTCTCGCCATTGACCCCCAACCCAACTCGGCTAACCTTCCGTCCGACAGCGTTCTCCTGGGGAGCCGCCTTCGCCACCAACATCGGCGCACTCCTCGCCTTCCGCTTCTTGATTGGTTTCTTCGCATCAGCCAGCATCAACAATGTCCCTGCGTCCATCGGCGACTTTACCGTTCCTCAAACTCGAGGACCCTTCACCGTCGTCTGTGTGTAGCTTGTCTCCCTCACTTCTCAATTGTTGCTGAGGGAGAGAGCATCCTGCAGATGCGGTCTGCGCCTTTGGAGGGCCTTCGATCGGTCCTTTGCTGTCGGCGTTCATCGAGCATGATGCGGGCTTCCGGTGAGTGTCGGTTTCCGCCCCTCGTCTTCGGCTTCCTGCTGCTATCCGAGCGAGACGAGCTGGTCTTGCTGACACTGCTCTTGGGGTTGACCAGCTGGAACCTACGTGTCGTGGCCATCTTCTCGACCGTCACCTCTGTCCTCGTCGCCTTTGTCCCAGAAACACACCACCCAACACTCCACCGGTGGCGAATAGCCAAAGATAAGGCGTCTGTAGAGAGCAAGCCTGGAGGACGGCGCATCATCTTTGTCGTTTACAAGCAGGCACTTGCTCGTCCTTTCGTCTTCCTCTTCACCGGTGCGCGCGCTTCTTTTGCATTCATCCTCGCCTCCTGACATTGTATCAATGCCGCAGAACCGGTTGTTCTATTTGTGTCGGTCTATCTGAGCGTTCTTTACGGCGTTCTGTGAGTCTCGCTGGCTCTCAGTTGAGGCGGTGGGGTGCATGCTGACATGCTGTATCCGTGTCCTCCCTGTGCAGCTATGGCTTCTTCGAGGTACGTATCGGCTCTTATCGGATCATCACCCAACAACGCTGACATTCGAGCGGATTGTAGGCCTTCACCGTCGTCTGGCTCGAGACGAGGCATTTCTCCGTCACCTCTTACGGCCTCACCTACATCTCGCTCGGGTTAGGCTTTCTTTTCGGCGCTGTCGGATTGATTCTTGTGTCGGGTGAGGCCTGGTGTCGCTTGTCCCAGGCCGCTAGACTCGCTCGAAGGCTGACCTTCCCGATTCTCGCTCACAGCCAAAGCGTACACGAAGGCGGTCGCCGCTGCTCAAGCCCGCGGTCAGACCTCTATCCCAGCAGAGGCAAGGCTGACGCTCGGCTATCCGGGAGCTATCATCGTCCCACTGTCCGTCGCTCTCGCTCCTTCCGCTGCTGCTTTCACTGACGCTGGACTTGCGCAGCTCCTTATTCCTCTTTGCGTTTACGGCGCCGTACCCTCGTGAGTCGTACCGCTTTTGGCCTGTACAGTGCATAAAGCTAAGTCTCTCGTCTACCTGCCGGGACCGACAGACGTCCACTGGATCGTCCCCTGCATCACCGAGTTCTTCTTTGGCCTGGGCGTACTGCTCGTCTTCACTGCCTTTATACCCTATCTCACGGACGTCTACCGTGCGTTGTCTAATCCCATCTTGCGGCGGGCGGGAACTCATCTCCTCTCGTCCCAGAAGCACACGCCGCGTCCGCACTCGCGGCGGGAATGGCTTCTCGCGCGCTCATAGGCAGTGTCTTCGTAAGTTCCCACTCCCCGCTCTGACATGGTCAGGACGCTCATTGAAGTTCGCTCGGGCCCCCCACCGCCAGCCTCTCTTCTCCCTCCAGCTCTATCGCGCCGCAACCGTTCAAGGCGCGACCTGCCTCTTCGCCGGCATTGCATGCCTTCTTGCGCCCATCCCCTTTGTCTTCAAGAAGAAGGGACCGGACTTGCGGAGGCGCAGCAAGTTTGCGGCTTAGACTCTGCTTCCGTCGTCTGCCCCGTGATCTCCGGCCCCTTGTAGCGCCTTGTCTAGATTTCCCTGTATCTCTACTATTGTTGAACGTGTCGCTTTCTCCAGCTCATCGAGATCGAGAGAAAGGCGTGCAGGCGAGAAGAGCTGAGCTTCCAGAGCGTCTCTTGTACGAGGTACCGTGTGCTACGTCGTTGTCCAGCTGCTCACATCAACTGGATCTGGAGGTCTCACAAAGGTCAGTGGAGCACAGGGTGGAGGCAAGGGCCGGCCCAACCCACATAGGAAGCCGGCACAATTCCCCTTCGCCCGTCCTTCACGGCCTGCGGAGTATAGCGAGAGTCAGCCGGCGAGCTCAGCAGCCACTCAGTCGGGAAGAGACCTCTGTCGCGCACCTCTGCCCAACCTTCGCCAAAGTCCATTCCGACCCTTGTCAACTCGAGTAATTCACCCTCAACTAACGCGAGCTCATCCCCCGTTTGAGGCGAGTAGGCGTACAGCGCTCGAGCTGTGATGTAGTACAGAAGCTCAGCCGGGCTGACACTCGGAAGGAGAGCAAGGTGACGAGCAGCGATGTGACGCACCTTTCTGACCTCCCGCAGCTGTGGTCGGCGCTCCACCAGCCGATCCGCTCACGACCGCCCCTCCCAGCTGAATGTAGCTCGCTGGCACAAGCCCGACTCTCCCGTCCGCCGGCATTCTCACCTTGACCCATCCATTCTCGTCCTCCGGGTCGACCACCTCGACAACCCCGCCGGCTTCGACTGATAGCTCGAACGAAGACTGGGCCTCGTAGGGGTAGAGGAGAGTAGCAGTCTGGGGACAAGGAGATTCAGGTTGAGGAGGACTTGCCGGCGAGGGAGATGTGAGGGGAGGGACGGTGCGGCGAGGCGGCGCGGAGGAAGCGACAGAAGAACCTGTGCGAGAAAAATCGTAAGCGGCCCTGATCTCGGAAGGCGGTGGCTTCCTCGAAATACTAGATAGCCGGCTCGACGTCCGGGTGAGCGAGCTTGTGCTGGACGATGCTCCTGTCCCGGCAGGCGGAGGCGCAGACTTCTTCGACTTGTGCCGCACGACGCCGGCACCTGGACGGGCTGCACATCCTGGAGGGACCTGCGCAGTAGTCGTAGCGGTGTCAGCGCCAAGCTCGAATATGCGGAAGCTCGAATTGGCGATTCATCCGTTCGGCGGCTGTCAACTCACCTTCAACTCGCACTTGACGTGCACGGCCATGTTACACTTCTTGCACGACATGCCTTTGCCCCAGACTGAAGACTCGCAAACGGCGCAAGTCGATGGCGTGACAAAGGAGGAGGACTTGAACTCGTGCGGCCGGAGATCGGAGGAGGCGTCGTCTGTAAAGGGAGGGCGTGAGCTATCAACGAGATTCAAAAAAGGAGAGAGGTGGGACGAACCGCCGAGCGTTGCGTCTATTAGCTCGACCGAAGCCTGCAGCTCGCTCTGCTGCAGCTCGAGGAGGGTTGTCTCGTGCGTGATGTTGTACAAGTTCTACAGCGATTGAAATATCAGTCGCAGCGGCTGAAGCTGATGCACACCTCGCGCACCTCGATGACTGCAACCGTGTCTCCCCCCAGACCTTTCGCCTGCTCGTACGTCTCCCGCAAGTTTCGCAAGCCGGCAATGTCTCGCCGCTTCGTCTCGATCGCTGGCGAGATCTCACCAACGCGCGTCAAAGCTTTGACCTTGACGTTCTGGAGGTAGGTGATGGCGGCAGGAGTCGTTGCGAAATCGTCCTGCGGGAAGATTCAGGTCAGTCCAGATTGGCGAATCGAGTCCATCGTGACGCACCGTGTCGTGCCAGACCGGACACTCCTCAAAGCTGAGGTCTATCGGATGCTCGTACGCCGCCGTCAACGTCGCCGAATGCTGATCCACAAACTTCTGCTGGTCCGCCTCGATGTCCACGACGCTCAAGACTTCCTTCGCCTTGCCGACCGCCTGCAAGAACTTTTCGCCCGAATCTTGCTGTATCGCCAGAAGTCGGCCGAGCAGGTCTTCAAGCTGTCGGATCCCGCTTGCCTCGAGGGACTGGAACTCGTCATGTAGCATCGGGAGGTGGACCTCATAGATGCGCTGCTTGGCGACGTTGGCCATGTCGATATCGAGGAGGTACTGGTCCTTTGCAAGAAGCCTGCAAATGGGTTATATTGAGTCCCGCGTGGTGAGAGAAGGAGAGAGGAACTCACATCTCCTCGTAAGCCTGGTCGTAGGATCTCGTCGCCTTCTCCGTATCACGCCCCTCCTTCGCCGACGTCTTCTTCTGCCGTGCCGACTCGAGCGTCTCGCAAGCGGAAAAGTAGGCTGCACGAGAACGATCCCGCTTCTCATACGCCTTGTCACGCTGCGTCATGAGTTGGCCGTAGAAGGAGTGGTGCTGCGGGGTTGTCAAGTCATTGACAGCTGGATTCAAGTCAGCTCAGTCGTTGCGCAAGCGCACCTTCTTCCTGACCGCATCGAACCTTCCGCCAACCTCGTCCAACCTCGCCGCAACTTCCTTGGCAACCTTCTCCGCGCACTCTCCCACCTCGCGACTCATCAAATCAACCTGCTCCAACACACCGCTCATAGCCCTTTCGAGACTCGCCGCCTCCCCTCCTCGCTCGCTAGCGCTTCGAGCGATCTGCACGCGAAAGGAGCCGATGTGAGACGAGGCTTTCTGTGAGAAGTCCCGCTGGAGGGTGGTGAGGGTCGATAAAAAATGAGCGAAAGCCGGCAGGAGGGCAAGGTGCGTCGTCGTGCGGCCGTGGACGAGCGGTACCGAGTCGGGGAGGCTGTGAGGAGTGGGGAGCAAGGTCAGCGAGGAAGAGGTGCGGGCAGCTGTGAGGGCGAACCTAGCTCCGTAAGACGTCATATCAAGCCAGCTAGCGAGTCTGCGGATCCAGCAAGCGAGACGAATCGAGAGGAGTGAGGACAACCTTTGAGGAGCGTCATTACCGCAAAGTCGGACCTCCAGGGTGTGTGTGCTGAGCAAAGGAAATTGTTCCACGAGGTACAGTGGACAGCGAAAACTAAGCCAGCGAAGCAGGACGAGAGACGACGGCCCTGTATATGTCGCGAGGGGGAAACGCCTTTCGTGCGAAGTTGCAAGGTCCGTTGCGCCTAGTGTCCGTATGACATCTCAGAGCTCTCCTACCACTTTCTGATACGCACTGGCAACCGTAGCGCTCGCCTCATCTACGACCCTGCCGACCGTCTTGCTCGCTTCGCTGGCGAGACTCGTTGCGCTGTCGGTTGCTTCGGCGGCGAACGAGGAGGCGGAGCCCGAAGCGACAGATACGGAGGAAGAGGCGGATTTCGAGACGACTGACGCGGCGGAGGAACCCGCTGAGGAGAGGGAAGAGGCGGTGGCGGAAGCGACGGAGGAGAGGGAGGATGCCGAGGCGGAAGCGGAGGCAAAGGCGGCGAGAATCTACGATCGGCGGGGCATCTATGTCAGCGACATGCCCTAAGCGAAACAGCAGAAACATATGATAGAGTGCCGACGCACGTTCTGCTTCATGCGCGCCTCCTCGAGCTTCTTGGCCGCAACCTGACCACGCTTCGACGCAATCTTGCCGAGCCTGACCCTCTCCTTCTCAACCCACGCGCGCGCCTCATCAACCCCACTCGCGTCCGTAACGTCTTTGAAGCGGTTCATGACCTTGACGTAGTAGTTTGCGAGTTGGTCCGACGATGAGGCGGAGGTGAGAGACGAGACGATGGCCGATGCAGACTCGAGGATCGAGGGCCTCGTCGCGGTCGGGAGGAGGTACGACGCCGCGAGCGAGTCGAGCGAGGGGATGCGGCCGGCAAGGTCGCTCAACAACCCACCAGGGAGCTTGTGGGTCCCGCAGTGCTCGTTGAGAAACTCGAGGAAGGCTTGCTCAGTGCGAGGGCCTTGGTACGCCTCGGCTTGGCCGCCCTTGGATGGGGGAGCGATGAACTTGATTGTTGGGAAGCCGGAGACGCCGTACTTCGAGGCGAGCGGGCGCGCGGCGGCGTCGTCGGCGTTGAAGTGAGCGACCTTGCACTGCGGGCGACTACCGTCATCAGTGACTGCTCATGTGGGCGAAACTCTCTGGAAGACGCACGCGGTCGTCGCCGTCAAATGCTTCGGCGATCTTAGTCCACACCGGCTCAAGACTCTGCAGGTTCCACGTTGAGCATTTCGCTGGCCCGACTTCAGATTGAGCAGCAACTCGCCTTGCAGTGGCCGCACCTGTATGAGCGACAGAAGGGTCAGCAAAGAGAAACGCAGTTGGAATATGAAGAGGTACGAACCATGGCGCGAAGAAGGCCACAAGCGTTCCCTCCGACTGGCTGGCAATCACGCTGCATTCTCGACATCGAATCAGCTTCAAACTCACCTGAGGAGAGGAAGGGAGACGCACCCATCGAAGTTGGACGGCGTGAGAACGGTCTGCGAACGCAAGTGCGAAACGATCAGCTCGGCCCCCATATTTTACGACACTCGGCATATCACACAGCACATCTGCATGTCGTCCCGCTCCCGTCCACGCGTTTCCGAACTGGAGGCCCTGATGACGAAGTGGAGGACGTACCGAGTACCGCGCGTCCTCGAGGCCTGCGAACGCAGTCGGGAGGACAGCAAAGAGAGCGGCAAGCGCAGCAATGGAGAGCTTCATCCTGCCGAGCGGTTCTGTGGGATTAGTGGAGCGATGAGAGCGAGAGAGAGAGCTGGCCGCGGTGAAGTGAGGCTAAGCCTCCCCTCGAGCAGTCACTTGTATTCGCAAAGCAATACAAGGTCACTTGTATTCCCCTCGCCATACCGTCTTCATCGCTGCAGGCTCGCTCCGCACGAGCACCGGGCACGCGCAGCTAGACACTGTCCCGGCTACGCGCTAGTACGAGGCAGACGCCTGACGAGCCCGCGCTTCTTTCGCTCGTCCGCTGAGCGCGTGTCGCTGCCGCCAACATGGTCGGGGTGCGTCGAGTCTCTCCCGACGCTGGCGAGGATCAGCGAGAGCGATACTGACCTGGCGTAACTGCTCTTGACACGCTTCGTACACTCTTGCCCTTCCCGCACTCACACTCTTGCCCTCCCCGCACCCGCTTGCACCGCGCCGTGACCGTCCCGCAGACCCACCTCCTCCCGCCCAACCTACTCAAGCTCTTTGCCCCGCGCCCGCCCCTCCCGTACCTGAAGCCAACAGGCCGCGACCCCGACCTCCCTCTCAAGTCGCTCGCACCGCGGCGAGCACCGAAACCGATCGTCGTCAGCGAGACACTGCGGCAGATCCGCGAGGAGCGGGATGCGAGGGAACGAGAGGCGATAGAGAAGGGCGAGAGACCTCATCGAGGTGACGCTGAGGATGAGGGTGTTGGAGCCGACGTCAAGCAGAAGGCGGAGGAGGCGGAGGTCAAGGTCGAGGAGGCGACCGGAGCGGAGGTTTCCGCGAAACCCGATGGTGTGGCCGCGATCAAAGGCGAAGTCTCGGCGATGGCGGAAGACAAGGAGGAAGGCGAGGAGCCCGAACGAGCGGCGGCGGAAGCGATCGCGGCGTCCATCAACGACGGCAAGAAGGTCGTCAAGGCATCGCAGCCAACCGACGCCGTCACCGTCGACCTGTGCGAGGAGGAGAAGTTCCAGCTGCGCAAGCGGGAACGGCAGCGAAAGAGGGAAGAGGCCATGTCCAAGCCTTGTGTGTTCGCGTCGTCCCGTTTGCTGTCCATGCTGTGGCTGACCTCTCATCGCCCGCCCCCAGTCGCTCCTCAAGATGACGAGGAGATCTGCGGGGACCCGTACAAGACGCTCTTTGTCGGCCGGCTCCCGCTCGACGTGACCGAGAAGGACCTCCAGCGCGAATTCGAGATCTACGGCCCCATCGAGCGACTCCGCCTCGTCATGGACGTCCACACGGGCAAGAGCAAGGGCTACGCCTTTATCGTCTACGAACGCGAGCGCGACATGAAGGCCGCGTACAAGGATGCCGACGGCCTCAAAATGAAGGGCAAGAGGGTCCTGATTGATGTCGAGAGGGGACGGACCGTCAAGGGCTGGAAGCCGCGTAGGCTTGCCGGTGGACTCGGCGGCAGGATCAAGAAGCTCAAGGGTGCGTGCGAGTGCTTTCGTACGGTCGGACGAGGCTGACTTTCGCTTCCCTTCTCCTTGCTCGTGTCCGCCTCCTTCCTTCCGTTCCCGTCTTCACTCTCCTCCTTCTGCTCGCGCCGTCTCGCATCTACCGCCGCGTCATTCGCTCGCCTTTTCAAGGTGGCATCCCCGCACCCGAGCCCGTCGCCTTCGCTCCCTCCGGCTTCGCCCCCCGAGGCGGCTTCATGGGAGGCCGAGGAGGCGGATTCCGCGGCGGGCGAGGAGGCTTCCGCGGCGGTTTCGGCGGACGAGGCGGTTTCGGTGGTCCCGGCGGACCCGGCGGCGGCTTCGGTGGTCCACCTCCTGGTGGGGCGAACTTTGGTCCGCCCGGTCAGGGGTACGGAAATCGAGGAGGATTCGGCGGCGGAGGAGTCGGATACGGAGGGATGTCGGGACGAGGTGGGTACGGCGGAGGGCCTCCTCCTAGCGGACCGGGCGGACATGGCGGCGGACCTGGGATGTTTGCGCAGGGCGAGAAACGGTCGTTCGGAGACGGGCCTGGAATGTACGGAGGCGGAACTGGAGGACCTGGTATGGGTGGGCCGGGAATGGGTCCGCCCGGAGGGGGAGGAGGAGGATACCCCGACGAGAAGCGGCTGCGGTACTAGGCTACTATCGTTGTGCTTGCCGCGCGGCGTGCAAAATGTACTCTCACAGCCACAAACGCGACGTGCGAGACGGGGTGCGAAATACTATGCGAGTGAACGACAATGCTAAAGACTCGAGACACTGCTCAGACCGTCCCTTCACCGCTCCTCCCGCTCCACGACTTCCGTTCCCGCTGCCTCCGCTAACATCTCCTCGTCACTCGCGTCCCCGCCCCACAAGCCCTTCTTGCATGCCATCGCAAGCGCAAGAATGACTGGAAGCTGGACCAGACTCGCCCAGAACAGCTCCTTCGCCCTGCGCTCCTCCCTCTTCTTCCAGAACCTCCACGCTGCGACGGCGAGCAACCCGTTAGGCAACAAGCTGAGGTATGCGAACGCGGCATTGGTCAAGCCGAGGTAGGGGAACGCCGCGCAGAGCGGGATGAGCGCGAGCGAGTACCGGAGCGAGACGAGGGCGTTCTTGGGCGGGTCGAGAACAGCGAGCATCCGATACCCCGACGAGGCGTATGATGAACGGAGGGTATGGGCGAGCGACATAAAGTGCGGGAATTGCCAGGCGAACATGAGGCCGAAGAGCGCCCATGCGCCCGGCTGCGACGTCGGTTCCACTGACGCCGTGCAGGCTGCCCAGCCGATGAGAGGCGGGATGGCGCCAACGACGCTGCCTATCCAGGTGTTGTAGACCGAGTGACGCTTCGAGATGGTGTAGAGGGGGCAGTACAAGACGATCGTAAAGAGGCCGAGGAAGGCGGAGAGCGGGTTTATGGCGTAGAGAGTTGCGAGACCGACCGAACCGGTCAAGGCGCCGTACGTCGCCGCGTGAAGAGGCGTGACTGTCCGTTTTGGCAAAGGGCGATTCCGTGTTCGCGCCATCTGCGCATCGTACGGCGCCTCAATGAGCTGATTGAAGGCGGCAGCAGAAAAGGCGCACAGTGTAGTGCCGACAGTTGTGGGGAGAAGAACGGAGAGGGTAAGGTTGTTGGCGGGAGAGGCGCCGAGGGTATTGGTTGCGGCCGGGAGGAGGGTCGTGTCGCTCGGGAGGGAGGAGCCGAGAGTCTGCGCGAACGCATCCATGGCTGCGGCAGTAGTCGACGGGTCGACCGGGCACATGGCGTAACCGGCCATGGTTGTCAGGACGACAAGGCTCGACAACTTGAACTTGCCGAGCGCCTTGTACAGCTGGATATCGTCATGGACGGTCGTCTGCGGCGGTGCGCGCCATCGAATGTCGGGGTTTGGGAGGCCATTCGAGAGGACTGTCGGCGGGAGAGCGGCAGGGATGGGTGTCGAGAGAGGGACGAGAGGGGAAGTTGAGGGTGGAGGAAGCGGCGGCTCTTCGGCGACGAGGTACGACGGCGAGAAGAAGGTTTTGGGGTCTCTATGCGGCGCAGGAGAGGCTGGTCGGCTAGGTAGCCGTCGTCCCGTAGACGAAGGGAGAAGCAAGTCCTCGTGGGCGTAAACGGGTGCGCCTCCGCGCGGCTGGTCTGGCTGCTTCGCCTTCGACGATGTCCATCTTCGCGTGTTCCACAAGCCTGACCCACCGCCCGCCAATCCCGCTGCAAGCAATCCTCGGGTTCGCCGAGTTGGTCCCGGCAGTCCCGCACCCGCGCGTTCCGCCGCGCTATTCGCGAGTGCGACAGTCCCGTAGACGCTCCCTTTGCCCTGCCACACAGTTGTAAGCGCGTCCTGCTGCCGTGTCCGCGCGAATGATGTCGCAATGATTGGCAGTGTCCCAACAGCGGGCGAAGGGGCGGCTGCAGAGCACAGCGCGCACTTCTGCCTCGCTGCCAGTCTCGAGAGCATCGTTGGGAGAGGTATGGCCTTGTCTAGCGCGAATTCAGCGGGTGTTGTCGAATGTCAACTCGGCAACTCGAGCTTAGTACTCGCTTTCCCTTCACCTCCTCACGCTCACGCTGCTACTGCTGCTTTCTTGCTGGCATGGACGCTTTTAGGATCCTCACAGGCGGCACTCGCCTTGACAAGAAGCGCTTCCAGGCCGACGTCGCCCACTTCGAGGTGCGCACCGCCTACCTCGAATCGCTTGCGAGAGAGCTGACCGACGTCTGCTGGCTCTGCAGGCGCCAAAGGCCGATATGGTTGCTTCTACGTCGACTGCACTGCCCGATGAACTCGACTTCTTCGGCGTGACTGTGGGTGAGGGAGGCGCAGGGACTGCCGAAGACCGCAAGGCGAAGAAGAAGGAGCGGAAGCGGAAACGGGCAGAAGAGACCGCAGGTGCAGGTGTGTGTGATGCTGGGTATCGTGTGAACTCGTGCTGACAGACTCGCTCTGCAGACTCTGCCGCAGCGAGTTGCGCCGACTACCCTGCCCTCCTCCGCCGACACAAGATTAAGCTGACCGGCCTCGACCTCCCTGATCCCGTTGCGTCCGTCGACGACGTGGTTCGGCGACGGAGAACTACTGGTGGAGACGCGGCTGCTGAACGGGCAGAGGTGCTAGCACGTAACTGGAAGTCTCTGGGACTACAGGATCCGACGGGTGTACAGATGGCGGCTTGGGGGACGATGCTGGCGGTGAGCACAACCTCTCAAGGTTCTATGTGAAGTCTGGCTCACGCTTGAACGTTCAGGGCCGCGACATCCTCGCCTGCGCACCAACTGGTTCCGGCAAGACTTTCTCCTTCATCTTCCCCGTGCTCGCGCTCCTTTCACCTCCCTCCGCTTCTCCTCCCGACTCCGTCATCCGGCCTCAGGCGGTCATCATCGAGCCAACTCGCGAGTTGGCTGTCCAGGTCTTGCGGGAAACGCGGAGGTTGGCGGGAGAGGGTGGCTGGACGGCGGCTGTTCTGGGCGAGGAGGGTGTCGGTCTGACGAGAGACAAGGGGAAGGAAGGAAAGAAGGGGAAGGGAAAGAAGGGGAAGAAGGAGAAGAAGGCTTCCGAGGCGGACGCAGATGAGGCGCCGACAACTCAAGTCGACGCTGCTGAGATGGTGGAGGATGGTGCGAGCGGCGCAACGGCTGACAAGGGTTCTATCGGTGCGTTTGACATCCGATTCCCATACGACGCCGGCTAACGCTTGCTTCCCCACAGACATCCTCATCACCACCCCGCTTCGTCTCGTCTTTGCGATCAAGTCCGGCACCGTCTCGCTCTCGACGACCTCCCACCTCATACTCGACGAAGCTGACAAGCTCTTCGAGCTCAACTTCCTCGAGCAGACGGACGAGATCCTCGCTGCATGCGCGAAGGACAGGCCTACCGAGGCGGGCGAGACTAGGAAGGGAATGTTCAGTGCGACGATGCCGAGTAGTGTTGAGGAGCTTGCGAAGGGTGTCATGGCGGGCGCCGGGACGGGAATGGTGCGCGCGATTGTCGGTCACAAGTGTGTCGATCTGCGTCGACTCGTTTCGCTTTCGTGCTGCTGACTTCGATCGTGCGCAGGGAAGCGGCGACGTCGACGATCGATCAGACGCTGTCTTTCGTCAACACCGAGGACCACAAGCTCCTTTCGCTCCGCTCGATGATCCAGGGCGGCCAGCTCACCCCGCCGGTCCTCATCTTCGTCCAGTCGATCCAGCGCGCGAAAGAGCTCGCAAACGAGCTCATCTTCGACGGCATCAACGCCGACGCTATCCACGCCGACCGCACGTCGCAAGAGCGCGACGAGATCGTGCGCAAGTTCGCTGCCGGGCAGATCTGGTGCCTCATCTGCACGGACGTTATGGCGCGCGGAGTCGACTTCAAGGGCGTCAAGCTCGTCATCAACTACGACTTCCCACAGAGCGCGATGAGCTACATCCACCGCATCGGTGCGGCGGCCGTTCCTTCCCGTGCGCTCCTGCCCCTGCGCTGACTTGGTTTTTACAGGTCGAACGGGTCGTGCCGGCAAGGCTGGTCGCGCTGTGACGTTCTTCACGAAGGCGGATGCGGGTCATCTCAAGACGTGCGTAACCTGCTTCTCTATCGCTGCATTTCCGTCTCACGCGTCTCTCCGCGCAGGATTGTCAACGTCATGCGCCAGTCCGGCTGCACTGTTCCTGACTGGATGCTCGCCTTGCCAAACCCCTCGCAAGACGCGAAGAAGGCGCTCAAAATGCGCCCGCTCGGGCGCAAGGACATCTCGAAGACGCTCGGGTCTGGCAACGCTGGCGAGGAGGGCGGAGCGAAGAGGGAGAAGTTGAAGAAGCGCGAGCGGATCATGGGCGGCAAAGGAGGCGTTTTCAAGAAGGGCAGGAAGGGCGAGGTGGGGAAGGCGGAGAAGGCTACTGAGGCAAAGGGCGAGCGGCCGGAGCGGCCGGCGAAGAAGGCGAGGCGCGAGGTGGCGTTGGAGGAGTAGTGCGACCGTCAATGATGCTATCCAAGCGTCTTCACTGACCTAGGTCTGGCGTGAGCGACGCGCGAAGAGCGGGAGGGCATTTGACCTCGATGTTGTGAGCTCCGAAACCGCTGCTGCGAGGCCGCACGGCGCAACACAGATATAGAGACGTCGATTTAGCCCAATTTCAGACTTCGAAGATACGTGTACATAGGGAGGGAGAACAACAAGACCAGGTCGAGCCTCCTCGTCTCCATTCGACCCTCCGCGGAGAATTGCCTTCACTGCCGGCTTCGTAGCGACTCGCTTGGCCGCTCATTACGTTGAGTAGCCGGTTTCGACCTTCTCGACGTGCTCGAACGAGCCCTGCTCCTTGTTTGCCTCGAGCTGGTGCAACGACTTGCCGCCGATGCGTCCGTTGTCGTCCACCCGGGTCGTGCGACGCATGATGACCTTGCCGTTCGCGAAGAGCTCGTCTACGCCCTCGAGCGTGAGCCCACTAACCTCAGGGCAGAAGAAATATATGAATGGGATCATGGCCCCGTTCACGCCGGCGAACAAGGCGTAGAACCCGAAGCCGCCCATGCCTGGGATAGCCGTAGGAACGACCATCACAACGACGCTGCGGAACACGAAGGTAGCGCACGCAAGACGGGCGTGAGCGGTCGACGGAGAGTGGTGAGGAGGCTAGGCATGCGCGAACGCACAAGTTGAGGATGTACTGAACGGCGACGCCAAGGGTGGCCGCGCGTGTGCGAATCTGTAGTGAGGATCAAATCAGAAGGAGCAAGGAGGAAGCGGGAGGAAAGGGAGACGCACGGCGAGAGGTACGATCTCGCTCGAGTAGACGCTGCAATGTCGAGATCAACTTCAGCACAGAGATTCGTTGACTAGGGAGGCGATGAACGTGAAGCGTACAAAGCCGTGGGAAGGTGAGTGGCTGAAAGTTGGAGCGCGCGCTCGTTGTGAGCCGAAGTCATCCTAGAGCAGAAGGAGCTGCGCACCTGAGAAGATGCAAAGGAACAAGTCTGTATAGAACGATAGACTGTCAGCTCGTCCCAGCGCGCGAGGACAAACGTATGGGAGACGCACAAAGACCGAGAGTCGCGATGTAGCCGGCCGCTTTCGACTCCTGGTGCGCAACACCCGCGGCGAGGAGGATTTGCCCGACCATACAGCCCGCACAGCCAATCAGCATCGTCCGGACGCGTCCGACATTTTCCATAAGCACAAAGCACCCAAAAATCATTGATGCCAGTCCTGCGATGCCGAGGCCGCCGAGGACGAGGGTGGCTTTGTTGGGGGACATTCCGACAGATTGGATAAGGATGTTGGCTGTGAATTGACCGAGACGGAGGTGGCAGAGGTCGTCAGTCGGAGCGGAAAATGTCGCAAGGGAGAACGTCGTCAGTGAGAATCCCATCCGAAAAGAGGTCTTGAGCGCATACCGCTGTAGTACGTGGCCATGTTGATGCTGAAGCACGAGCGAGGCCTGTCAGTGTCGCTCGAGGGAGAGTCGGGGAACGGAGCGACAAACCCAGTCAGCTGTTGAGCGGCATTCACGCCGATTGCGAGTAAGGTGCGGTAGCGGAAGCATTGATCGTTGCTGCAGAGAGCCTCATTAGCGGAGGGTCGATGGAGGGGACGTTGCGTGGGGGGCGTTCGCCCGCGAAAGTTGGCGCACTTTGCGAAGCATTCCGCGTAGCCCTTGCCGCGCTGAGCGGCGTGCTCGACAGCGATAGCCTCCTGAATCTCGAGTGTGGCGGCATCGGCAAAAGCCTGACCGTGGAGACGGGCAAGAACTTGGCGACCTTCGTCGATGCGGCCGGCCTCCATGAGCCCTGGAGGAAGAAGTCGATCAGCTTGCTTTCGAGCTCAGAATATGACCTGTGCGCACAGCGGGGAGATTCTGGCGCAAAGAGCATCGTTACGAGCGTCGCAAGGAGCACGAAACCCTGGATCCCCAGCGGCAAACGCCAGCCGAGGCCGCCGTGTTCGTTGCGGAAGCCGTAGCACACCCAAAAGCTGGTCATCAGACCAGTGGCAGCCTATGAAGCGTAGCAATCAGTACAAGTGGAGCTCGAGGAGGGAAGCAGGACGTACGGCGACAAGTTCGAGACTCATCATCATTCCGCGGATCCTCGGCTTGGAGATTTCACCGACGTAGGTCGGTACGATGCTGGTCAATATCCCTACGCCGTAGCCGTTGCAGAGGCGCTGCAAGCGAAGGAAGACAAGGGTCGGTTTCGCAGCTTCTCCGGTTCAACCCCGACTGACCCCTCGGCGCGACTCACCATGACGCAGAAGCACGCCAAACCATTTGCACCCGCCATTCCTCCCGCACCGACAAGCGTCGTCACCGTCGCGAAGAGAATGAGAGGCCGCCGTCCAAATTTGTTCCCGATGGCGCTCATGGTCAGACACCCGAACATTGCCCCTAGGACAAACAATGCCAACACAGTTCCGAGAATTGTCGAGTTGCCCTTGAGACGCGGCAGGGTCGCGTAGAAGTCGGGGTTTTGCGTGAGCGCATTTGCGATGCCCTGGTCGTATCTGGCGGCAGAGAGGCCAGTCAGCAACGCGTTCCGTCGTCCAAGCATGCAGAGGGATCCTCCAAGGCCCGGAAGGGCCAGCAGTCTATGCACTCGGGTGGGCAAGAGGCGACGAAAGGAGAGGATGAATGAGATGGACGCACCCGAACGTGAGGAAGCCGGCGCAAGCACCGATCATAGAGATGACCTGTCAAAGACGCAGCAGCGAGTGTCAGCAGGCACCGGGGCTGGCTTGGACGGAACCCAGATGCACCTTGAGCGGCGTTCCTTCGATGCCTTCGCCCCAAGGGTGCGTGAACGGCTTGAGCATCATCTTTGGCGCGTGGTGTCGTGTGCGCAGTAGAGTTCAGCAGTCGAGCGTGAGAGATCGAGAGCCAACGAAGACGCGAGCGAGTGGACGAAGAAGATGCGTCTCCCCGCAACCCGACGCTGCAGCAGCCCCAAGGCGCCCCGGAAACCTTCATCCGCCCGGAGAGCGCGATACGTGCGGGCGTGGGGGAGGCGTCGGGCGCCGTCAGGAACCGAGGCAATCGACGAGGTACACTGTGACCGACCTTGGCCCTCAGCTGACGATCCGTTCCGTCGCTCGAGCAGCCCGCCCAAGGACCACCATCTTCCTTTGCGTCCTCTCAAGTCCAGAATGGAACCGCCGAGCGCAGTTGAACGAGAGCGTTGACTCGGCGGAAGATGCTCAAGCGGGTGGAGCTGGAGCTGGTCGGCTGCCCTCTGCAACCCTTTGGGGCGCTCGTCCGCCTCGTATTGCTGATCTAGTGGTACTCGCTTCCGCCTCTGCTGCTCAGTGGAAGCTCCCGTCCCGTCGTCACGGCGGATGCGACCACCCACCCTCCTCGGAACTGATGAGAATCGCAGGGCAGCTAAGGCAGCGTCGCAGGGCGGACTGAAGGGCCCGCTGGCCTTCTTGGCCGCGTGGCAGAGCAATGCGGTCGTTACCAGCTGTGGTGAGCGACTGTACGGTGGGTACGAGGAGGCGAAGGGTCCGCTTCGTCGGTTGGTGAGACGCTCACAGGCCGGACGTCGTCACCCATGCTGATGTCTGCGGGCGTGGTGTCGGCGAGGACCAGATTCTCACAATCTGTCTGCTGCGACAGGAAGCTCTCGCTCGTTGAGAAGCTTGGCGCCGGTCTTTGTCCGGCTCAAGTGTACACAGCTGCCGAGCTGCGAAGCGTCCAACTTCGCTCCGTTGTCGCGTGCCAGTTCTGCCCAAGGGCACGCTTGAACAGAGCTGTGCTCTGCGAACGGCTTAGAGGCGCAGTTTTTTTACGTTCGAGCGCGAGAGGAGAAGATCGACCGCTCCCTGCCCGCGAATCGCTTCTCCCCCCCCCCCCGGCTCTTCGTCTTATTTCGCTTCTTCTGAGCGCGTCTTCAAGAACGCTGTCGTAGTCCTGCGCAATGCGCTACTTCCCGAGCTCATGAACGATGGAAGACAAGGTCTTTAAGCGACACGCTTTCTCCCAAACTTCGCCGAGAGCGCGCCTGGAGTATCAAATCGTGTATTATAGTCAATACAAAGGCAAATCGCGCACCCTCCCTTCCCCTCCTTTTGCTCCCTCCTCCCATCGCGTTCGCCCGCCGCCCTCCTTCCATGGTACTCCATGTCACTGGGCGTACGCCCCACTCGTTGTCGCGCCAGCACTCGACTCGGCCCCTTTACCCCAGCCATAAAATCTCTTCCCTCCTTGACGCTGACTAGCCTCCGCCGCCGCTTTCACTCCCTCTCCGTCCCCCCGCACCTCACCCATCCCTCCTCCCCCCGCCACCACCCCACCGGCAGCCGGTTCGCCAGTCCGTTTATCGATACGTCCGGCGGCGATCGCTTCTTCCGCTAGGTGATCCTCTTCCGCTGCGGTGAGGGGAGCACCGGAGGAGAAGCTGGGGGAGGAGGAGGAGGAGGAGGAAGAGCGGCGGAGGAGGAATTCTTCGAGTAGGGCGGCGTTGCGTGAGTTGGCCTGTCCCATCACGCTAGTCAGTCTTCTTGCGGAGGAGAGGAGGAGGGACGAGGACAGACCTTCCATACTGCCATGGTGATGTCCCCGATGAGGGGGATCAGGCCTATGCCGAGACCGACGAGTTGGTCTGCGAAGGGGACCAGATCAGTTTTAGCTCACGTGAGACGAACGCAAGGGAGGGAAGGAGAAGGGAAGAGGGGGAGGGACGGGGGAAGGGCAAGGTTGAGACGGACTGAAGAGCATTCGTTGCGCGAGGGTGGCGGGCAATCTATGCGTACGACTAGCGTTAGCTCGAGTGCGATTTCCCGACCTTGCGGGAGCAGGGAGGAGAAAGGAGAGGGAGGAGAGGACGGGGACGCACTCTGCTTCGCGGCATTTGCGCAGGACGAGCGAGTATCCGAGGAGGAACTGTGCGATGTCGCCTGCGCCGCTGCGTCGTCGTCAGCTGGTCAGCGCGGCGCGGTCGGAGAAGCTGGAGAGGAGGAGGACGAACGGGATCAAGCCGAGAACTGCGCGCCGAGAGCGCGTGAGCGCCGGGAGGAAGGAGAGGGAGATTGGACGTGCACGCACTCGCCGTCCATCCGAACCTGAAGCCACAAAGCGAGAACCCCTTGTCGAGGTAATGCGCCCTGCGACGGACAGATCGCAGGATGCGCTCGTCGCGTTTGCTCAACCCAGCCGGAACCGCCCTCTTGCGCTTCTTCTGGCGTCCCTTGGCGTCTGTGTAGGTCTCTGTTCCATCTCGCACGAGGTTAGCGGGGGACTTTTTTGCGAGAGGCAGAGGGAAGAGCGAACCGTAGTGAGGGTCTGCGGGCTCGTAAGCTGCGAGATTTTGACCTGCCAGACGACGGCCGACTTTCTTTGTGATGTACGATGCCATGCTGGGGTCCACTGAGCTGCGAGGGGAGAGCGTCGACGAGGTGACGTCGCGAGAAGAGGAGGGTTCGTGAAGGTGTGGCTGGACGAGTGGGTCGCGATTGGCGGTGTGGTTAGAGGGGCACGCTGTCGAGTCGTTCGAGTCGAGCAGGACGGCACTGAGCGAGTGACGGGCAGCTTTGTTGCGAGTTGAGGGGCTGTCTTGGGGTTAGAATTACGACTCGGGAGTGTAATCACGTTGAATAGCACCGCCACTCCGCTCCGCGCTCGTCTTTGATCGATTATTAGTTAGCCAAGGCCTGCTCTCGCACTCGTCTGCAAGTCTCTGAGCGAACACGGCGATGGCCACAGTCGCGCACCCGCTCGAGTCCAAGCCGGCCAGTCTAAGCAGCGCAGAGTCTCTCCCAACGCCCCCCCGCTCGCCGCACCTCGGCCCCTTGTCCGCCGGCGACGACAGACCGTTGGACCATGCACCCGCGTCGTTGGAGGCAGCGACCATGCCATCCACCCTCCTCACTCCCTCGCCGGGACTCGCGACCGACGTGGGCTACTTCCCCGCCCTCACGCCCGTCGCCTCCCACGACCCTTTGCTCCTGCGATCCCGCCTGCAGACAGAGGACCACATCAGCTCGCTGAGGAAGCGCAAGGGAGACAAGAGCAGCGATTTTTACCAGAGACAGAACGCGCACATCCACGGCCTGCTCAAGCACCTCGACGACCATGTCCGCGAGGCAGAGGAGGAGGAGGACAACAATCGCTTGCCGGTGGGTGCACGAGTACTCTGTTGACTGTGGTCGAGGGCTCAGGCAGCCCGGATCTTCGTTGCGCAGATCAAAATCGCCGTCTACGGATCTCTCATCGCCAACTGGTCCGTCCTCCGTTCCTCCTTCCCTTCCCTGACCGCGCTCCTTCCTCCCTTCCTTGCTCCCGACAAAACTCACTAACTGCATCGTGTACGCGCGCAGCATCCTCGCCATCCTCCAACTCTACGCCGCCATCTCTTCCCTCTCGCTCTCCATCTTCGGAACCGCGATCGACTCGGTATTCGACCCGCTCGCAAACGGCGTGCTGTATTATTGTCATCGCAAAGCGAGGAACGTCGATTTGAGAAAGTACCCGAGCGGGGGGAGCAAGTTCGAGACGATTGGTGCGTGCGACCTTGTTCTCCGGCCACCTCTTCTGAAGCGGGACTGACGAGTGGGGCGTGGGCGCGCAGGCGACATCGTCTACTCGGGTGTGATGGGCGCCGTATCAGTCATCCTCGTCGTGCGCCCCTTTGCCAATCCCTCACAACTTCCGGAACTTACTGTCGGCTCACTCCGTCCACGCGCGTGTGCCCGCAGGCCTTCTCGATTCAAGACCTCGCGCGCGGCGAGAGCGACAAGAAGCTGCACATCCCTGCGCTCGTCGTGGTCGGGATCGCGTTCGGTTTGTCCCCTTCCTCTTTCCCCTCACCGAATCCCACCCCGCAAGCGAAGACTGACTCGGCTGCGCGCGCACAGTCACTAAATTGGCCCTCTTCTGCTGGTGCCATCGCCTCCGGAACAAGAACTCCCAAGTCCACGTCTTGTGGGAAGACCAGTGCGTCTACCCCCTTCCCCTTCCCGCTTTGCGTTCGAGGACTGACTGGGATCGCTATGACGCAGCCGAAACGATCTCTTCATCAATGGCTTCGGTTTGTTTACGTCTGCGGCGGGAGCAAAGATTGTTTGGTGGTTGGTGAGTCGGCCTTTCGAGGGAAGGTCCTTTGGGAGAGCGAAGTGCCGGCTTCTCCACGCGACACGCTCGCATCTGGTCTTTCCAAACAGCCTCAATGGAGTTTACACGCTGAAACACTCGCGACGCCGCGCACAGGACCCCGTCGGCGCACTCGTCATCTCCTGTCCGTCCCTTCCCCCCCTCCCCTTCTTCCTTTCTCTTCTCCTCCGCTCAGTTACTCACCCTCTCTCTCTCGTGCAGTCGTATTGATTGCCACGTGGGGCTCGACATGCGCCACACACTTTGGGTACTTGGCGGGGAAGGCGGCGCCGCTAGATTTCCAGGTTCGTCCTCCGCTCGCTTTCCCTCTCGTCTCCGCTCCTCTCCTTTCGGCTCGTCCGCCATTGCTCTCGACCCACCTCGCTCGCTCGTCGTCCTGGGCGGACCTTCTCAGTCCTCGCGCTCGCACACTCACTTGATCGCTCGTCCGGCGCGCAGAACTTGATCACCTACAAAGCCATGACCTTTGCCGAACAAATCGAACAAATCGACTCGTGCATCGTCTATCACAACGGTCCGCGCTACGTCGTCGAAGTTGATCTTGTCATGAAGGGCGAGACGACGTTGAGAGTCGCGCATGATGTGTACGTTTGGCGTCCCCTGTGCTTGTTTTTCCGCGGCGGAGAGGGAGCTTGTGAGGAGGAGAGGCTGATGTGTGTTGGGAGGCTTGCGGGAGTAGGAGTCAAGCGCTGCAGGACAAGCTCGAGGAGCTTCCGCAAGTCGACAGGGCGTTTGTCCACGTCGACCACGAGACAAGTCACAAGCCTGTGCGTTCTCCCTCCCTCCTCCTTGACTCGAAATGTGGAAGGCTGACGCGTGTGTTGGATGTGGCACAGGAACACCGCAAGACCAAGTAGAGCGACTCGCGGGACTCGATACACGCTACCCTTGAGAACTCGACTCTTACACGCCTCTCTTCCTATGTCTCAACGCGAATCACCGCCGGACGGGCGCATGTAAGACTATCATTCGTCACACTGCTTATCTTTCGTGCGAGATTTGTTGTACTGTTGCATTCCTTCGAATCGAGGAGGAAAGGCAGGAGGCGGGATTTTTGACCTTGTTTCGCAAACGCGATCCTACTCCAGCGGTTCAGTGGTATCTCTCGAGTCGACAGAGTGACTGGAAAGCCGAAAGAAGCTCACGGACGACGCGGAGGTGCCACGAAGAGGCGAACTCGCGGGTCTCGCCAGAACGCTTCGCTCTCGTCGGGCCAACCTCGCTCGTCTGGGCTTGCTGCTCGCGCTAGAGTCGCTCAACGCACTCTCCATCTCGCCTCCACCGCACCTGCGCCCAAATGCCTTCACTGACTTCGTCGCCAAACCCGACCCTCTCCCGTTCCTCCTCCTCTCGCACGAGCAAGAAAGTCCTACTCGATGCGCTGGCCGCCGAGTTGAAGGCTGAGAAGGCTAGGGTGGACGAGTGGGCTGGGAGGATGGTCGCGGTGGAGGATCGGGTGCGTCCCTCTCAACCGCCCCTCTCACAGACCGCTCCGCGGACTCTCTATCGAGGTTAACTTTAAACCAGTCGATCTACAGGTCGAGGCGAAACACCGCGAGTTCCTCGACGAAGAAACCCGCCTCTCGTCCCTCCGCGACCAAAACGCCTCGACCATCTCTTCTCTCCGTCGCGAGCTTGCCAAAGCGCACAGGGCGCTCGAGGAGGCGCAGCATGTTGATGAGGAGGAGGCGAGAGCGTATCTGAAGTTGCTTAGCGGGAGGGACCAGCTTGGAGGGGGAGTGTCGCCGCCGAGGATGGGCGGAAGTGCGGTGCCGACTGAGGCAGACGACGGGCACTCGCCTGCTCAGCACGGAAGCTCGGCCGCCCTCTCGCACGCAGCGGGCGCCGCACCCCGCCCTGCTGTCGCCCCGTCAGGAATCGTCGCCCCGCTTCCCGACTCCCCGACCTCGCCAACTCTATCGCACCTTCCTCACCCCGTCAATCCCACATCAGCCATTACCTCCCACCCACTCCAGTCGTACGCAACGACGGTACCACTCGGCGCCACCGTCTCGCAAGGCCTGCCCACCTCGTCAGACCTCCAACTCGAGCGATCGATCTGGCACGAGTCGGTCGACGATGCGCAGCGTGGGACGTCGGGGCAGGGAAGGTGGTCGAAGATACTGCCTGCGATGGTCAGGCGCAGGAGCAGCTCGCGGACCAGGGTTTGAGGGACTTTTTTTTTCTGTGCTTGCCTTGGTCTTCCGCCTTCATCTCGCTCATGCTTGTTCTCTCGCTTCTTCCCTTCCTGTCTTCCCTTCCTGGATGCGCAACGCTATCCCCAACCCTATCGAACCCAGGGCGCGCGAGAGGGAGAAGGAAAGGCAGCAACGCTCGCTCGCCTCTCCTTTCCCTCTCGCTCCTCGATCGCACGAATAGGAGGTGAGGGGGACCCCGCACGGCCCGACCGCTCCTTTGTTTGGCTCTGTGCTTCCTCTCCTCCTCCCCATATGCTGTCTCATGCAGCGGCTGCCTAGCTCTGCTTGGTCTTCCTCGACACCCGACTCGTCCCCGTCCAGCCACCGCCAGACCCAGTCCAACTCGCCCGTCGAAGAGGTTGTTTACCCTCTCACTCGCCCAACATCCAAGACCTCGCTCGCACAGGACCGCCTCGTGCCGACCCTCCCGCAGGTCTTGTTGAATCAGCACGCCTTGTACTCGTCTGCCAGTTTCACGACCGCTGTTTCGTCTTCTGACCCGCCTCAACTCGTGTCCCGCACGCCGAACCCCGCCAACTCACCTTCCGCCTACTCGCCCTCGAACGGATCCGACGACATCGCCTTCCATCCAGACTCGTCGAGACCGTCCCTGCCACACCCTCCTCCCCTCAGTCCTCTCCCCGACTCGCTTTCCGCCCTCTTCGCCGAGCAACAACTCGATCACCCCGCGTCAATGCCAACTTTCTTTCGTCGTCGGTCCAACTCGGTCAGCGACGTCCCCTCAAGCGCGACCCGCTCAAATTCGTTCTTTGGCCCGTTCACCCGCTCGCGATCGCGCAAAGTCACCTCGAACGCGTCTGCTTCCGCATCGACGAGCGACCTCCCCATCATCTCGTCGCCGCTCTTCCCGCAACCTCCTCCTCGCCCACTCCCACTTTCCAACTCGCCCGACCCGTTTCGGTACTCGCCTCCCAGGCGCTCCCCTTTGGAACGCGGCATGTCCGTCGCGATTGGTCCCAAGGCGGGTGCAAGGTTGCTCGCGAGCCAAGAGGCGCAGCGGGCTATGCGCAAGGCGGACGAGGTGATTGTCACGGCGGACGGCGAGGAGTTCTCGATTCGTGAGACGGTGCCGTGGAGGGGGGACGGCGGCATGAGTACCGTTACTGGTGCGCGGACCGAGGCGGACGCGGTGAACGGTGAGGGAGGCGACCGTGACCGGGCGAACAGCAGTTCAGGCGCGCGCTCCAAATCGTCGAGTCGCACGAATCACTCGATCAAGCGTGTGCCGGTCCCGCCACTCGACCCGCCTGACTCGCCCGTCACGGAAGAACCCCACCGCGTAAAGAGTATCCACGACCTCACGCGGCACGCTTCACAGGAGGACGAGCTGACGAAGGAGGACGAGGAGGCGCGACGACGGCGCAAGGCGAGTCTGAGCAAGGCCAGCGGCGCTGGACTCGGCTCGCCCTTTGCCCAGTCGCCGACCGATCCGTCGAAGCGCCCGCATCGTCGACCGCCTGTTGCGGGACTGAACAGCAAGGCCGAGCCTTCGAGCGGTTCGAACGGCGGCGGCAGGTCGAGGCGCGCGAGTACCGACTCGACCGCGAGTATAAGCAAGGACGAGGTGCTCGGACAGCTGGCCGACGCGATCAAGAAGGAGAGGAAGCGCACCGAGGCGTACAAGCGCGAGTGTGAGCAGGGCGAGGGCGAGGTGAGTATGCGACACTCCTTTCCCCACGGCGTTCGCTGACACCCGGTCGCTACAGCTCGCCGAGATTGACAAGAACCTAGGAGTCCTCAAGGAGAAGTAGGTTGCAGCACTGCTCATCCTTCGTGTCGCCGTATTGATGCCTCGCCTTCCACAGATTCGCAACGACTCTGGAGCAGCAGGAGCAGATCATCGCCAACCTCCGAGCCGAGCTAGACGAGGTTCATCGCGAACTTGATTTGGCTAACGAGCTGGAAGAGGAGGTGCGCTGGAATCTCCCTTGGTCTCTCCCTCGCTCGTCCTGACTGGCACCCCCCGCAGGCTGCCCGCGAATACCTCGGCCTCCTTTCATCCGCAACCGCAGAAACGGTCAAGCACCGAGCTCCCGTCGTCACCGCCTTCGACCCGTCTGCTTTGACCTCCAGCACCTCTGTCGCACCCTCCGCTGGTCCGCTCGAAGTGAACACGGACAGATCCAAGTTTTCGGCTCTCGCTTTCCGTCGTGGACTCAGCTTGAAGCGCCGCGTCGACACGCACCTGGCGGCGTACGGTACGGTCGCGAGCAATGTCGCGATTCCTAAGCCGCCTCTTCCAACTAGTCCGCGCCTCACTGCCGTCGCCGACTCGCCTCCCTCGGCTGGTTCGACCATAGCTGCAGCCGAAGGAGGCGTCTCGAAGCGCCCCCGCAAGTTGAGCAAGTCTCGCACTTTCCCGCCAGTCCAGCAATCTCCCGCCAAACCGCACGACACACCTCGGCGTGACCGCTCGTCCGAAGCTCCAACGCCGACTACCAGTCGCCGCGCTCCTCCGCTGCCCGCCCCGATCTTCGGCAACCTTGTCAGCGGGCCTTCTGGGTCGTACGGAGGACCCGACTCGCCTACCCGTTCGCGTCGTCCGCCTCCTCCAGTCGCGGGCGTTTCGCGCGCGAGGCTCGTCGACGACACGGGAGAGAGCGACTCGGAGCAGGAACGCGAGAGAGAGGATGGAGGGGTCAAGGGACGGGATGACCCGGCGCTCAGGACCGTCAGGAGGAAGGGGAGCTTCAGGAAGGGCGTGCAGGGGACGATGCGGTTACGCGCGTCTCACTCTCTCTTGTTTGCGGGATATTGCCGTCGCTGATCCTCGTTTGCATGCGCAGTCTTCCCCTCGCACGCACCGAAAGACGGCAAACTGTCCCCAGACGAGGTGCGCGCTCGGAACGTCCAGGAGTGGCTGCGAGGCGAGCAGGCCTAGTAGATGCGTGTATCGATATCTTGTAGACTGTGAAACCTACGCGCACGTCGACGACCGAGTCGGCGACGAGCGTAGGACGGAACGCAGATCAGGAAGGTCACACACACCTCGCCCTAACGACTCGCGCCTTACGGATGCGCCTAATTGCGGCATTTGTATTGCCTTTCAGCTGATCAGGCTTGCCCCACCTCCACCGCACTTGTCGCTCAGTCACCTGTCTCCAGCGAAACCCTCCTTGATCCTCGTCTCCATCGCTCCCGTCGCTCTTCACGCTCACGTTTCTCACAAGATGGCATCAGTAGTCCAGACTCTCGCCGACGTCAACCAGGTGCGTGCTCTCTTTCGTTCTCCACTCGCTCGAGGTGATCTTCATCGCTTGACTGGCTATCGGCCTATCTGCAGCAACTCTTCGAAGCGAAGAGGACCAAGAGTGAGTCCGACTGAGCCGTAGAGCGTAGAGGGGACAAGCCTCTCGATTTCTTCCTCTTGCTTGCGTCGAGAGCTGAGCGACTTCCACCAATAGCTGACCCGTCCTTCTCTCGTCTCGTCTCGTCTCGCAGAACTTTCGTTTGAACAGATCGCCCAGCGAATGGGACGCGACGAAGTCTGGGTCGCAGCGCTGTTCTACGGCCAGGCAAAGCCGACGGAGAAAGAGGTCGACCAGCTCATCGAAGTGTTGGGTCCGTGGGTCGACGCAAAGGTGCACCTTTCTCGTCCCCTCCAACTCTCCGCCCTTCCACCCTCTACGCTCGTTGACGCGGAGGACGTGGTGAACAGGCAATCAGGCGCCACTTCCACCCACACTTCTTCCCCGAGCGCGGACAGCTCACGCCGATGCCGCCGACCGACCCGACGCTCTACCGCTTGTACGAGATCATCGGAGTGTATGGGTACGCGTTGAAGAGCGTGATTCACGAGAGTGAGTTCGTGTCTTTGGGCTGGGTCGACGCGAGAAGAGGGACTGACCTTTGGCTTTTGCTGCAGAGTTTGGAGATGGCATGTGCGTAGCGTTGTTCACTCCCCCTGTCGGCTCTCTGCAAAGATTCTGACCCGCTCCTTGCCCGTCGCCAGCATGTCCGCGATCAACTTTAGCGCAAAGGGCCGTCTCCAGTCCTCCCTCTCTCACCGTTCCGCCTCGGCCTGCATCGTCTCCCTCCCTGGTCACTCAGCCCTCGGCAGACCTCACTGACCCTCTCGCCACTCGCGCAGGTGGACAAGATCGAGAAGAACGGCGCCGAGACGGTCCGCATCACGTATGAAGGCAAGTGGCTCCCGTACGACTTTCGATGCTGAGCTGGCGCGCCTAGCCTTCGACGTCAGGAAGTGCTGTGGGAAGAGGGAGTAAGCTATCGAAGCGAATTATCCATCTGTCAATAACAAGCCGAAAGTGCCGTTCCCCGCTCGTCCTTTCGACCCGCCTCTGCCCGCTTGACTCTTGCGCTCTCATCTACCCTCTCTGCACCGTCTCAAGGACGCTCTTGCAACGTTCAGCAAGTCCTTGAAGCAGCCCCCTTTCCTCCTCCACATGCACGAGTCCCGAGTGCTCTCCCCACTTCCCTCTTCTCTTTCGCCCCTCGCTCACTCACGACGCCAGAGCACACCTCGAAGAAATGGCCGCCGTTGCCCGCCTCGTCCGCCGTGACCCTTCCCTCACGCCTCTCTTGTACGTCCCGCTTCCCTCTCTCGCTCCGCAACGACCCCGCGCCGTCCCCGCACCTCAAGAGGTCCTATCCCCCGCCCTTTTTCTCGGGCTATCCTGCGACCGGTCAATGCCAGAGCTCGTCCAATTGTCCTTGCATCCTAGCTAAGAACTCGAGCGAGCGAGCGACGAGGGACCCTCCCCCCCCCCTTTCGCCCCCACTGACCACGTGTGCCTTGCCTGCCCCTCCCTCGTCGCGCAGCGTCGCAGTCGGAGGCGGAGTCGTCGGCGCTCTCGCGTTCGGCGCTCACTACCTCAGGAACTCGGTGCGTCTCGTCTCACTCGCCTTGCGTGTCGTTGGGGGGCGGAAAGTGGGGTGGGAGAGGCGTTGAGAAGGCGGGGAGCGCGCTGGAGGGTCAGGAGCGAGCGTCGAGACGTCTGGCAGGTCGCTGACGCCTTCTATGCTTTCACATCCCCTCGACGATTCACAGTCGGACGTCGTGGTCAACAAGAAGCGTCGCCCCGAACCTTGGTGCGCTCTTTCAGCATCGTCTACTTTCCCTTCTTCTCCCCCGTCTTCTTTGTCGTGAGCGAGCTGCGGTACTGACTCGCGCGATCATGTCCATGCCTTCAGGAACGACGTCGAGCAGCACAAGAACACCAAGGTTTGTCACCTCCCTTTCCCTCCTGCTCTCTCCCTCGTCCCTCTCTTCCCCTCACTCTGTCCCTACTTCGCCGGCTCTCTTAAAACTGCTCTGCGAGTGGCTAACGCTCGTCGGGCAGCTCTTCTCCTTCAACCGCGACTTCTGGTCCTCGCGCGCCTCAAACCCTCCCCAAAACCCTCGCGAGATGTTCCGCTCGCCCTCGGAGGAGGTCGTCCAGGCCAAGAACAAGGCGGTCGAGGGTGTCAGGGAGAAGATGGGGATGGGGAAGGAGAATGCTGCCGAGCACTGAGCAACCGAGTGGCCTTCCTCGTCTCTGTCGTCTGGTTACCTCTCGCCGCGCCTCTGTCTCGTTTTGTCGAAAGTTTGTCAAAGCTTGCAGTGCCCTACTCTCGAGCGCATCCGTTCAAAGCATGGAGAAGGCGAGCGAGCGGGCGGAGGATGCGAAAAACCGGCTCGCGGAACTTGCACCCCTGGCCTGCAAACCGCACACGTCAGGTCGTCATTCACGATGGGTAATACACTCTCAGTGCGGACGAGCACAAAGGACGGAGGGTGAGAAAGGCAGCGAGGAGCTAGCAGGAGCGCGAAGGAGGACAGCACCGTCTCGGGCCTCGCCCCGGCTGTCGCTCGTGACAGAGACCGAATGGAGTGTACACGGGGGCGAGCGAAGCGAGAGGTCGAAGCCGACCTGTCTGAACCGAGTCGAGTGTTGCAATGCGGAAGACCCGCATCACCCCCCGTCGCTACGTCGCGCTCCTCACCCCCCGTACGCGGCATCCTGCGCGTGCACGCGCGCGCTCACAACGGCGCCGCTCTCCCGACGACCTTGAACCCACGCTCGTCGCCCCTCGCACGCTCGCTCCCAACCCGAATGACGGCGTTCGGTCCGGCCCCGCCCGCGATCCTCAACCCGCTACCCTGGTTCCCCTCCCCCGGGCGCTCCCTCCACTCCCTACTCGCCCACCGCTGGACGTCCTCGCGCGAGACGAGGCGGACGCCTACGAGTTCCTTGATGCGGAGGATGTAGCCTGCGTTGACCGGGTTGATGGGAACAATGACGGACGAGAGGCGCTTGTTGAGGCCCAACACGCGCGTGGTAGAGAAGATGCTTGCGCCGAGGTGGTTCGGCGAACGGAGGAGGGTGACGAGGTAGTGTGAGCGAGGTCCGGACGCCGCGGCGGCGGGGGCTTTGCCCTTGCCCTTGCCCTTGACCTTGCCCTTGGTACTGGAATTGGAATTGGTCTTGGGCTTTGAAGGGGTTGGTCGTGTCGCTGCTTGTGAGGGTGCGGGAGTGGGCGCGGACGACGCGATGGAGCGGGTCGGCGAGGAGAAGAGGGGTCGCCGCGGTGCGAGGTGTGCGCAGAGTGTCCGTAGCATCGTTCGTAGTCGCCGTGTAAGCCTAGTACTGCCTCTCGGTGCCGTCTGAGGCTGTGGACAGTGTCGTCGTCGAGGGTGAGCTTGCGGGAAGAGACGACGGCGCGACGAAGGTCTCTCGCTCTCTCCGGCACCCACACACAGCTCGCAGACTCGCGCAGGCCATAACAGAAACAACCACGCAGGCAGCCATGGCACCCAAGGTACGCACCCGTCCACCCTTGTCCCGCCGTGCGACGCTACGCTCACCCACTGCACCTCCACCCCGCTCGCACTCGGCGCCCAAACACGCGCGCGATGAACGCTAGAAAAAGGGACAGAGGATGGACTTGAATTCGTTCTTGGCAGACACCTGTCCGTGCCAGCTCTCTCGTTACCCCCGAGGGGCACCGACACTCTCGCTGACACCCCACTCCCCTCTCGCTTGTTCGTTCCCGCTGCTGCTCGTTTCAACTCGCCTGCGTGCTGTTCTCTGCTTGGACTCGATGCCACCGCGCAGCCACCGGTGGATCATGGGCCGACGAGATGGACGAGCTCCCCACTGGACGTGCGTTCTCGCCCGTCGTCCCCCTCTGCCTTGCTGTCCAGCTGACGCAACTCTGCCCTCGCACACAGCCTCTGCTGGACCTACGTTCGGCGAAGGGCCCGGACTCGGCGGATCGCACCTCACCCGCGGCATGGGCCCAGGCGGTTCGTCCCCTCGCCTTTTCCCGTCCCCTCGTCGTCCCTCCTGACCCCTCTCGCCGAACAGACCGCTACGGTCCGCGCTCAGGCGGACCCGGAGGCTTCGGCGACCGCGACGACGGGCGCCCGCCCCGCGCCGAGGTGCCCTTCCCGACTGCGCCGCCTTACACTGCGTTCGTGGGAAACTTGAGTTTCGAGACGTCCGAGGCAGAGATCGAGGACTTCTTCACTGGCCTCAGCGTGCGTTCGCGTGCCTCTTGAGGTGGCGGAGCGTACCGAGGTACTGATGCGACCTCGACGTGACCCGCAGGTCAAGTCCGTCCGCCTCGTCACGGGCATGGACGGCAAGCCCCGCGGTTTCGGCTACGTCGAGTTCGAGACGGCCGACTCTCTCTCTCAGGCCCTCTCGGCGTCGGGCCACGACCTCGGCGGTCGCGTCGTCCGCATCAGCGTCGCCGAGGCGCAGACGAGCCGCATGGGCCGTGCAGACGAGGCGAGCACCTGGGAGCGCACCGGTCCGCTTCCGAGTGTGCCTGGGCGCTCGGGAGGCTTTGGTGGAGGGATGTCGAGGGACCGCGGACCTCCTCGTGAGGGTGGGTTCGACGAAATCGAGCGCGACGCCCCGATTCGCGGGGGAAAGTTTACGCCCTCTGCGCCCTCGGAGCCGCGTCGTGGTTTCTCGTCTTATGGTGCGCCCGCTGGAGGACCAGGTGGTGCCGAAGGTCGTCCGCCTCGCTCGTTCGAGCCCGCACCTGAGATCGAGCGCGACGCCCCCATTCGCGGGGGCAAGTTCATCCCGTCCGCCCCCCCGGCCGGCGGTGAGAGGAGGACGATGTTTGCGGATCGCGAGAGGACGGGGCCCGGGGCGGACGAGGCGCAGACTTGGGAGAGGAGGGGGCCGTTGCCGGGACAGCCGGAGAGGAAGGGCTTTGGGAGTGAATTTGGGGCGAGGACTCGTGCGTTCCTTCGCTCTCACACACACACACACTCTCTCTCTCTGTCTTTCTTGCGTGCGCGCGGGACGAGGGAGGAACTGACGAGCTTTTGGGCGCATGTGCGCAGCCTCAGAACCGCCTATGACCCGCCGTCCTTTGCAGCTCTCGGCCCGCTCCGCCTCCGGCACGCCCGGCGGCTCTCCTCCCTCTTCGACGCCCTCGACTCCCGCCGGCACCTCGTCCCGCGCGAGTCCGTTCGGCGCGGCCAAGCCGATCGACACGGCGTCCAAGGAGCGCGAGGTCGAGGAGAAACTTGCGGCGAGGCCGGCCCCGACTCTTCCGGAGAAGAGGGAGCGCAAGGACCGTCAAGAGGGTGGGGCTGGGGACAAGGGCGAGGGAGCGTGGGTGAGGAAGGGACCGCTCGCGCCTGCCGCTGCGAAGCCGAAGGAGGTTGCGGCCCCGATGCCGCCCGTCGAGAAGGACTCGCCGCCTCATGCTGCCGGAGCAAAGGTCGAGAAGCCGGCGACGAGGAAGGAAGGGTTCAGTTACTCGAATGCGGCCGGTAAGAGCGAGGGAGCCGAGGTCGAGGAGGTTGCCAAGGGCGTCGAGGCGCTCTGAAGACGAAGACTAGACTCGTTGCGCGCTTCTCTGCTTTCCGACCTGTTACGATATTCTCGCCCTCCCCTGATCGCTTTGGTGTCTCGTCCGGTTCCTCCTCTCCCTCCCTCCCTCATCCCCGTCTCACCCACCTGTTTGCTCGCAAACGCCAAAATGGAACTCGGACCAAAGTATTTCTCCCCGTCCTGCGCTGGGTTCGCACGCTTGCGCAACGGCAGGCGAGCGGGGCAAAGGCAAATTTGCTGAGGAAAGTGAAGCTAGCTATACAGGCAATCGGGTCGCGGCGGGCTGCGTAGGGGGATACAACAAGAACGGCGGTCACGGTCGACACTTTGCGGAGTGGAAGGCAGATAAGAGTCGGTCAAGGCGCGCCTGTTGGTGGTGAAGGAGGAGGGAGAGCCGTCCCGCTCATCAAGTCCGAGAGACTTGTCTCGAGCGAGTCGACACGGGTGGAGAGAGAGTTGACTGTGCGCGACGGACGAACCTCCGTCAGTGGGAAGTGGCGAGAGCGAGAGAACAAGGAGAGCGCGGGACGCACGACGGGAAACAACGTCCGACGCGAGGGCGTCGAAGCGCGATTCGAGGTCGTTCAGGAGGTTGTCGACCTGCAGCAGCGACAGGCACACCAACGTCAGGGCTACGACTCTTGACGAGCGCTGTACGGACGAGAGAAACGGCCGGGTCGACTACTCACGAATTGCGTCAACTCGAGCGGACTCGTCACCTCGGCCTTCCTGACCTGCTCCTCCTGCTCCTTGTGTACGTCCAGTCCTTGCGCGCCAATCACACCGAGCCCGACTGTTGTCTGCGTCGCAAGAGGTGAGGAGGAGGAGGAGAGGTTTGGGGACGCGGCGGAGAGCGTCGGGGAGGCGGCGAGCGGGTGTTGGAATGGCATTGGGCGCGGTACTGAACTAGCAGCGGGCGTAGGATAGAGAGTGAGCGGGAGGGCGAAGGGAGAGTTCAGCGAACGGCAGGTCTGGCGCCGACGACAATCCCGACAACCCTCGGCGAGCCTGGTGAGCGCTTCAGAAGCTCTCAGTCAAGTCGAATGACCTGGATAACCCATCCGTACCGCCTGCAGAGCCACGACACGACCATGCCAGCTCGCTCGAGACGCTCGCGCCGCTCCACATTGGCTCTCGGCTGCTCTTTCGTGCTGTTCGCGGTCGCTGGTGCTACGACAGATGCGCTGCGAACGCCCGATAGGCGAAGCGAGGCAATTGAGGCGCTTGCGGGACGATCAGGCGAGGTTGGCGACGAAGGGACAATGGGAGGACTTTCGGCGGCAACGGATGGGAGGGGCCGAACTGCGATGAATGTAAAGGCGGAGAGAAGGGTGTTGGACGAGCCAACGTCGCGACAGCGACCGCGAAGCATCGCCATCACCTCCTCGCTTCCCTCTACCGACTCACTTACACCCGCCTTCTCCGCGACCTACGACTCTCTCTTCGAGTCCCTCTCCGCCGACACCGAGTTCCTCGTGTCCTCCGCCACATCGTCCATCTCGTCTCGCCTGCGTGGCATCCCCGGCACGGCCATCACGTCCCTCTCCGAAGCTCGCGACCTCCAATCTTTCCTCGATTGCTCCTCCTCGTCCGGCGAATGGGTCTATGACCCATCAGGTGAATGGCTGGCCTCGCAAGGTCGAGGTTTGACGGTCCACAAGCAGGAGAGCCGGTACGCGGCGTGCGACAAGCGGTTCTACAAGGGACGCGAGCCTGGGTCTGCCGCGGTCGAGGCCGAAGGCGGCTGGGACGTGCGCGAGTCGCTCAAGTGGCGCTGGATCCCCTCCGCATCGTGCGCCAACCTCGCACCTGCGTCGCTCTCGCCCTCGCTGCGCTCCTCCGCCCCGCCCTCTCGCTCCCGTTTCTGCGGCCTCCTCGCTCACAAATCCACCCTCCTCCTGGGCGACTCGACACAATACTCGCTCCATGACCTCCTCCTCGACTGGACGACCACCGAGCCGCAGAGCTGCTACGGCGACTTGTATTGCAAGGAGCATGCACTGTGTGGGGAAATTTTGAGGACTAGGAAAGACGAGGGGGTGGAGGATTGGGAGAGCGATGAGAGGGTGTATCACAGGTTGCCGGTGCCGCCTGGGGAGGGGGACCTGCTCCAGAGGCGGGAGGAGCAGGCGGCGGGCGGGGTGGACAAGCGCGACTCGCTTCCCTCGTCCGCCGCGCACGACTCGGTCACACTCGCGCATACCCACGCCAAGCGCCAATCGCGGTCCCCATCGTATGGGACCCTCCTCCGCTACCGCCGCACCGACGGCCTGCGCCCCTCGTCCGCCCAAACCCTCCCAACGTACAAACACCCCTCCACCGACGTGCGCGAAGTGAACCAGCCGTGGCTAGCCGACTCGCGCAGGTCCGATGTCGTCATTCTCAACAAGCCGCCGCTTCCGCTGCCTCGGAAGGGCTTTAACCAGACTTTCGATGAGTGGGTGAGGGAGGTGATGGGCGATGAGCGGGCGGAGGTGGAGCGAAAGGCGCTGAGGATTGTCGAGGCCGCGGCGGAGACGACGAGGCGCGTCTGGGTGCCCGAGTTGGTCGAGGCGTTGAGGGCGATTCGCGCGCCGCCGAGTCCGCCCGACCAGCTCGTCGTCTATCGCGGTGGCTGGCGTCAGCACGTCGATTGCGCTGCGTCCACTGGCGACTCCGACGCCGAGGACTCCTCCCTGCCGACGTCTCCAGGCGACGGCCCACCTCCTCGCTCGACCGAACCGTCGCTCTCCGACCTCCTCTTCCGCTCGGACGGCTCGCTTCGCCCCCTGCACGTCATCTACCACGACGCGCAGCTCTTCTTCCAGAACCACCTCGCCCGTACGGTCGTCCTACCATCATTTGGCGTGCCCTTCCTCGACCTTGACTCGCCGCTGTCGGTCTGGCGCAGCGGGATGGTCGGCTCCTCCTCTTCTTCGATTCTTGTCTCGCCGTCCAACGCGCGCTCGCAGACGGTTCTCGCCTCACAAGCTGGAGCTGGCCTGCGCAATCCAACAAGCGGCGACTGCACACGCTACTGCTTCCCCTCCCCCGGCCTCTCGCTCGAGACGTTCTTCCTCGGTGCGCTCCACCAACTGTACGAGGCTGGGTGGGCGGGGGATGAAGGGAGGGAGGGGGCGTGGGTTGGGGACGAGGGGTTTAGGAATTTGAGGGAGAGGGTGGCGAGGCAGGAGGCTCTGGCGGAGTAGGCTCGCGCGCTGTACGTGTACCATCACTGCAACTGCAACTTTTTGAAACGATTCGAACGCTAGAATGCACCGCACCTTTTTGTTCACGCCTGCTCGGGTCCGCCCTTTCAATTTTAGGAAGGTCGCTTCGCCTCCCTTCGCCTTTGCGCACTTCACTCCCGCTCACTCACTCACTCACTCACGATGACGACGGCAGAAGCGCTGCTCCTCCTAGCGGTTACCACCTTTGTAGCGGGAGTCGTCGCGCACGCAGTTGGGGTCGCGAGGGGTTGGCCTATTTCTTCGCGCTCGCACGGGTCGAGCGAGACGGGAGGCGAGGTGCGTCTTCAGCAGCTGCCCCTCCTCGTGAGAGACGGTTGGGCGGGTGCAGGTCTAAGAACGGGGTCGTCTTGCACGCAGCACAAACATGAACGCGAGCGAGAGGACAACAACGACATCCGGCTCGAAACCCTCGCCTCCTCGTCGTCGTCGTCCTCGTCGTCCGCTCACCCTCACACTTACCTCCGCCGCCGTCGCCGTTCCTCTTCCCACACCCACACCCACGCTCACACCCACGTCCGAGGCGAGCCCAAGCCGGAGCTGGGTTCGTCCCTCCTCCTGTCACCCTCGCCTCCTCCCTCGCCTCCCCTCCGCGCTCCTTCCCCGGCGAAAGGAAACGCATCCAGTCCAGCCTGGATCGCGCAAGCCGGGGCAACCGATAGCTGGAGCGAGGCAGTGACTGGGTTGGAGGAAGAGTCGAGGGACGTCTGGTAATAGTCGATAGTCCTCCCTCCCCTCGCTCCTCCTTCCTCTTCTTCTTCCTTTCCTTTGAAGCTTGTGCCCAGTGGGGCGGAGGAGACGCTTGAAACGACGAATGCGGTTGGGTGGTCGCAAAAGTTTGCGAAACATGCTCGAGACGGCTGCTGGCGCCTCGATGTGAAAGGGACGGACGGAACGTGGGCGACTAGCGCGACGAGGCAGGGAATGAAGTATACGAGGGAGGGGGGGTAATAGGCACAACTAACTAGAAAAGCTGGGGGAATAACGCAAAGCGAGACAGGAAAAAGAGCTAGAGGGGCTCACGGGAGAGAGCGAGGGCAGAGACGGTTACTTGACCCTCGTCACCTTCCACTGCTGCAACCTGTTCCCCTTCTTCCAATTCATCACGGCCGTGTTGCGGATCCCGCGTTGGGTGACGGCTTTGCCTGTGAGCGCGGCGGTGCGGTCGAGGAGGTGGTCGGTCCTGTTTCCGCCGGGGAGGGTCAGTGAGGGAAGCGAGGGGAAGAGGGTAGGGAGGGAGGGGACGCACGGGATGACATAGAAGGTACCGCCGGAGCTGTCCAGTCGCCTCGAAGAATCGTCAGCGCCCGCCCCTCGAGCTCAACAGCAGAGGCACAAACAGTTCGACGCACACAGTCTTGATCCCCCTCTTCTCCAACGCCCTCCTCCTAACCTCCTTGACCAACCCGTGACCCGATCGCTTGTGGAACGCCGCCTTCTGCGCCGCAATCTTCTTCTCGCGCGTCGCGATCGAGTCGGCCTGGGCGGCGAGGAGGACTCGGTTGGCTTTCGAGTTGGCGGGAGCCGAGGCGATGGGCTTCGAAGTGGGGACGAAGATCCACCACCTACCAATCGCGCGCCTATCAGTGCCTTTCTCAGGGAGGAGAGGAGCGAGGGGGGGGGGGGGGGGCCAACGCACTGCTTGGTCTTCTCTAAAGTCGTCTTGTGAGCCCCTTGGCCCGACGCACACACGTACATCACGGCTGCGTTGTTGCCCGTCGAACCCCAGGCCGAAGACAGGCATTTATTCCTGCGGAACGGGCGTGAGCGAATGAGCGGGCGAACGAGTCCGAGTGAGCGTGGGCCCGAGCGAGGGAGAGAGGACGAGGGAACGGAACACAGAGAGGAGATGGACGCACTTGGGTCCGAACTCGAGACTGCTCGAGCGCGACGGCGTGGAAGCCAACAATGGGAGGATCAGCCCGCGCCTCCTCATACTCCAGGGAGAGGAGAAAAAAAAAAAGCCCGCAACGCACCGGTGCCAAGCGACGCCGCTGTTCGGGTACGCCGTGACGCTCGCCACGGTTCCCTGCTTGCCGGGATAGATCCAGTTGCCCTTGGTCGAGTAGAACTACTCTCCAAAAAAAAGCCCACGTCGGTGATCGCGTGTGAGGGAGGGGGACGGGCGAAAGGAGACGGACGAGTTTCTGCTTGGTCTGGACGTTCTGGAAGACGTAGTTGCCTGGCTTCAAGCGGACTGCCGCTGCCTCTGCTCGCACGCGTGCCCTCTGTCAAGCGCACGCACTCTTTGAGGAAACGACGAGAGGAGGAGGACGCACGAAGACCCCCTGCTTGCTTTTCGTTGGTGGTGAGGACGTCGCCGGTCTTCTTTGCTTTCGCAAAGGATGCGAGGGCGAGGAAGAAGGCGAGGAAGAGGGAGAGGGAGAGGGGTGTGCGCATGGTTTGCAACGTTCGAGTGGAGGAGGGGTGCAACGAGAGTGTGGGTGGAACGAGTGACGTGGGTTGGCTTGCGAGCGAGCGAGTGAGGGAGGGATGGACCAGCCAGGCGATGAGGAGGAGGAGAAGGAGGCCAACCCGGGGTGAAGCGGTGCGAGCGGCGACGAGGCGAGGCGAACGGGGAAACGTGCCGAGTCCCGAGTTATACAAAGTGCAAGAACTTGGCAGTAACGAGGCGCACTTTGGCGTACAGCAGCACACTGCCGGGAGACCAACATGCCCCATTCCATTCTCTTCCTGACACGGCTTCGTAGGCCTCACTGACACACGATATAGACTGACCGTATCATTCGCAACCCGCTCGACTTGGCACGGCTTTCCCGGGCTACTCGCGCGTCGGACCCTCGTGGGCTTGACTCGCACCGCTCTCTCTGCCTCCTCCCTCCGAGAGGTCTCTTGTGCTAGAGTCTGTCGCTCCGCTTCATCTGCCACGCTCGACAACGAAATGGGCGCATTCTACGACCAAATCCCCGAGTCGCTCATCCCCTGGCTCAAGTGCGTCCTCCGCTTCCCTTCCCTTCCCGTCCCCGACACTCGACCGCGAGTTGACTCGCTTCTTGCGCGGATCAAGAGAACAAAAGGTCTTTTGGGTCGCGTCGGCACCTCTCTCGGCCGTTGGGAGCGTCAACGTCTCTCCCAAAGGTGCGCCAGCCCCTCCCTCCCCTTCTTCTCCCCTGAACTCGAGCCGAGGTGAGCTCCGCGCCCACAGGCTACGACTGCCTCACGGTAGTCTCACCCACCGCAGTATGGTACGTGGACATGACTGGCTCAGGGAATGAGACGATCTCCCACATGCGCGAACCGGGCAACGGGCGCCTCACGATCCGTTCGTCCCTCTCCTCCTTTCCTTTCCGTTCCCTACTTACGAGCTGACACCGCGAGGAGACAGTCTTCAATGCTTTCCAAGGCCCGCCCCGTATCTGCCGACTCTACGGCCACGGCACCATCCACCCTCGCGACTCACAACGGTTCAACTCGCTCCTCCCACCCGGCGATGCGCGACGACTCCCTGGAACGCGGGCCATCGTCTGGATGGACGTGGAGAGGGTTGGGACGAGCTGTGGATATGCCGTGCCGTTCATGGACTTTGTCGGCGAGAGGTGTGCTTCCCTCTCGTTTGTCACGCTTCGCTTGCCCGTCGAGCGAACTCACCCGTCGCGTCACTCGCGCGCAGACCTCGGTTGAAAGACCACTACACGCCCTTCGAGCTTTCCTCCCCTTCTTCCTCCTCCTCCTCCTCCTGCTTTCCCACAAGCGCACCGCCGAAACTCGAAGCGTATTGGAAACTCAAGAACTCTGAATCCGTCGACGGCCTTCCAGGCCTCGAAGCTGCTGGTTTCCCACCTCGGGAGGGTGCGATCCGCAAAGCCCGGAGGGGGGTCAAGGTCGCTTATGGTGCGAGCGAGGTGCGGAGGGAACAGAGAGCTTGGGGGCCGAGCGATGTGGCACTCGTGCTCGGAGTCGGGGTGGTCGTGGGATGGTGGCTTGGCGGAGGAGGGTGGGTGCTGGTGAGGCAGGAGATGAGCGGGTTTGTGCAGCGGGCTGGGGGCGCGGTGGGCTCGCCTGTAGCGTGAGGTGTACTTGATTGTAGATTACTAGAACGTCACTCGGGGAGCTAGGCCGTGAGGGTACTTTACACGACGAGCGACACGAGATCCCGAACGATCTCTTCCGCGGCGGCAATGCGCTCGACGTCTCCCACGCCCGTTCCTGCAACAACCTCCCAAGCTCATATCAGTTACCGACCCCCTCCGGCTCGGGCGAGGCAAGCGGGGGACTCACCGGCCCACGTCACGACCCTCTCGACATCCCCTTCCCTGACAGCGCGGGCATACCTCTCCACCCTCTCTTGCTCCGATCCAGCTTCCACCTCGTCACTCGTCAAGTTGCACACTCCACGTCCATCACACCACGCCGGCCAGCCATTCGTACCCCTCGCTTCGTCCCACTTCAACCCCCTCGTCGTCTCGTCGCCGTCGCGGGTGCGCACGAGCAACTCCTTCTGCGCGAGAGGGAGGAGCGACGACTTTGCGACGGAGAGAGCAGTTCCTGGGACTACGCCCGCCACGGTAGAGACCGCGAGGGAGGAAGAAACGGAGGAACGGGAGGAGAGGCCGCCTGCAGCGAGGAGGAACGGAGGAGAGGAGGGGGAGAAGAGGGGGCTGAGAGTGGAGAGTAGGGAGTGCAACGGGAGTCCGGTCGAATGGGTCGGACCGTGGCCGCCTGATTCGGTGCCTGCGGGCAGACGGCAAACGACAAGGTCAGCACTCGGGAGGCAAGAAACGACGAAACGAGGCAAAGGGTCGCCTCTGTCGAAGAGAGCCCGCGCGACTGACCTTGCGCGACGATAGCGTCCACCCCGCCACCCTCGAGCAGCTCCCTCACCGCCTGCTCAGTCTGCACCATTGCAACCACCCTAACCCTCTCCTTCCTCTCGCCTCCCCCCTCCTGCTCAACCCTCCTGACCCTCTTGACCCACTCGCCCAAACTGCCCGTCGTAAACGACAACCACACAGCCGACGCGCGCGCTTCGTAGATTACGTAGCGCAACCAGCGGTCGGGTTCGGATTGGGCGAGCGAGGGGGGCAGATGGGGTTGTTCGAGGCGCCAGAGGATGAGGCCGATCCCGACGCTATTCAGTCAGGTGGTCAGGTCAGGAAAAGGTCTCGGAGAAGGTGGAACAGGACGAACGGGAGGTCTGCGTCCGGAGCGAGGGAAAGCGTCTCCCGCGCCTTCTGTACCTCGAGCTTGAGGTTCTCGAGCGGCGTGTGGCCCTGTTCCAAGTCTGTCAGCTCTCTCAACATGGACGCAAGGCCCGCGAAGCAACTCACACCGCCAATGAAACCGACCCCTCCTGCCTGATGAACCTCGGCAGCGAGCACTCCCCCTGCGACTGCAGCCATGGGCGGACACACGAGCGGTACTGAGCATCGAAAGTGCGTGCAAAAGGCTCTGCTAGCGGTCGAGAGAGGCATCGCGAGCGAGCGAGTGAGGCCCCGAAGCGGGAGAGGGTGGGGCCGACAACGGCGGCGAGAACTGAAGTCGACAAAGCCCGAGGAGGTGACAAACGACAGTTACAGGACGAGACAAGCTCGACAAGCGAGACCTGTCTCTTGCGTTCAAGCGACTCCTCCGTATCCTCTTCACGCCTTCCGCGTCTTCGAGAGCAACTCGAGCGTCTTGGACGCGACCGGCCTGCGCGCGAACATGGTGTGCACCGCCGAGTCTGCCGAGAGCGTCGTCGGCATGAAGCCCGTGAAGACCGGAAACGGGGAAGAGACGCACTCGTCGTCGAGGCCGTCTCCGAAGGGACCTCCCTGCTCCTCTCGACGTCTGCCCCGGCATCGCTCCTCGACGCCACACACACTTTTTCCGCCTTGTTCTGGGTGAACTGAGCGATGCGCTTCTCGAGCTTCGCCTTGTCCTCCCTGAGTGTTGCGGTTTCGGCGAGGACGGCATCGACATGCTGACCCGCTTCGGTACGCAGGTGCTCGGCCTCGATGAGCTCTTCCTCGAGGCGCTGGATCTGCATACGAGGACCGACGACGCCACTGAGTCGAGGACCCGGCATCGCGGCAGACAACACACCCGCTGCCTCAGCTCGCCCTGCTCAACCTTGGCCCTCTCCTGCAGCAGCTTGAACTCCGTCTCCTTGTACTCGTTCTTCTGTCTGAACAAGTCCTCGAGCGTAGTCCGTGCTGTCTGCTCCGACTCGAGTTTCTTCCTCGTCTCGTCTCGCCCGAGCTCGACCTGCTTCTTTGCGATTTCGGCGCCGTCGACCTTCTGCTGCGCGTCGGCGAGGTCGCGTTCGAGCTTCGACACGTGTGCCTGCTGCTCCTGCGCCTCTTTGACCTGCGTCGGCAGACGCGTAATCTCCTTGAGCAGCTTGCTGCGGAACGTCTCCGACTCGGTTTTGACCGTCGAGAGCTCCTTCTCGAGCGAGTCGGCGCATTTCTCGAGCTCCTGCATGGTGATGCGGAACTCATCGCAAGTCTTGTTGGCGGCGGTGAGCTCCTTGCCTGGCTCGGCCATGCTGTCGTCGAGGCGGATGATCTTGCGAATCGCCTCGTCTGCCGGCACGCGAGTGAGCTGCAGCTTGACGGGATTGGAACAAGCGAGACGGGGCGTACCTCGCTGGTACTCGACCATGGTCAACTCGTTCTCCTTCTCCTTGAGCACGGTCCTGATCGACGCGAGCGACAACGCGGCTTGCATCTCTGCCTCCCGAGCCTTCTTCGACGCGTCCTTCGCCTCGTCAAGCTCGCGGCACCTCATGTCTACACAGCCCGTAGCGTCAACATCCGTAACATGCTTAGCACGCGGCAAGACGCACCAAGCTCGTCCTTGACCTCTCTCCAGCGAGTGAGGGCGGCGTCGCGAGCGGCAACCATCCCCTTCAACTCGGCCGAGACCGTCTTAACTTCCACTCCCTTCTCCTCGAGGGCGCCCTTCCAACGAGCGATGGAAGCGTGAGCCTGCGACAGCTCGTCCTTGAGCGTCTTGACGTCGTCGAGAGTGGGGTTGCGAGAAGCGACCATGTCATTGAGCTGGACAGAGAGAGCCTTGAGCTTGCCCGTCGCGTCCTCGCTCTTGACCTTCATGAGCTTGACGGAAGCCGACGCCTGCAAGAGCTCGTCCTCGCTAGCCTCGAGTTTCTCCTCGAGCGACTTGATGCTCCCCTCGAGCGCCTTCTTTTCGCCGACCATGCGCGACTTGAGCTCCTTGCGACGATCGGCCTCCGCGGCGCGAAGACGTCGCTCAAAGTCCCCGCGGTGCTGCGCCTCCGTTGCGCGGGCAACACAGACGGCGTCCCCCGCATGCTGTTCAGACTTCTTGATCCTGCCGTCCAAGCTGTTGAGGGCATCGTCCGTGGCGCGAAGCTTGTCGTCCCGCATGCGCACGGCCTGGAGGCTTTGCGAGCGCTTCGTCTCGATGTCGAGGAGAAGCTCGAGCTTCTTGACGGCTGCCTCCTTCTCACCCACCAACTCCTTGCGCTGGTCGAGGAGTGCGCGTTTCGTATCCTCCGACGTGTAACGGGCGATCGAGACCGACGACGACGACGAGCGGCGCGCCTGCTCAAGTTTGGTAGCCGTCCTCTCGAGCTTACCGACGAGCTCCTTGCGGACCGACTCGGCCTCCACATCCTTCGCGGCGAGCATGTTAGGCTGCTCTTTGTAGGCGACCTTGAACTTCTCGAGTTTGCGACGGAGGACGCCATTCGCCTCCATGGCATCCCTGAGGAGACTCTCGACGGTGCGCAGGCGGATCTGTTGCTGCGCATGCGGTGGAGGGACGGGCCGAATTGCGTAGGTATAGAAGAGGAGCCGTTGTTCCAGGCGTGACTGGAAATGAAGTTCGGGTCCGTGGAAGGGTTGAAGGGCGAGACGGACGGGTTGAGCGGCGCGCGGGCCGAGGGCGACGAGATGAGGTTGAAGGAAGGGAATGACTCCCAATTTCCGGACCTGCTGAGCGAGGCCGGGCTGAAGAGAGCGTTGGCGCGGGAAGCATCGACCAGAGCATCGGTGCAAATGTTGACGCTCGAGGAGGACGAGGCATGGAAGGTCTGCGTCTGCGAGCTGGAGCATTTGTATCGCGGATTCGGCAGAGTAGGGGAGATATGCCACGCACCTCCTTCTTGCCGACAACCTCTCCAGACTCGCACGCCAACTCCTCGACCTGCTCCATCTTGAAACGCTTCATCGGCGGCTCCTCGTTCGGCGAAGACACCATCGAGTTTGTCGTCGTCGTCGACGCGCCATCTTCCACGATCTTGATTTCAGCAGGAAAGACGATGAATACCTCGGTCGTGTTGGCTGCTTTGTCGTCGTCGCCAACTGACTTCATGCCGGGCAAGACCGATGTCGCCTCCGCGTTTTCGTCTCCTCCCGCCTCCTTCACGTCGTCCTCCCTCATTGTGGCCTCATCGCTCGGCTGCGGCTGCTCCTCCCCCACCTCACTCTGCGCAGACGGCGGTGGCGACGGCGCACTCGAATGCTGCAGCTTCCTTTGCGGCTCAGGCGACTTGGACCTTACTGAGGTCGGCGTCTTCGCGATAGTCGGCGGCGTTGCATAGGCGCTCGACTCGGCCTCATTATCGCTCTCCGCATCGGACTTGCCGTACGGGACAAGCGAGGCGGCAGAAGAGTCAGTGACGGAGATAATGCTTGACGTAGAGGAGTTGAGCTGGTTGAGAAGGCCAAAAGTAGGCGGCGCGCGAGTCGAGTCGGCCGTCGACGGCGGTGCGGTGAGCGGGTCTTCGGTAGGCTTCGCAGTAAACTTCAGAGGGAGAGGAGGGTGGCTGGTCGATGCGGGCTCGGGGGAGGAGGAGCGAGGGCGAAAGTCGGCGACTCGAGGGGAGAAGTTGAAGGTCGTCGAGTTGTTCGACGAGGCCGGCGAATTCCTCTTCTTGATGTCGCCGACAGGCTGCATGTCCTTCTCGACAGCGCGAGGATCGGATACCACTTTCGGCGGCAGGCGCTTGATCTCGGTCGCGCGACTGCCCTTCTGCCTCGCCTCGCCAAAGATGCGTTCCTTCTCTTTGGTTGTGAGCATGCCTTCGGGGTTGTGGCGCACATCACCGCCTGCCGAACTTCCGGATTGCGACGCTGTCCACGGAAGGACGATGCTGTGCGCGAGCTGAGGAGCCGGAAAGGCGGTGTACAAGCCGTCGGGCTGGACGTGCAGGTCTTCCTCCTGGACGCGGTACTCTTCGTGGTGGACATAAAAGCCGGAAGAAGGCGGCTCATCTGAGGTGTGGGCAGTTGGATGCGGAGGAAGCGGGCCGAGCGGAGTGACGGTTGCTGAGCCGAGAGGAGTGAACGTCGAGGCATTGGGCGAGAGGAAGAGGCTGCTCGGAACGAAGCCTTGGTCGACGAACGCTGGGACGAATAGGCGAGCGGGCCAAGGGCGTTGCGCAGGCTGGATGGGGTAGGGCGGAGAGGCGAAGCTCGGACTCGGGTTCGTATCGGACGGGTTGCAAGGCGGAGCGTGTCCTGAGATTCGAAGAGAGTGTTCAGCAATGACGCTAGCTCCCTCAAGCGAACGAAGCACCACGACACACCTCGACCTCCTCGAGCGAGTCCACCTCCAGATGCAGCTGCCCCGCCAATCCCACCCCTCTGCCGCTTTTTGAGGTCCTCCAGAGCCCACCAATTGGGCTCGCCAGCCCCTCTGAGCTCTTCTCCAGCCGCTTTGCCCGCTCCCCTCATCCCCGCTCTTCCCGGTGAATCACCCTCGAATGGCGCTCGGACGGCGTGCTTGGCCGACATATTGAGTTGCTGAACGAGAGAACGAGTGCTCAAACGTCAGTAGAGCGCTGAGTGTCGCGAAAGGGGGACGGCGTGTGCAGGGAACGAGTAAAAGGGGAACAGGAGGCGAAACGTCCAGGTGACGACATCGGAACAGCTTCGGTCAGGCTCAGCGTACATATACATGCACAGACGCCGATTAAACCATCCAACAGATCTAGCCTGCTAGAGAGCGCGAGCAGTCGAAGCGAGTGAGCGGTTGACGAGAAGAGAGTCCGCGGAGACGAACGGACGCACGCTGATGGCGGCGAGAATGATGTGAGTGCTGCACAATCAGCGGGATTGGGGCGAGTCAGCGAGTCGATCGTAGGGCGAGGAAGCGAAGTGAACCCACACAAGTTCGCTGGGAGGGCTGTTGAAGGCGAATTTACGAGTAGGAGACTGGTCAAGACGCGCACAGCAAGATGTGTGTTACAAAGGCATGTACAGGGTGCGGCCCCTGAGGCTCTCCAATCCGTACGATCCGCCCTTCCACCTCCTCCTTCTCGCCGGTTCATTGCGGCCCTCCCGACCCGCCTGGCAGCATCTTCGTCCAATCGTACGCGTCGTACATCTTGCGGAAGTCGGCGATACGCTTCGGATTGTCCCGTCGGTCGAGGCGGCGAGGTTTGCGCCACTTGCGCGGTTCGAGCGAGAGAAGGTTGCCGATGATCTCTTGCGCGAAGTAGCTGCGAGCGATCGTGAACAGCGGTCAACTCGCTGTGGTACGCTGGAGGACACGACTCTGCGCGCACCGAGGGAACTCTCCGCCTCCCTTGTCGCCCAAGTCTCCCCTCCGCTCCTCGCCGTCCAGGTCGCGGTCCGGCGCATCGTCAACACCCTCAATGACGTGCCCGTACCCTTTCTCGCCCTTGTAGTCAAATTGGACGGCAAAGTAGGGCAAGTTCGGGACGAGGGAGCGGCGAAATGGGCGGGTGGGCGAGAAGGTGATGAGCTTCTTGTGCTGCGACCACTCGCTCTCGGATGTTGAGATGGCTTCCTGCAGGCGCGGCCAAAACGCTTGTCAGCAACAAGTCGCAAAGACAGTCGAGCGAACGCACCTGGAAGTAGATCGGCAGCTGGTCAAACAGTTCGAACGAGACGGGGATCGCCTCAATGTAGCTGTGCCGCTGCTGCTTGTGGTTGATGATCGTCTCGAAGAAGACGACGCCCTTGTCTTGCGCGGCAAACATCTGCATGAGCGTCTTCATGAAGTTCTGCGGATCCGATCACAGTGAGCGATCAGCTTTCGGCGGCTCCAGGCGGTAGGCAGACTGGTTGTACGGCGGCCAACCGGACTCGCCTTGATCTCGTCCCATCCCTCCTCCTCGTCGATCTCCAGGCAGTTCAGGTAGTGCTGGACAGGCACGATGCGGCAGTGACCAGGCACGAGCTCCTCGTTCTCCATCAATGCGAGGTACACGCGTGTGCCGAGCGCGACGACGGGCGCTCTCGGCGGCGCGCCTTCGTCCGAGTAGCAGAGCGTGCAGCTGCACACGAGGATGAGTATGTCAGCGGACAACACGGCAAAGCTAGCAGGCGAGAGTAGACGCACGAGTCGAGCGCCTTCTTCGTCCGAGCGTAGTCATTGATCGCAAATTGACGCTTCATCGCTTCACTCTTCATCTTCGCCCTCGCAAGCTTCTCGGCATTCTCGTCGATATAGTCAAGATCCATCGTGAACCGCGCATCGCTCGCGATCCGGTTGGCGAACGAGGCATCGAGTGCGCGCGCGTCGTCTTGTCCGCCTGAGAAGCGTTCTTGGCGCACGAGGTCTTGCAAAGAAAGAGCGTCGTCGTCGGCGTTGTTGCGGATGACTTCGCCCGTCTGCGCATCGTGCGTCTGGAACGCCTGCGTGACGCAATCGCGTCAGTTTCGGACGGCCGCAAAAAGCGGAAACGGACGCACCATCTCTTTCTTCGCCCGCTTGCCCTTCGCCTTCCGCTCCTCCTCGTACTTGTCCGCCATTGCCGTTCCGACGCCGACATCGTACATCCTCCCGCGTCCATCGACAGTCGGCAACACCTGAACGTCCTGACCTTGCGCTCGGCTCCCACCGAGCGTCTGCTCCATCCCTTCTTTCTCGGCAACCGCAGGCCCAGACTCCATCGACCGCTTCAATTCGCACTCGTACTCCGCTTCAAGGTCTGCTGCGTCGTCCGATTCCATCAGCTTGGCCTTCAACACGCGAGCCTGGAGCTTGTTGAGTTCCGACTGCGAGAGGACAGGTCTGGTTGAGCCGAGCGGAGCGGAGGAGTCTGACGAGACGGCAGGACCGGTCGAGGTCGGGTCGGGGTTGACGAGTGTTGACTGCGAGAGAGTGGAGGGCATGCGACGCGCGACGGGAGGAGTGAGAACGGAAGGAATGGGCGTCGAACCGCGAGAACCGGAGGTCGCGCCACCTGTCATGGACGAGGTCGAGCTGGATCGGGCGATACCTGGCGGCGCCTCGCCGGGTCGTCGGAAGGACTGCCGCGACGAGGGACGAGATCCGTCGCCCGCTGCGTCCATCTCGGTAAAGACGAACCGCCTGCCTCCTCCATCAGCTGCCATACCCGTCGGCGTCCTCGCGCCATCTCGGGGCGGACCTCCACCAAACCCGCTCTCGCGCCGACTCTTCCTCCTATCACCGCGTTCATCAAGCACTCGTCGCTCCTCCTTCGCCTCCTCGAACGCCTCGAGTGAGCCATACCGCTCGAACGCAACCTCTTCGATCGGACGGCCTTCCTCCTCTGCTGCCTCGTACGTTCGGCGAAGTTTGGTCATGCGCCAGGCGGACCCTGATGAGCCGGGCGCTGGAGAGCCGGTGGAGGGGGTCGGAGGAGCAGCGGCAGCTGCGGAAGAAGCGGCGGCAGGGTTGGGCGCTCCTTGCCAGTAGGCCTTGTTCAGCTCGCGCGAAGACTGGCCCATCATTTGCTGCGGGATGCGGAAGTCAGTCTGCGCAGAATTAGAGAGCGGAAGCGCCGGAACGCACCGCTGGGTCGACCTTTTCCTTCGGTTCCTTCCTCCGCCTTTCAGTCCCGAACGAGCTGAAGAAGTCCGCCTCGTCCTGTCCATCTTTTCCATCGCCGGGCAACCCAAAGAGCCCTCCTCCCCTGCTCGAACTGCCGCCAACCTCCCCCTCGCCGAAGCCGTCCGTCATGTCTTCTCCCTCGAGACGCCTCAAGCCAGCAGCAGTGGGCATCGAGCCGACTTCGAACGTGCCGACCGTGTCGACGGGAGGGCGCGGCTGCTCCTCTTCCTTCTGCTGCTGGACCCCGGTCAAGGGCGCCTTCTCCACCCATTCATCCTCGTCGTCCTCATCACCCTTCGAGACGTCATGCCTTCGCTTGGAGGAGGATGCGTGACTGCCTCGTTCACGGTCGCGGTCGCGGTGAGATCGAGTGCTACTGCTGCTGCTCTTGTGCCTCGCTTTGTCCTTGCTGCTCCCCTCGTCCCTGCTCGAGCGGTGCCGCTTCGAGTCGCGGTCGTCCCGATGAGACGAGCGAGAGTGTTTCTTCGAGTCGCGCTCGTCCGACCGCGAGTGCGAGCCCATTGCGAGCTGGTCTGAGAGCGTCTGAACGTGTCCAAATCTGTCCAGCGAGAGTGAGCGGGTGAAGACGCCAGTCCAACCTGCCGCTTCTCCGTTGACCCTGCTCGCTGCCACGGTTCGACTTCGGCCTGGAGCGCCCTTGCTGTTGCTAATTCACTCAGAACCTGCTACGCGCGCGAGTATCACGTAACTTACGAACGCCCCGCTTGCCCGGGCTCGGCGGATTGGACAAGCGAGACGAGGGGCGGCGCAGGCTGTAGGGGATGCTGAGAAGACCGAGACGGCTTGACGAGGGCAGGAGCACGCACAGCGAAACACGGAACGGGTACCGGCGGAGTGCCGCGCATCCCCCAGGCCTGCTCGTTTTCCGCTTCCTCGTCTGAGCGGCTACTTGAGGAAAACAGCAGGTTCGGGCGGCCCTTGATCTTGGCGGCGTCCCCAAACCTGCTGGGCCGTTGACCTTCCGCACAGTCGTTGGCATCAGGTGGCGCGTGCATGAGGCTCTGTTTCTCCCCGCTCAGTTATGAACAGCGCGCTGGAACTGTCAACAGTCGCTCGCTCGCTCGTCCGCCGTACGTAGCTTCGTACTTGTGCGCTTGCCCGCCGCTTTTCGAGCTGCCCCATCTCTACCGGCGGATGCTAACTTCTTGCGGTCCTTCCTGCGGCGCAAAGACTCGCAGCTTCATGCCAAACGCCTCGCCTCGTCCCAGACGCAATTTGCTGATTCGGCGCCGACCTTGATCTCCACCTCAGACAACTCTCTTCACTAGCGCCGCCCTGCGTACATCTGGAATGAAGCCTCTCTCCGTAACTGCGGGAAGCTGCTGCAAGCCTCTGGGGCAGGACAAAGGTCAACCTCCGTGTCTCCAAGCCGTGTCAAAGTGGCAGGGCAGACCCCTAGCACACTGGCAGTTGGCCGGCTCATCGAGAACTACTGCGTCGTCCGCTCGTACTGGACGTCCCGACAACCTGATCCTTCTTCAGGTACTCGAGAGAAACGACGGCCTCCGTTCACCGCCGCATTCTACGACTCCTGCAGGAGCGTTGCGGCCTCCACTTTCATGCGCGGACAAGGTGCGGCTGACGGCAACGCCGCAACAGGCGGAGGTAGAGAGAGAGTTCGCCTCCTCGTTATCCGACCGGACATCTCTCGAGCTGGCGGCAGCGCTATTGGGCAGCGGCTAATCAGAGCATAGACGGGATCGTCGGCCCTGTAGGTCCCCCTACATCGGCGGAGGACAGTCCTCCGCTGTCCGCGAACGCGCCTTTGTTCTCCTGGTCTCACTCATTCCTTGGCCCCCCCCGATGGACGAGCTGTACCTCGAGTCTACTGCCGTTCGGACCTTTCAAATCACATGCAGCCCGCGGACAGCTGTCGTGCAACCCTCGCGTCTGTTCTGTACTGCACACTCTGCGCTCCTCTGTCCCTCCCACATCCCTCGTCGCTGTTCGTGCTGCCAAGGCAACTCTGCCCACCTCTGAGTGACCACTTCGTCGATTCTGGGCCGCGAGCGCTCGAGCGCTCCGATCCTCCCCGGTCTCCGCCTTTTCCGCCAACATTCGTTTCCTTCCTCTCGCGCAACGCGCAACGGCTGCGTCTCGGGAGACGGTCTATCTAACGACAACGTAACGAGATGTCGGTGGATCTGTCGGGACTCGGCGACCCCGACCTTCGAGGCGTGCCCTTGCCGTTCATCCGCGACTCCTTGGTCAACCTCGGTGCGTTCTACAACTCTCTACCCGGGTGATAGCGAGGCCTCGCGCTGATAGGAATGGCACATCCTCACAGCTCCTCGCCTCCTCGCCGGCGCCGACGCCATCACGCCGCTCGAATATCCTTCGACTGACCCCTCCAAGCCTCCAAGTCCCACGCAACCTCACTTCTCCTGCTCCTTCGACCCTCCGACACATCTTCCCGCCAGTTACTGCATCCCGCCGACCCATCTCCTCGGCGTCTCTTTTCCTTCGACAAGTTCAGCGCGGCCGCAACCTCAGCAAGTCCTCGTCCCGATTCACGCTCTGCCGTGGGGTCTCGCCTGCTCCCGTCTTCGACCACTGCTCCGGCATCAAGAGTCTGTGGCGGCAGCGCGTCCTTGCGAAGCAACCGACGCACTGTGCGACGACCCAGTCGACCCGAATGACGCGACAACTTCCCTCCTCACGCCTCCTGCAACGCCCCAAACCGCCACTACTCCGCTAGTTCCCTGCCCTCCCGCGTCTTCCCCCGACATCTCACCAACGCTCTCCCTCCCGCTTATCCGCCTCTGCCTTCCCTCTCCTTCAGCCTTCCAGCTCCTCCACACCTACATTTACACCCGCACCCTCCCCTCTCCGTCGCTTTTCCCGTCCTCCTTGCATCCGAGGAGCAGAGCGGAAGCGGTCGAAGCACTGTGGAAGACCTGTGTCGAGTTGGGGATCGAGCCGGGCGAGGGGGAGGATTTGTGGTGTGCGTTGACTGAGGAAGGGAGGGTTGCGAAGGAGGCGTTGGCGGCGGAGAAGGAAGAGGAGAAAGGCGAGTGGGCGAGCGGGGAGAGCGACGAGGAGGAAGAGTCGGACTTTGAGTCGGAGGAAGAGGAGGAGACGGCGGATGAGCCGTTGTGAGGGCTGCCGCTGCGCCGTGATGTACGGGTCCATCTGTGCCGTACATTTGTTGTGCCGTTCATACTGATTTGTGGCCAGCGCAACGTCTGACTGGGGCATCTCATCACCGGGCTCGAGCATGAGACGGGATGTGCGCGAGAGGCTGATGCGAGAGGACGAAAACAAGTTCTGCGTCGCAAAAAAGCCTCCCTACAACCTCCATCCCTTCCTCACCCTCGCTATCCGCCCACCCGCCTCGTCAAGCACACGCTTGACGCCCTCCCTCTCACGCTCCTCCAGGAACATGACCGCGCTATCCCACCTCCTACACTCCGTCAGCCCCTGCAACAGCGGTACGACCCAATCAAGCTCTCCGTCCGTCTTCTTGCGTTCCCCGCCGCTCGCCGCGTCCCCTTCGAACAGAGGCAAAATCTCTGCCAGCATCGCGCTGAGCAAATCAGGCGTCAAACCGTCGCCCATCCAGTCTCGCATGCGGGTGGAGTCGAGTGCGCGGAGGACTGAGAGGCGGCAGGAGTCGCCCGGCGCGGTCGAGAAGAAGTGGGTTTCGAGAGAGGTTGGAGAGGCGGCGGCGCGAGGAGCTGGAGGAGGCGGCGGACGCAGAACAGCGACAGGCGACGGTGCGGATGTAAAAGATATGCGCGTTCCTGAAGGAGAAGCGGGCGCTCCAGGTGATGACGTGGACGGAGTCGCGTGAGAAGCTGAGGATGCGGTCGGTGCTGGCGGACTCGTTGGAGGTTGTGCTCGATACGGCTGCTGCTCGCGCACCTGACGAGCCTCCTTCTTCGCCGCGAAGCTGTTCATTGCCACGGGTCCTGACTTGAGCGTAGAGCTAGCGGCAGGACGGTTGAGAGGAGCGGACGAGGGCGACGGTGTGGGGCGATCGGATGGGGTGAGGCGGCGGGTCGAGGCGGGCGTGAGGAGGCCGTCAGACTTGGTAGGTCGACTGGTTGAGGTAGACAAAGCGGTATGTGGCGCGAGAGCAGCCCGGAGACGTTCAGTCGAGGGAGAAGAGGAGGACGAAGTGGCTGGTGAGGTTGAATTTGCGGGCGTCGACGTCGGAGCAGACTGCGGAAAGGAGTCAGGTCTTCACGAATTCCGGTAGTGCTGAGCGGACGAACCTTGGCAACACCATTCGTCTTCGCCTCATTTCCTCCACTCACCTTCCTCTCGCTATGATCGAGCTGCTTGACAAGCGCCAACAACTCGTTCGCGACATCGTCTCCTGCACCTTGTCGTCGAGCTTCTTCCAAGTCTGCAATAGCGCACGATGGTAGGTCAACTGTGCGACCGGGGAGAGAAGGGTGAGAATGAACAGCCCACACACCTTCCTTTGCCGCGCTCAGTTTCCCCAACCCTTTCCTCGCCAGACCTCGTCTGTAAAGCGCCTTCGGGTTCGCCCCACCGTCCAGCTCAAGCGCCGTCGTCGAGTCCCGTTCCGCGTCCCTCCAGTTCGCGAGCTTCAGGTGCACTGCCGCACGGTTCAAGGCATACGTGGAGGCTGACGGGTCAAGCTGGATCGCGGTCGTATAGTTCGCCAGCGCCAAGTCGTAGTTGCCCGCCTTGAAAGCGGCGTTGCCCTGTGTTCGAGGAGGTGCGGATGTCAACGTGCGCTGCACCGCGAGGGAGCGCGAGAGCTGGACATACGACTGCCTTGAGCTCCTCTGCCTTACTCGGCATGGCCAGCTGGGCTGAGAAGCGAGAGAAGCGAGCAGACGAACCGAGAGAATACAAGTTTGTATTGACGAACAGCGATCGAATACCCACCTTTGTAATCGAACAACAACAAGCTCTTCCTCGTTCATCTCTTTGCTCGCGCTCTGGCTCGGTCTGGCAGTGGTGCAGCTGCTGTCGACGATGCCGTCACCGTTCTCGCACGCTGGCCAGCTTCCGCCCAAGCGGTCTCCAAGAGTGTCGCCGTCGCTCTCCCCCTCGATCCACTCCCTGCTCAACAACCCCGGCGACGTCGACACGCCGTTCGACAACGACTACTTCAGCGCGTCGGGAGGACAGGATGCGGGCTCCCTGTCTGCCGGCGAGGGCTCGAACGGATCGAGGAAGGTCACTTCGCCGAGTCCGACGGCAATGCCTCCCTCAGCTGCCGCGACCGCTTCACCGGGCCCAGTCGGCTTCCAGAACCTTTTGACGCCCGATCCGGCGCACACGTGCGGCGGAGAAGCAGCGCAGCGGCCTCACAAGCGGGCGAGGCCGACGAGCAGTAGTTCGTCGATCGGGTCTTTCGGTGCGGGGGCTGGCGCGTTCGACGGGCCAGACGGGAGCCGTGCGACGGAAGAAGAAGAGGAAGGAGCGATGCAACCGCCGGCGACACGCGTTCGACGATCCAGCTCGACATCCTCGACTCCAGCGCCTGCTCCCTCTACGCCAACCATCCCTCGCCGCTCCGCTTCTCCGACTCGACAAAACCCTCCAGCGCCTGCAGCCGTTGCATACATCACCCCGACCGCACAACCAGCTCCTCCCCCTCCACCGCCTGTGCCCGCTCGAAGAGGCAGCCTCGCCCTCGAACCGAGCATCTTTAATGTCGAGCCGATCGACGAGTTCACTCGTGAGGTGGCAGACTGGCTATGGGGCTTCTGCGCGCAGCTGGACTGGAATACGGTCGAGGTGCGTTCCAGGCGTCTGCGAGGCTCTCTTCGCGCGGAGGAGAAGCTCGCTGAACGGTCGCATGTAACCGCGCAGATTGAAGCGAAGATTGGCTTGCTCGTCGACCGGAATGGCGGGATGCGTGTGAATTTGCCAGTACCCATAGAGACGAGTGCGTCCCTTCACACGGCGAATCGCGTCCTTTCTGGGCTGACTTGGTCCTTGGGGCAGTCCTTACCGATGACTCCGGCTTACGCTTCGAAAGCAACATGACTGTCGTACGTCGTCTCGCACTTGGTGCTCTCAGACGCCGATGACAGGACATTCCGAACTGACCTTCCTAACCGCCCACTCCCTGCCCGCAGAACCAACACAAAGCCTTCAACCACCTCCTCAACTCACGCGTCGAAGAGTCCGCCCACCCGAGCTACGCCTTCGCGCCCGTCCGCTACTCCCACACCCGCGAGCTCGACACCTTTCACGAGATTCCCGCGAGTCAGGGGCAACCGAAGCGCAAGGTGCGCGTCACGAGAGACCAGAAGGACAAGAGCAAGCCGCCTGTCGTGGTCGAGAAGGTCAGGGTGGCGGATATGAACATCTTCAGCCCCAAGAGGTTGTTTGATTGGAGGGTCAGCGTGAGCTTGGAGATGCCCGGTGCGTGCACCATCGCGCCTTCACTGCCGCTACGTCGCTCATTCGCTTTTGGTCCCCGCAGCACCCATACCAGATACCCCTCCCACCCACTCGCGCTACAAAGACCGCATCTCCTACTCTCACCAACTCTTCCAAGTCGACCTGACGCAAGTCACCGTCCCTTCTTCGACGAAACTGACTCACGAACTTGAGATCGAGTTCAAGCGTGCGAAGGTGTTGTTGGAAGAGGCGGCTAAGGAGCAGCGGGGCGAAGAGAACAAGTACCTCGAGATGGTGCAGGTCTTGCTGAACAATATCCGTGAGTTTGCGGAAACGCTCTTTTCGGTCTGCGCTCTCCTGACGTGGTTTGATGCACAGGCATGCTCATCCGAAACGCCAGCAACCCTTGATCGCCCTTGCGCGCACTCTACTATCGCACGACTGTCTCTCGCGCGCACCTATCGTACAGCGATACCCTACATGACACCACTGCTGCTTCGCCGGCCTGAGAACGACTCGCGGACGTTGACCTTTCTCTTTTTTTTCTCGAGAGAAGCGTTTGCGTTCAGTCGACTCGCTGTTCTTATGCTCACGACTGGGGGCGCAGGATCGGAAAGGAGAGAACGGCATTACGAGGAGGTTGGTTCGCTCAGGATTGAGGGGAGACCGCGAAAGTGTCTGTGTGAGGGAAAGGGAATCGAGGGACTGAAAGACCTCTGAATAGTGGAGACAACGAGTGTATAGAGATAGACTGCCCTGCACGCCCACGCAGCCGTACCACCCACCTAAGAACCTGCTCCTCCTCCGCTTCCAGCATTCCATCCTTTCCCTCTACCCTCGACCTGCCTCATACTCTTTCCCTCGCCGCGCAACTCGTTCTCCAGCAACCCGCGTCCAACTCCGTCTCCCTCGCCACTTCCGTTCGAGACGTCCCCTCTCGCCGCACCAGTAGGCGAAGGACCCGCACCGGGACCCGCTGCGACTCCAGCAGCCGTCGCGTCTTCCGCTCCCGGAACTGGCGCAGGGAAATCCGGTCGACGCAGAGCCGCACGGAAGGCCTTTGCCATCCTTGCCGCGTCCGAGTGGGAGAGAGTCGACTCGTCGCGCTCGCTCATCAGCGGCGACGCTGCTCCTCCTGCAGCGAAGCCGCCCGCCGCACCCGCACCCGCTCCAGCGACCGAACTCGGCGCCCTCGGTCGGGCCGACGATGCACTACCTCTCGCCCCGCCCGCGCTCAGAATCGGGTCCTGCGAGCCATGCGTAAAGTCGTCCTCCGACATGAAGTCTTCGCTTCGACTCGCTCCTGCACCGGCTCCTGCCGCACCGGCCGCCAAGGCCACTTTGCGCTCGCGTCTCCTGCGCCGTGCACGGCCAAGGAGGTAGAGCGCGATTGCGCCGCCTACGAGGGCGAGGAAGCCGAGAATCACGATGAGAGCGATGGCGTAGCGAGGGAGGGCGGGACCGGAGCTCGAGTTGTTCTGAAGAGAACCGGAACGGGAGGTACCGCTTGGATTGGAGGAGCTGATGGAGGAGCTGGTACGGTTGGCTGCGGCTAAGACCGATGACGCGGAAAGAGCGGAGAGGGATGAAGAAGCGGACGCGGCGGAAGCTGAAGAGGCCGAGGACATGGACGAGGCGGTAAGGGCGGCGAGTGAGGAAGAGAGCGAGGAAGGGGCGGCGGTTTCTGCGGGAGGAACGGGTGAGCATAGGATGGAGGTAGCTTACGAAGCTGAACACACGAATCGCTCGAAAAGTTGCGCCATGCACCTCTCCACCCGTAAGCTGGTGACCTGCCGGCACAACGACGAAGAAGTACGGCGTCGTGCGATTCTGCGCGTTCGAGCCGAACCACGACCGCGCCGACTGCGGTCCCGGCCACCAAGGATCGCTCGGTACGATCCCAATCATACCCTGCGCGTTCGATTCATTCTTCCAGGACGTTGCGACGTCCTGAGTGTCGGCGTTGTAGAGGTAGACGTCGACGTATTGGCGACTGATGAACGAGGGCTGCATCGCGTTCCAGATGACGAGCGAGTAGTCGTTCTGGACGAGCGTCGTGTTCGACTCGGGGAAGCAGGTGAAGATGGAGTTGTCGACGTAGTTGCAATTCGGATCTGTCGGAGGAAAGGGTCAGTTATCGGACGGAAGGGAGGAGAGCGGCGTCGTAATGGCGCGACTCGCATCCTGCGGCGTGCGGTAACTGCCACTGTCGCTTCTTCACCCATCGCCGCTCCCTCGCCCGTGGTCGTCGTTCCGCAGCCTTCGGTGGTGGAGCTGCGCCGGAAGTACCGACCTCGTCGACGCCTCCTGCGCGCTTGAGAGCCCGTCCATCCGTTTGCCTAACTTCCACTACGCCGTCTGCGCCATCGACCGAGGCCGATCCGACGCGAGGAGAGTAGCGAGAGTTCCCAGAACGAGTGAATGGGTCCTCCTCGACTTCGCCAACGACGACGCCAAAGTCGACTGGACCTGCGAAGACATGTGGCACGCCATCGCTTTGGTGCCTGTAGCGCGGCGGCGCAGTCTGCAGCGGAGTGTGCGCTGTGCTAGATTGAGGTGAGGTTGAGGCGGTTTGAAGTGACCGCGTCGGGCGAATCGACGGCCCTGGCGGCCTATTAGCCATCCTACGCGGTTTTCTGGGCACCAGCAGTGAGTCCTCCAAGCGTCAAACAGAGTCGCAGCGATGTTGTCGTCACCAACCCTCGCTCGCTCGCTGCTCTCTTCCCATGCCTCACTCGCGCTCGGCTGAAGGCGCTTTGCCAGGTCATGCCGGCACATACCAGTCAATTCATTGCGACCCAGATCTCACAGCGATTCCTGCGGCCGCCGAAACGCGCTCCCTGATGACGCTTGATCCGCCAGGTGGTGACAAGGAGAACGCGCTGGGATACGGGGACGAGCTTGAGAGCAGGACGCAGACAGACTCGAACGGCGCTCTCGCATGCAGAACACGGTGGAGTTCCGTTCGACTCGCTCGCTTCCCTCTCGCCTGCCAAACCCCGGACGACACCTTTTCCTCTCCTGCTGCTGCGCGTGTTACGCATCGCTTGCGAGCTTGGTCTCTCGCGCATGCCGAAGCGGGGTCGAGTGTCCGCGGAATGTCCGCACAGCAGGATGACTCGCTGCGTCTCGCTCCTTCCTTCCCTCTTCCCCGACGCAACTTCTCCTGCCCTTGTTCCCTTCGCTTTTCTCTCGACTGCTGCAGTACTCCTGCAGTATGCCAGGACGCATCCTTCGGACGCCGAGTCCAGGGGCAGGGAATGACCCTTCGTCACCTTCCTTGCGATCCTCTCCGCCTGATGCAACTGGCTGGTTCCCTCCTCCGCCTATCCACCATCATAACCGTCCCCGGAATGCAGTGACGGCTCAAATCGCCACCGGACCCCGAGGTCGGGTCAGCCTTCCTCGGGCTGCGACACACGGCAACCCACGAGCCGATCTCGAGCAGATGCTCCTATCCATCGAGCCCGACAGCGTTGTAGACGCCGAAGGTGCAGACTTGCATCGTGCCGGAGGCTGGGGACGGCCCGACCCAATGCCTGTGCACCCACATCCAATCCAGTTCAATCCCTACGCGTACGTTGACAGGGACCGCCTCCTTCTTCACACGCTCGGCTGACCGTTAGCTCAACAGCCCGGCTGGAAGACGTCCCCAGGAGTGGGTGCAAGTGCATCAAGCTCCCCACCGTCAAGCTCCCCACCGTTCTTGGCAGTCCCCGTACAACCGCCCCGGACATACGTCTCCAATGGATGCCGTTGTTCAAGCACCTTCTACTCCGGCCCTTACACAAACAGCAGGGCGCGTCTCATCCAAAGCTTGAGCGAGAGGTGCAGGCTGACAGCCGGGACCGCACAGCCCGACTAGGCCTTGGCAACCAGACTTCGGTGGTTGGCAACCAGACTTCGGTGGTTTCCAAGGTTCGTACTCTCGTGAGTACTTTCATGGCTGAAGTCTGATCCGTTCTAGCAGACTTGGATCCCCTCGACGCAAGCTTTCCCGCTCAATCTCCCTTGCGCAGCGTTCGGGTTCGTGCTTGTCTTCTTCATGTTTGACTTGTGTACTGATCACGCTTCCCATCTCATACATGCAGCAATCACCGCTGAACGAGGAAGACCCCGCCATCGGGAGTCCTACTTTGTCCACCGGGAGTCCTACTTTGTCCACCCATTCACCGAATGCGACTCGTCGCCGGCCTACGAGGCGCGGTGATAGGTCGTGGTAACGGACTAACAAGGCAGGCTGAGGGCGCAGGGCGACGGCGGGTGGAACGCGCAAAGGAGGGTGGACCGTTGACCTTCGCAAACCCCCGCCGCTCCACTCGAACTCCTTTCCAAACACCTTCCTCAATGCTGTCCGCTGCAATCAGCAGAGTCTATCAACACGCACTCTGTCCATAAGCATCGCTCCACACCTCCCCCTCACTTCACCCCGCGCTTTTCCTCCAGGCGGATTGTCCGCCGCTTCTGCTCAGGAGTCTAGCCGGCACAACGAACCGCCGAGCACGCGAGCAGATCGACTGCATGCCGCAAAGGAGGCTGTGCGAGTCGAGGGCCAATGGCGCTATTTCGCTTTCTTCCTTCACTCTCCACTCCCTCCGAGCTTTCTCACGTCTATTGAAGGGACCAGTTTTTTCCTTCGCGACAATGCCTTTCCCAAACGTCTTCTCACCAAGCCAAAAGGGGCCGCCTCCCAACGAGACACCGCCCGCACCGACCCCGCCCCAGCGCGCATCCACCTTTGAAGAACAATTCCACCAGTTCCCTCCGTTCCATCATCAAGACAAAGGTCACTTTACGGTGCAAGACGGAAAAGTCGTCTACAGGCCGCCGAAGCACTTGGTGAGTTTACTCCTCTCGAGGGAAAGGAGTGGCTGACCTCCCGCTTCGTCTTCGCAGGACGACACGAAGGAGGCTAGCGTCGGAAAGGTTCCGTTGAGCAGGCGTCAGCAAAAGGTGTACGGGCAACAGTGGGCGCAAGGATGAGCGAATGAGAGACGGTTTTACCGCGAAGAGGTGGTCGCGGGCGGGTCCCATCTCCGGGCTGGGGATGTACATTGACTGCATAATGCTTCAGATCTTGATTTCATGGACGACCTCGATGCCGTCTCATTCCCGCCGCTTCTTCTCCCTTTCGTCCTTCCTCTCGCATAACCAACCCCCCTTTCCGACGCCCGACTCGGTTCCAGTCTGCACTCTCGCTCTGGCAGCAACGAGCTTACTAAGAAAGAAAACCCCACGACTGTGGACTGTTGTTGGCGTCGCACATTCCCTCACTTCTCCTCGCCGCCTCGATGGTCCAGACTCTCTCCGCCGTCGACTACGGCTCGTCTGCAACGCCCACGCCCGTCTCCTTCACGAGGTCACGCGAGCGCATTCTCGCTCCGCCTCCTCGGCGCCGGACATAGATTATGCTGGAGGAATGGGGGCGGAGCCCTTGTGAGGGAGGCGGGAAGGCATCGATTCTCCGACGCCTTCCTCGCACGAAGGTTGTCGTGCGCTGTCGACGGCGTAGACACGGGATGCGCGCAGTAGAGGGGGATATCGTCGTCCATGTTCACCGACGGGACTCGCGCCAGTCGGCACGATGCTGACCATTTCGGCGGCATCCCTTGACAATTCTTCCGACTCGGTTCGGACAGGCTCGCTTCCCTCGCTTGCCGCGCCTCCGCTCAACCCGCACTCAGCTCCGCACAACCGTGCTCGCCGTTCCGCCTTCGACCAAGCTCCACCTGCGTAGCCGATCAACTTCCGTCTGTTCCAGCGCTGAACCGCTCTCCTGCGCCTCGTCAGTGTTGCACGCTCACACGCGTAACTACTGCGTTGCCGCACAGCCCGTCACGGCCGCCTTGGAAGGACTTCGCTGATGAGGCCCCGCGACTGCGCCGAACGGAGCATCTCCCCGCCATCAGCTTGCTAGGCATGGCTAGAGTGAGGCTGGGGCACATACGAAAACCTCTCTCTCCCTCTTTCTCCACCCTCCCTGCTCGTCCCCAGGCGTGCGCCGCTTCTCCTCCTCGTCCGCCGCCGCCATGAACCCGGAGAACGAGTCGGTCCCCGCCTCGAAGGCGACAACGCTCGCTGGCTCTGCCGCGCCTAGTCGTGCGGCGTCCGTCAAGAAGGAGGCGCACTCAGCGCCGTCGTCGCGACCAGGGTCTACCTTCCACTCCCAGGATGAGCCCGACGGCATTCCTTCGAAAGACCGCGCGCCGCCGTTTGTGGTGGCGCTCTGCCTCTTCCAGTCGCTCGCTGGTCTTCTTTTCGGGTGCGTCGACGGACGGGCGGGCGGCAGCGACATCCCCGAGTCCGAGACCAAGCTGACCTTGGCTTCTTCTCCTCCTTCCAGATGGGAGCAGGGTGTCATTGCCGGCCTGACCACCAACCCGGTCTACCAGCGTCGATTTGGCGAGCCTGACCCAACCTCGCCGTCCGGCTACTCCCTTCCTTCGACCCGCCTGTCCCTCATCACCGGCTTCATGTCCCTCGGCGCTCTCTTCGGCGCCCTCCTCATCGGCCAGCTTCTCCGCCGCACCGGCATCAAGATCGCCATCATCATCTCACTCGTGATCTACGCCGCAGGCATCGCGATCGAGACGTCGGGGCAGACACAGTACGGCCAGGAGATCGCAGGACGCTTCGTCACCGGTTTCGGCGTCGGGTCGCTCTCGCTCCTGGCGCCGCTCTATCAGGCAGAGTGCTCGCCGAAGCACCTGCGCGGTCTCATCACCAGCACCTATCAGCTGATGGCGACGATTGGAATTTTCCTGTCGAATGCTGTCAACTATGCCCAGCACGACAAGGGCACCGACTTTTCGTGGCGCTTCGCAATCGCCATCCAGTTTATCTGGGCCACCATCGTTTTCATCGGAACCGTCCTTGCGCCAGAGTCGCCTCGCTACTACGTCCAGCGCAACAACGTCGACCGTGCTCGCATCAACCTCGCAAAGCTCCGCGGTCTCGACGAGCAGGACCCTGAACTTCTCGCCGAGCTCGAAGTAATCGTCAAGGGCGTCGAGGACGAGAAGCTTGCGGCCGACGCGACCTACCTCGACTGCTTCCGCATGAAGGACAAGATGCTTCTTCGCACGATGAACGGAATCATGGTGCAATGGGGCCAGCAATGGTCTGGCGTCAACGTAAGTAGCGTGTTCGGACCGCCGAAACGACCTTCGCTGACCTAGAACCGACTTTGCCTCTGCTGACCTCCCTTTCCTCCCCTTGCCTTCTCGCCCAATCATCCTCCTCCTTCTCGACACTTTCGGTGGACCTAACACAGTTCTTCTTCAGCTACGGCAACAAGTTCTTTGCGACGTCCGGCATCAAGGACCCGTACCAGACGCAACTCATCCTCTCCGGCATCAACGTTATCGCGACCTTCCCCGGTATCCTCGCCGTCGACCGCCTCGGCCGCAGGACGCTCCTCTTCATCGGTTCTGCGATGATGTTTTCGGGACAGATTATCGCTGGTTCCGTCTCCACCGCGAAGCCGAACGACCCGGCTGCTGGAAAGGCGTTGATCTTTGCCAGCTGCTGGTTCATCGCCGGCTTTGCCTGCTCGTGGGGTCCTCTCGGGTGCGTAGCTGCCGGTGATGACAGCGATATCTCGCAAAGACTCGACGCTGAGGAACCTTCTCCATCCCAGATGGGTAGTCGCTGCCGAGCAGTTCCCGCTCAAGATCGCCCCACTCTGTGTCTCGCTCGCCACTGCCTCGAACTGGCTCAACAACTTCGTCATCGCCATCATCGTTCCCGTGAGTTGCGCTTTCGCCGCCCCTGCTCTCATCCGCCTTCTCACCTACTGAACCACTCCCGCACACGCAGTACATCACCGACCCCGGGTACGGGAACATCGGCACCAAGATCACCTTCATGTGGGCTGGAACCGAGTTCCTCGCCTTCCTCTACACGTTCTTCTTCATCCCAGAGACCAAGGGTGCGTTCGCTGCTTTCGTCGAACGCCGATTGCGACATTCTGACCTCCTTTCTCCTTTCGCTCGTCAGGTCTCTCGCTCGTCCAGGTCGACGAGCTCTACCTCACGTGAGTCCGAGACACCCCATTCTCGCGCGGAAGCGCCTGACCTGACTTTCTCGTCCTTCGCAGCGGCGTTCCTGCGTGGCGCTCGGCAAGCTGGACTCCCTACGGCGGCGCGACCGTGCGCAACCAGAAGGAGCGCGACGAGGCGAAGCGCCTCAAACTCGGCACCGAGGCATCTCACCACGAGAATGTCCCGACCAAGCGCGACCTCACCGAGGACGTCTAAAGTCTCTCGCCCTTCCGACCCTCTCGCTTCGCATCTCGCATCATCTCGTTACTAGACATTCGCATCCCCCGCTTGAGACTCGATACGATCCTCGTTCACCTAGACTCGCACAGCTTAGACTTGCAAAGGGATCACAGTTGGTAGGTTGTCAACGTTTGCCTGCGTTGCCTGGTGTACTTGCTGGTACGAGGAAAAGAGATTCGTAGCGAGGAGAGCGGAGTGTGCGCAGCTTGCGGACCAGGGACGAGCGGGACTTTCTCATCTCTCTGGTTCCGCCAGGCTCCCACCGGCTTGACGTCAATACAGATTGGCGTCTCGTAGTTCGTACAGCCCTAGTTGGCGCATGGCGGAAAGAGGCGGTAGACTTCGACGCAGGTAGACCGAAGGGAAGGACCGACGACGAAAGGGAAGGACATCATCGATGACGGGGCTCAATTGGTGGGAGGCGGCGCGTGAGTCGTGTACTGCTGCTGATTCGCCTGCTCGTACATCGCGGGATAGTGCTGTTCGAGCGTCGGGGCGTGCTGCTGCGTCCCGTTCGACGTCGGGGCGTGCTGCTGCGTCCCGTTCGACGTCGGGGCGTGCTGCTGCGTCCCGTCCGCGCCCCACTGGTGCTGCTCCTCGACGAGCAACTCGCGGTGGTGCTGCCTCTGCGCACACGGCAGACAGCAGTACGACGTGAGGCAGTCGGTGACGCCGTCGCCGCGGATGTTGTAGCGCCCTGCAAAGGAAGAAGTGTCAGGCTCTCTAGACGAGGTCGAGAGAAGCCAGCGGGACGTACTGCGAATCTCGACGCGAGCCATAAAGTCAAGGATCCAGGCAAAGCCGGCGCAGCAGTTGAGCGCGAGCCAGAGCACGCCCGGCGTGCCGAACGATTCTGGAAGAAGGGAGAGATCAGTTTCGAGCTAGGTGTCGAGGGTTGCGAACGCACCGACTTGGTCGGGCGGCATCGCCCTGCCCGTCGCGTTGAGGTGGTCGAGGCGCGACTTGTACTGCGAGTAGACTGTAGGAAAGAAGGAGCGTCAGTTTGGACCAGGCAAGGATGCGAGTCGACGAAGAAATGTACCAATGCAAGGGCACCAGCATGACAGGCAGAACCCGCCAAAGTCTCCGTCGAGGCAGCCGCAGACGCCGGTCGACCAATCACGCGGCTGACCTGCCGGTGCAGCGTTCGCAGCGGGAGGAGCGTCGTTAGTGAGCATCATGGGTGCGGCGTTCGCAGCGGGAGGAGCGTCGTTAATGAGCGTCATGGGTGCGGCGGCAGACGGCTGCTGCATGATGGCTGGCTTCTCGGAGGCGACCGACATCGCTGGGCTGTTCGTCGGGTTTCTGGATCGAGAGGAAGGGGAGGAAGCTGTGAATGAAGCGAGGTGAGCGAGAGATCCTCGAAAGGAACGGAGGAAGCGGGACGCACCTGGACTGGATGTGAGCGGGCTGCACGGAGCGGATCACAGGCGCACAAGCCGAGCTGAGTCTGTGAGCGGGTGTGGATGAGCAAAAGACGAGCGAACGAAGGCCAAGAGAGGGCGGCACGACGACGTGAGAGACATGTCCGGGAAGGGCCAACTCATTCCCGCGTTTGCAGCCAGCCCCTGTCGAGCAGCCGTCACGAGTTCATCCAAGCTCGTGAAAGACAGAACGGGAGCGACAAGCCTTGATCCTCGGCGGTCGAGAACTCAACGACAGGCGGTCGGGCAAGTCGAGGTCTGCGAGGCGCGAGCAGTTTCGTCGGCTGAACACCATGTTCGCAGTCCACCGATGGAAACGCTTTGCCGCGCGAGTCGCCCAAACGACGGGCAGCAGCGAAAGGGCGGACGAGACGGAGTCTGGAGGATCCGCCTGGTCGACGGCTGGACGCGATGCTTGCGGGTTGCGCTTGTCCAGTCACCTTGCCCAGACGCTGCTACGCGCGTACAAGCAGCCATCAGCCGTCCGAGCGAGTTCTCGACCTCCCCCCCGACTCGTTCGCCTCGAGGAACGAGTGGTTGTCCTCCACCCACAGCCTCGCTGGGCGAGCGCGTGGCTGCAAATGATAGCCTACCCATCCAGTGAGGTTCCGTCACGCATCCCGGTCCACCCGCGCCGCCGTGCCCGCTCGAAACGACTTCATCGCTCAACGACTCGCCCGCGGTTTCCGGCACGCACAGCCCGACAGACGGCTCGCCGACCAGGTCTAGCCGCCTGACAAGCCTCCTGAAGCGTCTGCAGAAGTCCTCAGGGTTCAGTGAGACCCTCGCGCGGCGTGCTGATGGGTAACGAGGCGAGTAGTTCGGAAGGGCTGGGCGAGCAAGGCGGCGATGAGAGGCGTCGCGGTGTACACGGCGGGTCGCAAGCGGCTGATGGGAGCCTCTCAGACGCCTAGCTCGGCCATTCGAGTCCCGAAAGGGAGGAGGAGCGCCAGCTCCGCCAGCTCCTCCTTTCTTTGCCCCGTCTTCTCTGTCTCTTCCGCTTTCCAGGCTAGAAGCCTCGCTCTGCGTCAGACTGAGACGGACCATCACTCATCCAACTCTGCTCGCTTCGAGCAGGCCCCAACCCCGCCGCTTGTCTCGCTGCTCATGTCGGTCGCTGGAAGCGTCTTGGACGACTTGCGCAACATGGCCAAGGACTTTTTATCGGTGAAAGCCCAAGTCCCACGACTGGACCTTTACCTGCGGAATGCCTGGCGAGTCGTGCGATTCGCTGACGGATTTCTCGTTGCGGTATCTGCTTCCGCTGTTTCAGGCCGCCTATCAAGCCTTGTCGACGCTCAGCCAGGGGTACATGGACTTGCGTGATTGAATTGTCAAAGTACCATCGTCAGAAAAAAAATCTCGTCCGTCCTCCTCTGTCGGCGAGTCTTCGCAAGTTTTGCGCAGGACGCCGTGCGCAAATCAGCCGGCTGGACTCGCGCTCTCGAGCTGACGGAGGACGGTCAGCTTGTCGGCGACTCGGAAGTCCTCAGGAAGGTGCTCCAAGGCGCCATAGCGGCAAAAGAGGCGGAAACATCCCCGGGCCGCTTCGCTCCTTCGCTTTCCGCCCTCTCTACGACGCCTCACGGGGGTCGCGATCGCTGGAAAGCGCGTCTATTACGAGTTTTGCAGTTACATCAGAGGGGAACGAAGGGAAAGACGAAGGCGAACGAACGAAAGCTCCGAGGAACCATGACAGACGCGCCCGAGCGGGATGAGGGTATAACGAGCCAAACGATGCAAAGTGCCAGAGTCGAGACGCGAGCTCGAGTAAATGCCTGTTTCGGCGAGGCGTACCGCGACCGACCCGCTCAGTACTCGTCCGCCCCCGCCTCGTCCCAGTTGATCCACTCGCCGTACAGGTTCGGCCGCTCGCCTCGCACGTACGCCTCGAACGTCCGCTTGAGCACCGCGGCCCAGCTGAGGTCTCGCTCGTCCTCCTCGACGCGCTCGTCGCTCCAGTCGAGCTCGGCAAAGTCGCGCTCGTCGTCGCCCCACTTGTAGCCTTCTCGTCGCGCGATCTGAGTCGGGAGAGAGGGAACGCCGCGGGTCTCGCCGGGCTTGGTGGGGGAAGGACCGCCAGTCGAGCCGGCGGCTGTCGTCGCGTCGTTCGCTGCGGGCTGAGAGGCGAGCTTGGCGGCGAGCAAGCGTCCTCGCGCGATGCGCTCGCCGGACTGGAAGCGCGAGCCGAGGTCGGGGAAGTTACGGGACGGGTCGAAGGGGATCCACCTAGGCGAGCCGACCATGTCAGTACGGAGAGAAGCGAAACGTAGACAGCTCGTGCGCACCAAAAGTTGTGGAAGTGGTACGAAAACGCTCCCTTGAAGAAGCCGTCGAAGCCAGTCGCGACGGGCGCAGCCCCGATGTCCTTTGGAGTGTCGAAGAAGTCCTCGAAGCGCTTAAAGTACGGCTGAGGCGGGCGGTCGCGTTGATAGTATTCGCTGCGAGTACGAGGCAAGTCAGCGAGCGTGAAGGGAGCTCGAAACGCACAGCACGCACGTGTTGAGCCAGGCCGGGTCGAAGAGCGCGTCCGGCAAGCGGAGGAGCAGCCCCTCGAGGTTCGCATCCTTCGTGTACCGGCTGACAGTCATCGGGTGAAAGTCGAGGCCGTTCGCGACAGCGGTGCGGAAGATGAAGTGTCCGATCGCCGACCCGCGCTGCATCTTGAGGACGGCCGTGTTGTACTTCTCGAGGCGGGACCAGCGGTACGCGAACGCGCCATGCCAGTTCCACAATTCGGTCCAGTCGCGCAGGAGGATCGTGTCGGCGTCGAGGTAGACACCACCAAAGCGGTGAGTGAGGACGAAGCGGGCCATGTCGGACAGGACGACCGAGAGGCGGTCGTACTTGTTGGCTGACGAGCCGACACGCTCGAACAGCTCGTCCTTGGCCTTTGTCGGTAGAGGTGCGGCAACATGCGAGGCGTTGTTGGCGGAGCGTGTTGCGTTTGCCGACAGCTCGCGCGCCTTGGCGAGCGCAGCTTCAGCGGTCGCAGCCATGTCGCCTCCGCCCTCCTCGCCGGCCTTTTCCGCACGCTCAGCCTCTGCGACCTTCTGGTCATGCACGACGCCATCTTTCTCGTCCGCAGCGACACCGTCCTCTCCCTCCGCCCGCTTCGCGACCACCGCCTCGGCATCCTTGGCCATCCCGGCACTGCCGTACTTGACTCCTCCCGAATTGAACAGCCTCATGTTCCTCCACCCCTTCATCTCGCTCACTCCATCCAGCTGCTCAGTCGTGTTCCACAAGCGGAACTTGACAACGTCCTTGAACCGCCTGTGCAGCAAGGGCGCCGACCACGGGTTCTTGGCGAGGTCGTCGCGCATGCGTCGTTCAGCTCGCGGGTCGGGGAAGGATGAGGCTGGACCAGGGTTGATCCAGATCCAGAGTTGGGGGCGGCACAGTGACGGGTTGTCGTGCGTGGGGTCGGAGTCGATGGGCGAGTCGAGCGCGAGTCGCTGGGTGAAGAGGAAGGAAAGCGCGGCGGAATAGGGCTTGTCGGTGAATGGTCCGGCCCAAAAGATGTGGAACAGGCGCGGGTAATCGGGATCGCACGCTGGGTCGGCAGTCGGGTGCGACGGGTGAGGAGTGTAGACGGGCGAGTGTTTCCGCGACATGGACGGATTCATTTGGGTCGACACCGTGAGCTGTTGTCGTGCCGTCACGAGGGAGGCGAACGCCGAAGACGATGCGTTGAGGACCTGGCTCATGTCGCCCCTGTACCGCTCGAGCGTCTCGCGCATCCTGTCGCTCGGCTCGCCTGCCGGCAAGCCCGACCCAATCGTCGGCACGAACGTCGTCCGCCACGAGTCGTGCAAGCCGCGTCGGAGAGGCGGATCGAGTCCGCCATTGACGCGCAAGACCTCGAGGCAGTCGCGAACGTACTTGCTCTCGGCGAAGTCGCAGTGGTCCATCACGGCATCGAGGTCGATCGCCGCCCTCTCGAGTGGTCGAGGAGGGTACGCCTGCGCTTGTCGGCCACCCTTGAGCGGAATCTCGACGTATTCCCTCGCCGGCCCGATGGGGACAACCTCGACCTTGTCCTTCTTGTCGAGCGCGAGGATCGAGTCTCCTCCCGGTGCGGCCTTGACGCCGGCCTGATCGCGCAGCCGCCGCTGCACCTCGGCCTTGACTTCCCTCTCGCGCCGCAGGTCCTCCTCCGTCCGCTTTGGCAGTCCCGGGTTCTCCAGCCGCACGACGGGCGCAACAGTAGCCGCTTCGCCTCCTCCTCCTCCTGGGACGTCGAACGAGACGCCGGGCGTACTGCGTCGAGAGGGGTAGTGACCCGACGCGATCTCCCATCGCCAGACTCGCTCAATCTCGGCGGGCGTAAAGACGAGCGTCGAGGGGTCCGTGAAGGGTAGGTTGTAGTTGTGGTTCCGCCCGACTCGAAGGATCGAGCCGACTAGTTTGACGGAGGAGAGGGCCGAGACGAGGAGGAAGAGCAGCGTGCCGACGAGGGCGAGGAGGATGCGGACGAGAGAGCCGAGACCTAGTCGCGTATCGGCAATGCGCCCGATTGCTGGCGAGCGCTTGTACTTGTCTCCTCGCAGCGTGGAGGAGGAAGCGGCGAATGGGAGTGGTCGAGAGGGGTGCAGGATCTTCAGGACGGGAACGCTCAGTTCCCGCCGCGAACCGTTCTGCGCCTTGCCAAGGGGTATCCGCAAGGCTTGGAACAGGTCGCAAAATCGTCGAAACGGTCCGCCGGAGGCTGCTCGTGCCCGCTGGTAGGACAAGGCGACTTTCTCGGCGACGGCGGATGAGGGGGGAGAGCCGAAAAAGGTGGGCGAAGCCGAACGGGGCGAGTGCGTCGGCGTGCTGTGGAAAGAGGGGAGCGGGGAGTGGGTCGGCATGGCTGTCTAGGCTGCGTCGCAGCGAGGCGAGCGGAAGAAGGTGCAGTAGAAGGGGAAGAAGGGGGGACAAGGCGGTGCCGGGATGGCGCTGGGTCTGCGGGACGACGGTAGCGGGTCATCCGTGACGTCGTCTGGACAGTCAGCGCCGGGGCAGACAAGTGCGCATTGCCGAAACGGCGGCGAGGGAATGAAAGGACGAACGCACATTCGTATCCGCAACCTCGCACGAGGCAAGTCCCGTTCCAAGCGACCAATCGTTTGGCGCTCCTTCTCTATCCGTGCGAAAGTCCTCCCGCACCAGCGAAGCCGTTGAGGGAAGGTCGTGCGGAGGAGGCGCTCAGAGCCCAAGAAGGAGGGCGGAGTCGCGCGGCTGGCGGGTTGGGCGGGGGTCAGCGGTCGTGCTGCACTGTCGAGAGCGAGTGTACGAGCGTGTCAGTATGCTCCACGCCTTCCGCTCGAGCTGTTGTCGCCGCGCTCGACCGCTGCTTCTCCGCCGTCACCAAGATGGCCCTCCTCGCGCTACACCGGTTCTCTGTGCGGCATGGAAAGCTGGGGAGGCCCTACTAGGCGTATGCGGCTCGCCCGCGTCCTTGTCTGGCCGTCTGAGCGAGCGGGTGGGCGAAAGCGGCGACGACTCCGGAGTGCTTGCTCGATCAAGTCGAGGGGACGATGCGGCGGGCGTGCGAGTGCTGGCGGGAGGGCAGGGTGATGTACAGCTCACCTGCGCAGACCTGATTGGCTCTTGTCAGGCAATCGAAGCGAGAGAGCGTGGAAGCGGCGAACAGTTGTGTGCCAAGCGAGAGAACCGCAGCAGGAAGAGGAGGTGGTGGGTCAACTCTAGGTAAAGAGGCTTCCTCACCAGCGGATACTACGTGCGAGCACAGTGGAGGCAGGACTTGCAGCGCTAGGTGCGAAGGAACGACTGTGTTGCGAGTTGCGCGAGGTCCAGGCGAAAGGGGAACGAAAAGGCTAGTGTTCACAACAATGGGGGCTCGGTGAACAGGGCACGAAAAGAGCAAGATGTCAGGCGAGTGAGAAGCGGGTCGAGGCCGGCGGGCGACAGCGCAAGGCGAGGCAAGTTGCGGAAGAAGAAGGGTGGAAAGAAGGGCGAATCGTGGCGAACAAGGGGAGCAGGTCTAGTTTTCGCGCCACTGATGATTGCACGACATGTTGCAGCACCTGTAGGCCCCACCCGCGTTGAGTAGTCAGCGTTTCCTGGAAACCTATCGCAGAGAGCCAGACAGCGAGGCAAAGCGGAACGCACTTGTAGAACGTCGTGCTCGGCTCATCGGCGGACCGGATCTGGATCTGCATGAAGAATGCGCGGTCCGAGCCGCACTCTTTTGGGCAGTCAACTATGCGTGCGCAGAGGAGCAGGCGCGAACGGGTTTGAGAGGGACAGAAATGGGAACGCGGAGGAGGAGGACAGCAGGAACGGCCGTCAGCGTCCGTTTGCAGGCACTTCAGCTGCTAGCGACGCAGCAGTTGGTCCAACGACAACTACCGCACGGCGCCAGCTGAGTCCAGTCAAACGACAAGCGAACCCTCGAGACGCACCTGCAGTCGAGTCGACATTCTTCCAGCTGTCCTCGCCGCCGAGGACGTCGTCGACGGCTTTCCGTTTCAGATACGTGCGCTCCATGTACTGCGCGGGACAGACAGCGGGGCATCAGTCTCGAGGTGAAGGCCACTCTCCTCAACTCACGCCGGCCGCTTCTACCTGAAGACAGTGCAAGCAAGCGAGGGAAACATTGAACGCACCCTCTTGTTCAACGGATACTCGTACGGGCAAGTCTGGCACCCAAACTTGTTCCCCGACGTGCCCTCGACCAGTCCGAGCTGGTTAGCGCAGTAGGGGCAACTGTGGGGCGTGCGGTGAGCTTGGCTCAGCAAGGGTGGTCAGGAAAGGTGAGAGGGGCGCACAAGATCATCCCGAGGGAGGAGCAAGAGGAGGGTGTAGGCGAGGAGAGGAAGATGGAAGAAAGCCGGGGACGAAGGCTCAGGGTTAGGTGGTGGCAAGGTGAAAAGCCCTTGAGAGTTGCTGTGCGGCGACCTACACCGCAGCAGAGTCCGCTGCTGCCGTCGTACTCGGTGCAGAGCGGGGTGGTGAAAGTGAGGCGATGAAGCGATGAAGGTTGGCGGTGAGGAAAGAGTCTGCGCGGGCGTGTGTTACGCTGCCACGGAGAGCCAAAAAAGAAGGGTAATCCTGGGCACGCACGAGCAGCCGGAAAGAGGAGCAGACGGGAGCGTCGGGGTTCAACCTGTTCCCTCAAGGGAAAGCGAAGGAGGAGCAACTCGCTGGAACCGCTCCAACACGCCGCTGAGTAAATATTCGAAAGGTCCAATGCACAGTATGCATAATATCGAGCCTCCCGCCTCCTTACCGTACAAGCTGGCTCCCCGTCCTCAACTCGCTACCGCTGCTGATGCTGATGATGTCCCTGGAGCTGCGGGTCGAGGTGTGGGTGATGTCGGGGGTGTAGATACTGTGGAGGAGGCTGGAGGAGGCCGGTTGACGGGTCAAGGGGGCCGGGAGGGAAGAAGGCGGGCAGTGAGGGGTCCTGTTCGGCCGCGAGACATTGAGTCAGTCGCTGTTCGCAGCGGTGCAGAGCGGCTGAACAGCTTGTAGGAGACGCACGATTGGACCCGGTGCGCCGGGATAGTCGAAAGCGCCCGCTGGCCAGCCCAGCGGACCAGGCGGGAAGGGGTTCTGCAGTATGATCGACTTCACGAATCAGCACACACGCGTCGGAGGGACCGCGCCGAGGAAAGTGGAGAAGCCACCGCACATACCGTCGGATCGCCCATCCCTCCCAAGTAGTAGCCGCCGACACCAGCCGCCGCCGCCGCGCTCATGTCCATACCTCCCGCATTGCCTCTCGGCTGTCCGTCCCGAATCCCGGCCTGCTCGCCTCCATCCTCTTGCCCACTCTCCTCCCTCCTCCGCCTCTTCGCCCCATCTTCGTCCATCTCCGCCTCAAGCCTCTCCTCCTCCCCTCCATTTTCCTCTTCATCCTCCTCGATAGCCGGCGACTCCCTCTGCGAGTGTCTCCGCGTCCGGAGGGATCGACTGCGCGTGCCACTGCCACTTGCGCTGGGTGTGGCCGAGGGAGTGTGGGAGATTGAGGCAGACGGGCGTTCGGTGCGGGGCACGATGTCCTGTGACCGGAGCGCAAGAACAAACGTCATGTATGCGCAAAAAGCGCAAAGGCATCACAATGTGGCGCCACTACTCACGATGAGGAAGTCAAACATGTCGCTCCGCGAGACGGCCTGCGCGACGTCGGCTCGCGAGATCGTCCGTCGCTTCGCCGAGAGCGAGACGAGGTGTGCGCGTGCGGTGAGTTCTTGAATGAAGACTGCGAGAAACTGTTAGCAAGTAAAGCAAGGGAGAGAGGGGAGAGAGACGGACTTTGGCAGGCTTTCTCGAAGAGGATGGTCACTTCGCTCGAGATCATCGTGTTCTGTACGCCGCAAGTTGCCACTTTTGCATCGGCACGTCCCTTCCAGGGAAGTTGCAGCGGAAGACGGACAAGCCGGACGCACCTGCACCTCGGGATCCATCTTGGCAACCTTCTTGATCCGCGCGAGCGGGAGAGCCTGATGCTTGAAGTCGTCTTCGTGGTGCTCGGCGACGTTCATCGCGTGCTGCCAGAACCTTCGAGCAAGAGAAGCGAGGTTAGCGAGAAGTGGGGGTCGAGGAAGAAAGGAAAGAGAGACGCGCTCGTGGAGGCTGCGGGACATGGCACCGTGCGAGTCAGCACAGACCGTCAGCACAGCGCTCGGATTAGACAGGCCGCTCAACGAGCCGCCAGGCCACGCCGTAGTCGTCGCCAAGGGGGAGCGAGCGAGTCCAGCACACTCTCCCTCCCGACTGCCGCCCGGGGGAGCACTGTTCTTCGAGTGCATGTCTGCTCGGACTCACAAGTCGTCGATCGAGATCTCTGCCGAGTGCGAGCGATACGGCGGTGGAGAGTTCGCGCGATTCTTGGTTGACGTCGTCGCGCGCTGCGTTTTCGGTTTGGCGGGCTGATCCGGTTGGTCCTGATCCATCGCTGAGCGTGTCTGCAAGCCGCACAGCAGGGGTTTGATCTGGTTGGGCAGCTGGGATGTGGTCAAGGGTTTCGCCAGAACGGCTCGCTCGGATCAACGCAACTCGCTCCGGCTGGAGTGGGACCGCGCACACTTGATTCAGACAGACTTGAACACGGCAACGCTGCTTGCAGAAACCTGCCGGACGATGCGAGGCGGCTGCTCGACCCGCTTCCCAATCTTCATCGCTTTCGGGACACGGCGCATGCGGCGGGGGAGCGGATGTTTCGCTGGAGGTATCGTGATTACGATGACAGGAAGACAACTAGCGGCGCAGTCAGAGGTGTTGTAGGTGCGGCCCTGCCGTCAAGTCTCCCTCGACCCTCCTCTTTACCTTTCAGGTCTGGCATGGCACGTTCAGCGTACAGCGGCCGTAGAGGACTCGTTCCTATTGTCACCGGTATACGGTCTGCTCGACGGATCCCAACAGCGCTCACCGCGGCCTTCAGCGCTGTTTCCGAACGCTTGGTTGCAGTGACCTTGGCCTGTGCTTCGACTCTCGCTCATCAGCCTCACAGTGCTCGATGAAGTGCCAACAATGGTGTTGCAGCGACGTTGCCCTGGTGGCCGGCCTTGGGGAAATTGCAGGTGCAGATCATTTCCTCGTCTCGGGGCGAGGCAGTGACGAGCGGGTCGGGTGGGTCAGCCTCCGCTTCTCTTCTTCGCGTGTTACACGACAATGACCGGCAGTACGCCGCAGCACCGTGGCGAGCGCACCCACACCTCGTCTCGCCGCAAATCCGCACGTGACGAGACGCGTTCTCGCATGCCAGGCGACGCGCGAGTTGCTTTTCCGAGAGCAGGCCAGCATTCCGGCGTCCGTCCCGCTCACCGAGAGCATCGTGGGGCTCTCCTCTTGCTCGCTCTGCACGCCCGCACGCCAGATACCCAGCAACAGCCGAACAATGCGCGCCTCGACCGTCCTCGCGCTCGCCGCGTCCGCCGTGCTCTCCGCCTCTCCCGCACTCGCACAGCTCGCCACCCTCCGCGGCACGATCCCAGGCTCGCTCCACCAGTGCGAGTCGACCAACGTCTTCTTCTTCCAGTCCAACAACGTCCGCCCCCTCACCCTCGTCTTCCTCCCCGAGGCCGTCGCCGCCCAGGCAGGCGCCAACCCGACCCTCGACCAGGTCAAGGCGCTCGGCCCGCTCCAGGTCGTCGAGGGGATCACGACGCCCGACGCGCAGCAGTCCAACTTTGTCCTTGCCATCGCAGCCGGAGAGTCGTTCGAGGTGCGTCTCGCGTTCCTTGTCCTGCGCCCGCCGACTGACCCGCTCGCATCACGTAGTCCTTCGCCTTCCTCCCCGACGGCACCGGCAAGAACCTCAACCTCGCCCGCACTGTCCAGACCGCCCTCCCCAACACGCCCGCCTGCAACGCTGCGACCGCCGCGTCTGCGAAAGCTGCCGTCGCTGCTCCTGCTCCGTGAGTCTCGGCTGCGTGACTCTCCCTTCTCTCCGTCATTCGCGCGGAGGCGAAGGGGTGAAGGACCAGGGAGTGGCTCACTCGCAGCGTTTCTCCACACAGCTCCAGCTCGACTCCCGCTGCCGTCGCGATGACTACGACCAAGAAGGCCATGGCCGCCACGACGTGAGCCTCTTGAGCTAGTTCAGCACTCGAACGCCGCAACTGACGGTGACTCGTCCCTTGAGCAGCTCCGCCGCCGCACTCGCCGCAACCCCCTCGACCGCCTCGCTCGCCAGCATCGGCCTCGCCTCCTCCTCGTCCTCTTCCGCTGTGTCGTCCGCCTCGGCTGCCGGCTCCAACTCGACTCCTACCTCGGGCGCCGGCAAGTTCTCGGCTGGATTCGCCGGCGCTGCGGTCGTTGGCTTGGTGGCTGCCTTTGCGGCTTGAGCGGGCGAAACGGATTTGATGGCGGTCGGACGGCACTGCGAGGCAGCCGCTGCCAAATAGAATGTCGGATTGGCTGGACGGGAGGATGTTCGTATCGGTTGTTTGCTTTCTCGCTCCCTTCGTATTTCACCTCGAAGTCTTCTGTTTCTCCTCTCTGTGGTTTCGCCTGTGGAACGCAGGCTTCCGTCTATCTACGGTTCTGGGGAGTCGGGCGAGAGCGAGAGAGATGTGCGACTCCACCTCTCGCTCAAGGTTCCACGGGACAAGGGACCTGCGCGAACTATTCACATGGCACACGGCGATGAGAACAAGAGATACTGCGTCTAGAAGCCATAAGCGGGCTCGTCCTCCTCCTCATCGTCTTCCGGCTCTTCCGCCCACGCGCTCACTCGCCTCTTCCATCTCCGCCTCGCCTCGTCCGTCCCGACTGTCGTTTCAGCACCCGCCTCACCCGTGCCCTTCACCAGATCCGTCCAAACAACCCTGACCCACTCGTCGTACACCTCGCCGCGGAAATGCACCGCATCAGGCTTGCCATGACTCGCCTTCATCCACGCGTCGCTATCGACGATCCCCCTCGTCAGCTGCTCAACGTCAATCATCCTCCCCTCCTCGAGGAACTCGTCCCGCACAGACGAGGCGGTATAGGCGTTCTTGGCGCTGATGAGAGCATTGTTGCGAAGGAGGTCTTGGTGAGGGAATCGGTCGGAGGGGATGTATCGCGCATTGACGAGGGTCGTGGTGAAGAGGCGCAGGTTGGCAGCGTCACGCTTGGCGCGAGAGAGGCCGGACGTAGGCGAGAAGAGCGCGTCGAGCGAGGCCGCGACGCCGGGGACCGAGAGGTCTTCGCCGTGCGAGCCGAGCGAGAGGTACGTCCGGTACGGCCTTATGTTGGCCGCGACTGCCGCGAGGTCGGGCGCGAACGACAACGTCGAGGCGGCGTTCGTGTACCGCAGATAGCTGGCGAAATCCGTGTCGACGAGTTTGACGAGGTCGTCCCGGTTCGCCTCGAGCGCCGCGTCAAACTCGACTCGTCGTTCCGCCGACGTCATAGTCTGTGGGCCGACAGTATGCGCGTTCTGGTACCACCAAGCCCACGTGACAATCACATCCGGCGCGCCCTTCTGCTCGTTCGGCGAGGGATGGCCCGAGCGATACCTGAACGCGACAGTTGCGTGCGTCCCGTTGTGCGTCGGCGAGTTGGTCACTTTGGGAGCGAAGATCTTGTGCCCGCCGCCGAGGGAGGCGGTCAGGTGATTGAACATGTTGCGCGTGTTGGAATCGCCGACGAGGTTGATCCAGATTGGTGAGGCGGGAGCAGGGAAGGTGGAAATTGGGATGAATGGGAGAGGGAGGGAAGGCGTGACGAGCAAGCATGCGGGCGAGCTCGGGAAGTAGGAGAGGTTCGACCAGAAACCGGAGAGGGAGGACAAGTCGGTGCAACGCGGGAGCGGGTCGCTCGCAGGCAAGTCTGCTCGACGGTACAGTGAGCGCTCGCATTCATACACTCGAGAGCGCGTGACGTACCCCTGCCAAGCTCAACAACTCCTCCCGAGACGACCTCCACCCTCTTGCCCACATACCGCAACTCCTCGCCCTCATCCTGCGCAATCTTCCTCCCATTACACCTGCGCTCGTTGTCGCCGCACGGAACACCCTCGATGACGCCGACGTAAAAGCCAAAGTCGAGAAAGACTTCGACTGCGAACGAGGCGCGGGGGAGGGAGGGAGTCGGGGGAATTAACAAGTCGTAGGTGGAGAGAGAGGTGGAGAGTGTGGGTGCGGGGAGGGAGAGGAGAGTTTGAGTGGCGATCGGGGAGGGAGAGCCGTCGGGAGAGAGTGAGACGAGGCGGGCGGAGAAGACAGCTTGCGAGAGGCAGGTTGGCGAGAAGGGCGGGTAATCGCGAGGCAAAATGCTGTAGCTCAGCGGCGACGACTCTATGAAAGGAGATCATCGCGTCATTCACGGGAGGCGGTCGCGAGGAAGCGGGTGGGTGGACTCGCCCTCGACCTTCCAAAACTCGGGCGTCGACAGCAACTCCCGCACGTCGCCGCTGCAATCCACCGCCTCCTCCGCATCGACCTTTGCTTCAACCTCCCCCACTCGCGTCCACTGCACCTCGTCGTCCGCCGTTTTGTGCCCGCTCGACGCGTCCTCCTTTCCTTCCGTCACCGTTTCCTCAGACGTCGCCTTTCCTTCCTGCATAGGCTCGCTGACGTCCAGCTCCACATCCACCTCCGCCCCATCCGCCGGCTGCGCCTGCCACTCCGCCTCCGCCTCCGCCTCGCTCGCTGTTTTCCAGACCCATGCACCACTCGCACCCGCAACCGCCTCTTTACCCTTCTGTACCGCGTTTTGCAGCGGTTCGGGGTGGATTAGCGCGCCCGCAAAAAAGAAGCTTGCGAGGGTGAGGGAGAAGAGGAGGCAGAGTGTGCGGCGGGAGGGGCGGGGGTAGCGGGAGTTCGAAGAAGGAGAAGGGTAGAGATCGCTTGGAGACGAGGCGGGGCCCGGTGAGGAGGTCGGAAGTGGGGTATAGGTCGCCCGGGACATGACACGCTACGATGCCCGTTGGCGAGGAGACAGACGGTGGTCGCGCGAGCTGGGCAAGGGGGATTGTGCGTGCGCGAGGCGGTCGTTGCGCACGCCGAGGCAGGCTGGGCGCTACGGTTCTGCCGCGGAGAAGCTTGCAGACAGTCGCTTGGAGTCGTCAGAGCGTGAGGAAGGACGAGCGGGCTGTCAGACGTCGGGCTCCGTCCACCTTGGCGCGACGCGACGAAGCAAGGCGATCCTCGGAAACAGGGGGGAGGTTGGGTGTTTGTTCGACGGCGAAATCGTCAAGTCGTCGTCAGGCGTCGTCTGCTGTGCGGCGCAGAAGGTCGCCACGATAAAGAGGCCGTGTATGTGGGCAACGTTGGTGAGGCGCACAGCGAGGGCGGACGCGAGGAGGGGATCCCGGCTCAACTCGAGCCGCCGCGTAGTCCATTGGACAGTCGCGCAGGCGATAGCATGGTCGCTGTTAAGTCACGAAGCTCTGACCCATCCTGGATGACGATGATCTGTTGACGAGGATGAACGACGAAGCCGCACCCGGAGGAATCGGGTTGTCCGTCAGTCCTCCTCCTCTGTCGCCATCCTCCGCTCGCCAGCAGTCCCTAAGACCCTCAATCTACTGTGCTGAAACTCCCGCAAAGCCTGCTACTGGATGGGAAGTGCGGAGGTCAAGAATGCGAGGCGGAGAGGGTGGCAGAGACAGTGCAAGCAGCGGACGCTGGCCTCGGGTCATTCAGGCAATCCGCAAGCATCTCCTGGGCGATTGCACGTCCGAAACCAGCCAGCAGAGCGAGACGAGGTGACTGACAGGAAGCCAACTCTCGCGCGCACGCTTCCTGACCTTGCCAGTCTCGCTTTCACCCGCTTGCTGCTCCTAGGATGGCACCACACGACCCACGCGTGTCCAACAAGGAGGCTTATGCGTGAGTCTGGCTTAACTGCGGGATTGGAGGGGAGGAACGGGTCCAAGAGGGGGTCCTGAGTGAGGAGGACGGCAAGGACAGCGACACAGCGCTTGAGGCCGGTCGCAGGGCTGAGCAACGACCCCCAGCATCCTCAGGAGTAGCTTGGGCTCCTTATCGCCTGTCTCTGGCGTTGTTGCGGTGGTGTAGGCTGGTCCTCTCCGGCGTCATCACTGGACGGCGATAAAAACGACGGCAGGGCGCAGGGGAGCTGTTAGAAGGCTTGTTGTGAGCGTATGTTCCGTACTGACTGCGTACAACTTCCCGCGTCTCACAATACGCCGTCCTCGCCAACTTGAATACCCTCCTCGCTCGCCCCCACCTCCTGCACCGTCCTCGTCTCTCTCGACACGTCGACGTTCGCCCTGCCACTCCTCTGGCATTCTCATGACTGCTATCGATGCAGCATCAATGCGGCCGCGGCAGTGCGGCGATACGATGTCAACCCTCGGCTCGACTACCGCACCGTCTCGGCTGTCAACGGTGCGTCGGCGGGCAGACTATTCGGTCGCGAGCTGCATGACGTGGAAGGTACTCATGCACTGCCGCGCTGATGCCGTAGGTCCCCTCGTCGTCCTCGACAATGTCAAGTTCCCGGCTTACAACGAGGTGAGCCCGACCCCTTCGAGTCGTATCCGCCGCTCCTTCTGCTGACCCACTCACCGTCTCCAGATCGTCGCCCTCACACTGCCCGATGGCACCGTCCGCGGCGGTCAGGTCCTCGAAGTGACCGGTCGCAAGGCCATCGTGCAAGTCTTTGAGGGCACGTCCGGCATCGACGTCAACGCAACACACGTCGAGTTCACCGGCAGCAGCATGAAGTTGCCCGTCTCTGAAGACATGCTCGGACGCATCTTCAACGGTTCCGGCCAGCCTATCGACAAGGGTCCGAAGGTTTTCGCCGAGGACTACCTCGATATCAACGGATCGCCCATCAACCCTTACTCGCGCATCTACCCCGAGGAGATGATCCAGACGGGTATCTCGACTATCGACGTGATGAACTCGATTGCGCGCGGGCAGAAGATCCCCATCTTCTCGGCGTCGGGTCTGCCACACAACCAGGTGCGGCGAGCATGCCAGCTTTCTCAGCGTGCGTCCGCGGTTCTGCAGTACTGAGATCCGTGTCGCCTGTGTCTACGCACAGATCGCTGCCCAGATCTGCCGACAAGCCGGCCTCGTCAACAAAGAGTCGACAGACCGCAACCCCGAAGGCGCGCCAACCAAGGGCGTCCACGACGGCCACGAAGACAACTTCTCGATCGTGTTCGCCGCGATGGGTGTCAACATGGAGACGGCGCGGTTCTTCAGGCAGGACTTTGAGGAAAACGGGTCGCTTGATAGGGTGTCGCTCTTCCTCAACTTGGCCAACGACCCGACGTGCGTGGCCTCCCCGGTGCGCGAGACCGCCCAGGCTGACTCTCGAGTACACACACAGTATCGAGCGCATCATCACCCCGCGTCTCGCACTCACCACCGCCGAATACTTTGCCTACCAACTCGAGAAGCACGTCCTCGTCATCCTGACCGACATGTCTTCGTACGCCGACGCCCTCCGCGAGGTCTCGGCTGCGCGAGAGGAGGTCCCCGGTCGTCGTGGGTACCCCGGATACATGTACACCGACTTGTCGACGATCTACGAGCGCGCCGGACGGGTCGAGGGGCGGAACGGCAGTATCACGCAGATTCCTATTTTGACCATGCCGAATGACGGTGCGCGCGACTTTCTTTGCGTCGGCGACGGCTTCCGATGGTGCGGATCTTGGGCTAATGGCTCGACGCGATTTCGCGTGTAGACATCACCCACCCAATCCCCGACCTGACGGGCTACATCACCGAAGGCCAGATTTTTGTCGACCGCCAGCTGCACAACAAGCAAATCTACCCTCCAATCAAGTGCGTCCCCGGCCCGCTCCCTCTGCGAACTGGGCTGATCCGCCTTTCGTCTTGCACAGCGTATTGCCTTCGCTCTCACGGTTGATGAAGAGTGCTATCGGCGAGAAGCTGACGAGGAAGGACCACGGCGATGTGTCGAACCAGCTGTACTCCCTGGTGCGCTTGACTTTTTCCGCTTGCGTGGCCTTGCAGTCGTGTCAGCCCGCTGAAGATCGGCCCTCATCCTCCGCAGTACGCCATCGGAAAGGACGCGGCGGCGATGAAGGCTGTCGTCGGTGAGGAGGCGCTGAGTTCGGAGGAGAAGGTGCGTCTCGCTTGGGTACTCGTCACCAACGTCTCGCTTATTCTCAGCCCCTCAGCTCGCCATCGAGTTCCTCGGCCGATTCGAGAACGAGTTTGTCAAGCAGGGCGTCAACGAGAACCGCTCCATCTTCGAGTCGCTCGACCTCGCCTGGAGTCTCCTCCGCCTCTTCCCGCGCGAACAGCTCAACCGTATTCCGAAGAAGGTCCTCGACGAGTTCTACTCGCGCAAGGCGAGCGTCGGCAGCCAGATCAAGCCCAGCTCGGACTGAGCAGCCGCCCGATCGCGCACCTAGAATTCGTTCCACTTCACACTGTACTTTTGTCCCTTTGCAGTCTCTTCGACCGTTTCCATCGTATCCTGTGCAACTCGCTGTTCCTCTCGCCCGCCTCGCGCGGACTTGGATGGAAAGTTGACAGCTGCGCATTCACTTCAACTACTCACCATCCTCCAGGACATGCTGCTTCAACCCCGGCAACGACGTTGCCTTCGCTTCTTGCACCGCAAGATGCGGTTCGGGACGGTCGCTCCGCCTGCGTGTGCGCTTTCGTCGGCGAGCTCGAGTGCTCGGCTCGATCCGCCCGTGATTAGGACACGTCGTCCTGCGGAAGAAGGCGGTCAGCAAGGACCGTGGACAGCGCGGAGGGAACGGACGAACGGCATGGTCATTTCGTCACCGTTGCGGACGTCGAGGAAGGTGCGGCTGAGCGAGGAGAGAGCTTCGTAGGCGGCGTGGAGAGGCAGGGTCGGTGAGGGTCGAGCAAGAGCCGAAGGCGATGTAGGCCGCTCGCTGTCTCAACCGTCAGCTTTTGTAGGATCGCTTTCTTCGCGCGTCCACGCAATCTTGTCCCCAAGTAGCGATCTGCCGCTTCTGGACTCGCTTTGCAAGTCCACGTCGCATGGCAGTTGGCTCGTGACCGTCTCGACATCGTCAGTACCCTGATCCGAATCCTCGTCCTTCGTCGGCTCGAACACGACGAACTCATCTGGATCACAGGCTGAACAGACTTGCGCAGTCCAGCGGCTCGTGCGCTCGAGCCAGGTGATAGTTTGCTGCGCCTTCTGCAAACCCTGACTTGAACACTGCAAGCGGCGAAAGGTCGGCGAGACTGCGACGGTTAGGGTTACGGCGGCGGCAGCCCACGAGTCGATGCGAGGAAGAGAGATGCGCGATCTGCTCCTAGTCTCGTGTACCAGCGATAGCTTGCAGCAGGAAGACTCACGAAGGATACGGCGAGGCAGAGTCGCACGTCGAAGCGAAAGAAGCGGATCAGCCGGGTTGGCGGATTCGACCTCGCTCGACTCGCTCGAATGAATTTGTTGTGGCTTTGAAGCATCCGACAGACTGCGCTGGATCAGTCCAAGCTCACACGACGCGCATCGTCGCCCTCCTTGCTCCCTTAACCTCCCCCCACTAGCCATCTTCATCAGTTACCATCGCGCGCCTCCTGCACCGCTCGCCAAGGCGCATATCATCGACGACAGTCTGTCCGCCTCGAATGAGCTCGACGGGCTGGGGCGGCACACCCTCAGCGGTGTTCGGCGGCAGTGGAAACGGTCAAAGGGGAGCGAGCGGAGAGCGAGGACTCGGGCGAGGCGCAGCGACCGTGGCGGGTCCAGGTGGGTTGCAGCGCAAGCTGAAGACTGATTCACGACGAAGCCTCCCGGAGTGGGCCGATGGTGAGGCAGCGGGAGCGGTTGTGGAACAGCCCGAGGTGGAAGACATCGGTCGAGGGAGGACTGGAGAGCTGGGTGATTCGCCGGTGGCAGGCGACGAGCTTGATAGACTGGCGACGGCGATACTATGGCAGGTATGTCGTTTCCACTGGTTGGTTTTTGGTCCTCGTCCGAATTGCGCAGAGCGTTCGCCAGAACTGAGCCTCATACGCTTTCGCAGGCAGGAACTACGACACGCTCATCTTCTCATCCTCTCCTCGTCGTCGCCGCATCTCGCATCCCTCCCCCGAGCGAGTTGCCCCATCCCGACTTGCTCGCCAGGCTGCGAGTACGACTCGAGCGCTTCGCTGAGCAAGGGCCGTACTCGGTTGTGCGTACCTCTATGCAAACCTTCCGCAAGACGCCATCTGATGATCGCGGAGCCCGCAGGTCCTCCTCATCAATCCTGCTCCAAATAGCCCTTCCGTCGCACATCTCGTCGCCGCTCATCTCGCACTGTCCCGCACCGTTCGCAAGAACGTACAGCATATCTACGTGGTCGGTGGCGGCTGGTGGAGCAGTGTGCGTTCGGTTCACAACAGCTTCCTCTCGACCTTCCTGACTTTGCTTCACCCGACCTATGCAGCTCCTCGTCGCGCTCTTCTCGGCTACACTGCTATCCCTCAAGACTGTCACATTGCGCGGAAAGCTTGTACAATGCGCGAGTCTGACCAGCCTCGCCGACTCGATTGGCGCCAAGGCCTTCGTGCAGATCGACATCCCGCTCGAGGTCTACGTGTGCGTTCGGCTAGCCGATCTCCCAAACGTCTCACCGTCTAAATGAGCTTTTCACTTATCACCAGCGCGAACGCCGCCGTTGAAAAGGAGATCAAGCTACATGAGGCGGACGGTCACCATCCTCGGACGTTTGGTGCTCCTCTCAGAGGGGTGCGCGACGCGACCCCCTTGATTCTCTTGCTAGCGGGAAGACGTACTCACCTCAGGCTCGCCCGTAGCTCACCGGCAAGGACGGCAAGCGGTTACCACGCCTCGTGCGGGACTGCCTGACTGTGCTGTCCTCAGAAGGTGCGATCATGCTCTCCCGACAGGCAGCTCTCCGGACTGACAGGCTCGCCACACTGCTCACAGGACCCGCTTCGGTCGGCATCTTCCGGCGCTCGCCCTCCGCCTCGACCGTCTCGCATCTCGCCGCCGCTTACGACCGAGGTCACCCAGTCTCGCTCTCGTCTGTTCTCGACGCGCCCTACACCGCCGCTTCACTCCTCAAGAAGTTCATACACGATCTTCCTGACCCGATCGTGTCGCGCGATTCGTGGAGCGCCATCAGAGCGTGTCCGCTGGACGACGACCTGGCCGTTCCTTACCTCCGGGACCACTTCCTCCCTATCCTCCCGTCTGACTCTCGTCACCTCCTCTACCGCCTTCTCGCTGTCCTCTCCGCTATCTCCGCGAACCACACCCAGAATCTCATGACCTCCTCGAACCTCGTCATCTGCCTCTGTCCGGCTTTGATGGGCGGACTTGGTGCCTCGCGGGACGAGCTGGAGATGTGTCGAGTGCCGGGTATGGAAGTGGGGAGTATGAGGGGTTTGGAGACTCTCAAGCGGAGAGAGCGCGCAGGGAATACGCTTGGAGGGGTGTTGAGGGTGTTGATCGACCGGTGCGTTTGCTCGTACACGGTTTCGGGTTCTTCTGATACTTGTCGCGTTCTTCTGCTACCCATGCCGATGGCCCTCTACGCGTCAATAGGCATAACGAGCTCGTTGACGCGCCCGACCCGCCCTCCTGACTCCTCGGCTCGTCTCGCCTTCTTTTTCGTCGTTCGGCAGGTCCCGAACTCGACATACCCTAATCCGCCTGGGAGTACGTCAGCGGCAAATAGTAGAGTGTCGGCAGATCGGTGTTGTAAGGCATATCGTCGTGAGTCTCGGGGGTCCTGCCCCGGTTGTCGAGTCTCATTCGCCAAGGTCGCCAAGCAAAGTTACCTCGCTTGACGCCTTGTCGTACGTAGAAGGGCTGCGAAAGAGCGCCTGCGCTCTTCCGAGACTCCACCGGCAGATCCGCTCGCATCTCGACCAGCGAGAGTGCGGAATGATTGCGAAACGAGTCAATCGTGATTGCGGAACGACGAAGCCATGCAAAACGGATATGCGGAACGAAGGGGGAAGGGAGGGAAAGGCTATAAGCGCCCGCATCAAGCGGACCGTACGACAAGGATGTGCGGCAAGGATAAATAGGACGCGGGATGAGATGATGGGGGATACATGAAAGGTATGCACAGGATGAATGAAGGATGCGGCACAGCCGATGAACCCGATAGGAAGACCGAAAGAAGCTTGAAGGGGCGCAGCCCGAGGAAAGAGGAGGAGGAAATTGTCGGGGGATCACGCCCGCAGGTCAAAGTCGTGCGACACGACGTCGACTGGTCGTTGGCCGCCCTGCTTCGACGCGCTGTTGCGCGAGAAGACGCCCTTGCCCTGCTCGTACGCGCGGCTGAGGAAGCTGCCGCTCCGCTGAGACCGCAAAGGCTCGTACGACGGTCTTCGTTCTGTAATGGCAGTGATGACGAGCGGCTGGATCGAGGGAAGGAGGTCGTCCGTCGGTGTGACGGGGAGGGAGGACGAGCCAGACTTGGCGGCCGAGTTGCCCGAGTCTCGTCGGGGCGGCGTGACGAGCTTGTTGGCGGAGGAGGAAGAGGCGGGGCGAGTCGAGATACGGGCGGAGGAGCGGGAAGGGGTGCGAGGATTGCAGTCCATATCCCGGTCGGAAGAGTCCGACTCGACGTCCGAGAGCGTACCACCGGAGGACTGAGACTCGGAAGGCGAGACGTGTGTCGGATGCCGAGGAGGCGCCGTCACGTGCTGCTGTAGTCGTTGGCGAGGTTGGGGAGGCGAGGTGCGGCGAGCGGAAGGAGGAGGGGTGAGGTAACCCGACTGGTCGTGCGAGACGGAGCAGCGTTCAGGCGTAGGGGGATCGCACTGCTGCTGCTCGCGCTCGCGCTGCTGCTGCTGCTGCTGTCGCTGTTGGGCGTAGTAGGCGGTCGCTGAGGCATACTGGGCACGAGCGGCCGAGGTGGACGCGCGGCGGAGGAACGGCTGGAAGTGCTGGATGAGCTCCGACTCGTCCATTCGGAGGTCGTAGTCGAGGAGGAAGAGGAGCTGGCGTTCCATGAGATTGACCTCGGCAGGCGAGAAGAGGGCGGCGTAGCGCGTCCAATGCTTGTTCTTCGGCGACGAGTCGTTTAGGTACTTGGCGGCGGTAATCAGGACGGCGAGGAAGACGCGGTGGCGCGTGCAGTGCATGCCCTTGGCGACTTTGGGTAGGCGCGTCTTGAGGCGGTCGAGGTAGACGAGCGTGCACATGAGCGTCGGGACCTGGACGTTCGACTTCTGGACGAGGATCGTGATGAACGTCTCGAGGGGAGGAATCGCGGCTGCAGCTGCGTCGAGGGTCTGTTGCTGCTGAAAGCCGGCCTTGGTGGGCGTCGCCGGAGGAGAAGGGAGGGCGGCGGTCGGAGGGGGAGGAGCACACTGGATGACCTCGACGGCCTTCTCAGCGAGGTAGGCTGTGAAAGCGAGGCATCAGCGCACGTTCTCTTCGTCACAGCAATGACTGTGAGCTCACCAATCATGTCCTGGGTGACGGGCGAGCGGATAAACTCGAGGAGAGCCGGGTCATGCCAGGCCTTGGGGATGAGCGACGCAGGGTGGCGGCGGCCGTTGGCGTGGTAGACCGACATGGCGAGCGAGGAGTAGAGTCGAGTCGGTAGCTGTGAGAGTAGCGCCGGTCGTTGACTCGATCAAGGCTGGACGAGACGAGGACGGAGGTCGTGGGAATGTGTAGGAGAGGAGAGAGGAGAGCGAAGGAGAGAGCGGGTCGCTGGGTTTGGCTCGAGTTGGCTTGACGTGCGAGATGGCGAGCGTCTGCGATGGCATTGAGCCGTCAGCGGTGCGGATGGCTGAGGGTGCGGGCCTGCTCACCTCGACCGGAGAGATGGCTGGGCGCGGAGCGGCGCGACGAGCGAGATGGCGGGGCTGGCGGGCGCGAGCGGGTCTGACACGTCGAATGGGGTGGACGGCGTGGTAGACAGCGTCGAACAGGCGCGCACGGCGAGTTCAGCGGGGCAATGCACGGGCGGGGTCGACGACGAGGAGCGGGGCAAGGTTCGGAATCCGTTGGCCGTCAGCGACGCGGTCTGGCACGCTCTTTGTTCTCCCTCCAACTGCTCGAGGACTCACTACTCACCTTGCTGTGCTGCCTACGGGTCAACCTGCTCGAACTGACACTCGTCGGGCGGGCGATTCGTGAGGGCTCGAAGAAGGAGCGGCCGCGCTGGGAAGGTGCTTCGTGACGAGGTGGACGTCGGCGGGAGCTGGCTACCGGCGCGGCGTGGCGTGCTGGACAGGCGGCAGGACAGCAGGACAAGACGAGGGAAGAAGGACAAACCCGAGGCGGGCGGGTGGGCTCGACAAAGAAGCGCGGATTGTACTCTCCACGCTCTCCTCGTCCGGCGGATTGATTGCCTGTTCCTCTCGCCAGGCGGACTTCGTGCCTGCGATCTTGCCCCATCTTCGAGGGCCCAGGGCATCCCGCCATCAGCGCGTTGCTATCGCTCAGCGTCACCCAGCGAACTTTGCTCGCCGGAAGAGTAAATCGCCGACGACGAGGACCTGCCCTTTTCGGAGCGCAGACCGGCTGCCGACTGCACGCTTCATCAACGGCGCTTACCGGTCCTGGCTTGATTTGCGCCCAGCAGCGCGCGATTATTGTTCTTTCGCCAGCCAGCCTGACAACCTGACCCGACACCCGCTTCTACGACTGCCGCTGCCGCTACAGGCGCTTTGTTCGCACGTTTTGAGGTTGGTGCATCGCAGGAAAGGAGTTGGGCACAAAGGATCGCATCCAGCCTGCAGGACGAGCGGGAGAACCGAATTAAAGGCAGATCTTCCTGTCGCCCACACGCTACGACGCTTTGCTTGCTGCCGAGACAAATCAGCTGCAGTGTTGGCGCCGTGCCCACGCAGATCGGAACGTTTGGAAGGCGAGTAAGGTGAGACGACCTGTTCTGTTCGTGCAGGCCGCTCGCCGAGTTGCGCTTCTTTCGGCGTTCTTTCCGCCGGCGTACGTAGTTCTCTCGTACGGCTGCTCAACGACTCGAGAGGCTCCTCTCCCTCGGCTTGTTTCCTCTGCGTCGTCTTTCTTCCCGTCCCTCGAGCGTGATATATCTCATCTGTCTTTGAAGTGGATTAGCCCCGTCTCCCCTCAGAGCGGCTTCGCCAGACTCTCTCTCCCTTCCCTCTCATTGCTTCCATCCCTTCACTTCCTTCAAGACTCGCGCTATCTCATTCAGCAATCACCTTGGGCATCGTACGAGTCGCTCGCCTCGCGCGGGAGAAGCTGGCGAGTCGGGTTCTGTGGTGGCCCGCTCGGGAACGGAGGGGCGGCCGGACGAGGGCTTCTTTCGAAGATGCACGGCTTCACTCGCTTTTGCGCGGCTCAATGGCACCCTCTAGTAGCATTTCGCGTCGCTAAAACGGACAACAATGCCCCCAAATGGCATTTGACGCGCTCTCGCTGCCGGCTTCGCCTCGAAAGCGGCGTTCATGCCAACTCGCCCTCTCGCGCGACGTCGGCAAATGCACAGCGTTTGAGCGCGGCTTGCCCATCCTTCGCAATATGTCCAGCTTCGACAGCGGCCGAGCGTCGAAAGGTGCTCCAGAAATCCGCTAGCCCGTTCGAGCGCAGATGGATCTCGGCTCGTGCGCTCGTGCTTCGAGGCCGAGGCTCACGAGTTCTTCGGGGGTTTGTCAGCTGAGCAAACGCAGTCGGACGACGAAGCCGACACAAGAGTGGACGACGGATCGGGAAGGTGAAGGTCGAGTTGGAGGAAGGAGAGTGGGCGTTGCTGCGGGTGAGCTGGAATGTAGATGAGCCAAGCAGTCTTACGTGGCTGAATAGCGGAAGACGGTTACGGTTGTAAGGCGCGAGGACAAAGGCGTGTTGCGCGCGAGTACAAAGAGCGCAGCGCTTCGAACAAAGAAACTCTATCAGCTTCGCGAAACCCGTAACGCCGGGGTGCGCAGCGTTGAAAGATCCTTGGCCGGAGAGCGGAGCACGCCTTGATCATTGCGCCAGCAGGCGAGGCCGGATAGGAGCTGTGTACAGGCGACGGAGGGAAGACGAGACGGCCATCGAGGGCGGACAGCCGGCCCGTTCGCTCTGTCGGAAGCGGTGGAGATCACTCGTACAGTGCTGAGTACGATGAACTCGGCGTACAACAGTTCTCGCATTGATCAAACGAATCGAGACGGAGGGGAGGCAGACGGAGAGTGATCGTGACGGAGAGCGATACGGCGAGCCTCCGTCTCGCAGAGACAGCGTGCAGAGCAAGAGACAAGCGTGTCCATTTGATGCCTCGGGCGATGTCGAGCGTTAATGAAACGAGTCGCCGAGGTTGCAAGAGGATCGCAGCGAAGAGGCGACATCGCTCGATGGCCGCTCGGTGTGGTGCGTGTTCTTCATCAAGGCTGTCTGTCGTCCCGGTCAGCAATCCGAACGGCCCCTGAACACGACTCGTAAAGTCGTTGTAGGTCGCATGGCGAGGATGGAGGCGAGGGAACAGGTCAACAGCTCCTGCGGACGCGCAAATCAGACGCATTTGTTGCGATAGAGCTGGAGTAGACTAGCGAGCAGTACGTGAGGGCAGCAAGGGCGTTGCGAGGTCCACAGGATGGTGTGTTTCCCTAAGCTCACCGCGCTCACCTCTCTCGCTCGTTCACCTCACTCGCTCACCGCAAACACCGTTCAGTGCGCCCAGAGAACTGCTCACTTTGCTGCACAGACTCGTGGGATGCATTGCTGCGAAGCGTACCGCTCGCGAGCGAGTTGCGGCGACTCGCTCGACCGCATGCTTTTCTCGCCAAGCAGGCGCGCGTACTTCTCGACTACATCGATTTGGTGCGCCCAATCTCCCGTCCACGCCTTCCGGAGAGTTGCCTGAGCTGACTGTGTCGCGCGCGCAGCTCCTCACCGTCGTTCAGCGACCCGTTCCTCCCGAAACTTTGCGCCGTAGTCCTTGAGCTGCTCCTCTCGACCTGCTGATTCGACTCGCTTGCATGCATGGGCCGCTACCTTTGGCTCGTGCGCACTCTACCGATCCGGCCCTCGTCTCCAAGCCTGTCACGAAGCCCTCCCCTCCCTTTCTCCCCGCCTACTATGACTCTCTTCGTGCCTCCCCTCCGGGGACATTGCCCAGACGCACGCGGAGTTTATATGTAGGCGAGAGCGACGACCCTTCTATTTTGCCGTGCCGCGAGTCCACCCTTCCAGGGACGCCCAGATTCGCTGCCTCTTCAAAGAAGGACGACATGCACTCTTCCGTTCGCCCGCTGTGACTGTTCGGCGGTGTTGTCCGCCCCGTCCTGCTGCTCGCTACGCCCGTCAATGGCGCTGTACGCGTTCGACGCGGTCAGTGGATGGTGTCGGATCGGATGCGACCTCGGCCTCGTCTCGCTCGGTTCGCCAGGATTGCGACCGCATGTCTGCTCACTCCTCTCTCAAGCTGCACAAGCGCACTGCGCCATTCCGCACCGGACGATGTCGGCCACCCTGGCAAAGTCCTGCACGCTAGCGGACAATCCCTACCTCTGCTTTCCTTGACGCCGCTTTACATCTCCCGCTGGCGCACGTTTCTCCGGCGGCTCGATGGCGGGTGGCCACCTGGCCTCGCTGCCGAAGCCCTGCCTCCAGCCCGCCGGAACGCATCACCCCACACTTGACCCCGCGCTCGGATTCCGGAGGAACCTCTAATCCCCCGCCGTGCTGCTTCGACGCTCCCCTGCAAGGAGATTTCACTCGTCCAGCGTTTTCTCTGCTCGCTCTCAACAAATATGGCGACCTTCAGCAACGCGACTCTGCCTCTCGCGGCCCTCCCCCCACTTCTCTCCCTCGGCTCGACTTCGACGACGGCCACCGCCGCCCTCGCTGCACTCGTCGCCGCTGCAGTGCTATACGCCGCGACATCGAAGAAGCAGAAGGGTCCGCTACCGCCTGGACCGCCTGGCTACCCCATCGTCGGGAACCTCTTTGACGTTCCCAAAAGTCGACCTTGGGTCAAGTTTGCAGAGTGGACGGAGCAGTATGGTGAGCGATGCGACGTCCTCAGTCTTGCGAGTGCATGGAGCTGACGCCGCGCTTGTCGTGAAGGCCCCATCTTCACCCTCAAGCTTGGCCGGACTACGATGCTCGTCGTCGGCCGCGCCCAGCCGGCCATCGACCTCCTCGACAAGCGTTCGGCCATCTACTCGTCCCGCGCGAGGCTGATCATGACCTCCGAGCTCGTGTCGAGGGGTCTGAGGATGACGTTCATGCCATACGGAGACTTGTGGAGGAGGGAGAGGAGGTTGTTGCACCAGCTTACGAGTGCGTCGCGCTTTCCTTCGCCTTTCTTCGCTCGACTGACGCGCGATGACGCAGGTCCTGCGGCTGCGGCGACGTACGAAGACATCCAGGAACTCGAGAGCGCCCAGCTCGTCCGCGATATGCTCCAAACGCCTCAGGAGTACTGGGGTCACTGCCAGCGCTACGCCGGCTCGACGATCATGAACATCGCGTTCAACAAGCGTGCAAACTCGCCGAAGGAACCGGCTATCACGAGGGTGCGTCCGGTGTCGAGTTGAGCAGGTCCGGCGACGTTGACCTTCTTGGCAAGCAGATGCGCGCCGTCAACGAGTACATGACCAAGACTGCTGTCGCGGGTCGCTACCTCGGTCAGTTAGAAGTGCCTGCCTCCCTCGAACTCGCTGACAAGCCTGTCCCGCAGTCGACTCCGTTCCGATCCTCAAATACGTGCCCGAATTCCTCGCGCCGTTCAAAAAGGAAGCTCGCGCTATCTTCAACGAGACACTCTCGCTCTTCCAGTCGCATGTCGACGATGTGCGTTCGTCGAGCTTTCTACGACTACATCGCGCTTACTCGCCTTCTCCGCAGGTCAAGAAGAACCTCGCTGAAGGACGCGACTCGCATTGCTTTACCAAATACATTCTCGAGTCTCAGAAAACCTACCAGCTGAAGGACGAAGAGGCTACGTTCCTGGCCGGAGCGGTGCGCTTCCTTCCGCGCTGTCGACATCCTTTCCTTCTGCTCATGTCTCGTCCCGAACAGATGTACGGCGCCGGCTCCGACACGACCGCCGATGGTATCGCCACTTTCATGATGACCATGATCACGCACCCCGAGATCCAAGCCCGCGCCCAAGCCGAACTCGACAAGGTCGTCGGCCGCTCTCGCCTCCCAACTTTCGCAGACCAGCCTGACTTGATCTACTGTGGCGCGATCGTCAGGGAGATCTTGAGGTGGAGGACGGTCATCGCGGGTGGACTTGCGCACGCTTCGACCGAGGATGACTGGTACAACGGTGCGTCTCGCTCGTGTTCCTTCCGAAGCAAACTCGACCTGACCCTAGGATTCTCCCACTCATCCGCCCTTTGCGCTCCATCGTCGCAGGCTACTTCATCCCCAAAGGCACTGTCGTCCTCCCGAACCACTGGGCGATCCACCTCGACCCGGAAGTCTACCCCGAGCCGGAGAAGTTCAACCCGGACCGCTTCATCAAGGACGGCAAGCTCGTCGGGACCAAGTACAGCGATGTCGGTCACCACGGTTACGGGTTTGGGCGTCGGTGGGTTCTGTTTCCCTTCGCTTGGAAGGGTTAGTCGAAGCTGACAAGTATGGCGGAACAGCGTTTGCCCTGGCAAGCACATCGCCGACCGCAGTCTCTTCATCGTCTTTACCCGCCTCTTGTGGACGCTCAATTTCCGCCCCGCCATCGACCCAGCAACAGGCAAAGAAGCGCCTCCATCGGTCGACGCCTTCTCGGAGGGATTCTCATCGCACCCGCTGCCATTCACGGCGAGGATGGAGCCGAGGGGAGAGTGGGTAAAGGATGTGGTCGAGGCGGAGTGGAGGGAGAAGGAGCACGAGTTGGAGGTTGCGGGCAAGTGAGCTGCGTCTGGATCCTGTCGTTGCGCACGTCTTTGGTCTCGATGTGTATAGACTTGCAAGTAGGTCGTTGTATTCGTCTCTCGCCCATAGGTGCGGACATGTGCGAGAGAGGCGGCAGCACGTGAGTCCATTGCTCAGCAACGACTATCAGATCTAGACAAGACGGCGCACAGCGCTCGGGATCGTGAAGGGAAGAGAGGAAGACTAGCTTCGTGATAGGACCAAAAAGGGGAGTGTGAGCCTCGCTAGGAGGAGAGGGGACGGTCCAGGGCATCAAGCCTTGAACCACTGCGTCGCCGCAACCTTCGCCGCGCGCTCGTGCTGGATCGCCGCACGGCGACCAGGCTGCATCCTTCGCCTCTCAAAGGCGGACTTGACGTTCTGGAGCGCGGGGGAGACGGTCGCAGTCGAAGGTGGAGGGGAGGTAGGGAGGGCATCCGTCGAGGACGCGAGGAGGGCATCCGTCGAGGACGCGAGGAAGGAGGCGGGACCGGTCGCTTTGGGGTTGAGAATTGTCGTCGTCGGGATGGAGGAGGGCGCGACACTGAATGGACCCGGAGTAGCGATGCCCGGCGCAGCGACGAGGGTGACAGTCTGCGTGACAGTCTGGGTAGAGACGGACGCCGACTGCTTCTTCTGCTGCGCGCGGGCGGCGGCTGCGTCGCCGAGGGTGCCGTTCGGGGCGGAGAGGGCGTCGCCGGTGTAGGGCGAGTTGCCATCGGCCGACGAGGAAGCGGGCGCGGGCATTAGGTGCATGGTCGAGTAGGCGGCCGTCGTCGGCTCAGCCGAGTCGGACGCCGAGGTAGGGATTGCAGTAACGACGGGCGAGTAAGGCGAGTCGGAGAGTGCGGCGACGGCGGCTGAGTAGGCAGACGCCTGGGCGCCGGCGAGGGTGTAGTTGATCGCGCGCGCCTCGAGGACCGCCACACGCTCGGCTCCCTTGCGTCGCTGAAACTTGACGTTGACCGGGTACTCGCGCTTGTTGACCTGCGCCACCTGAGCGCGGCGCTGGGCGTGCGTTGTGCGGTTGAGCTTCTTGAGCGGTGCGCCGCGGCGAGGAAGCTTGTTGCCATTGCGGCGGCGCTTCGAATGCGAGGCCGAGTGCTTCTTGAGTGAGGAAGCCGAGGGCGAGACGGGCGCCGAGACAGTGAGAGGGAGGGCGGTGAAGGTTGCGGGTGCAGCGGGGACGGCACGACCGAAGAGGGAGCGGACGACGCGCGAGAATGTCGAGAGAGTCGAGTCGCGCCGGCGCGAGATCGAGGTCAGGTTAATCGTCGAGTTCTTGATGCCGCCGGACGCGCCAGGACGCGATGCCGTCGATGCGTCGACGACGATCGAGTGGTCGCCGAGGGACGTGCCCGAGCGGGCGACAACGTGGTGGTGCGTGGCGATGTGAGCGCGGCGAGCAATCGTCGAGTGTGAGCGCGAGGTAGGGAGGGCTGTGGGCGTGGTGTCGAGGTCAGCAAGAAGACAAGGAGGAAGACCTGGAGTGAAACGCACCTTCAGCCTGTCCGGCAAAGAAAGCGGTCGATGCCACCAGGGCGACGGTCAAGGTCGAAGTGGAGGGAGTGCAGACCATGGTGTAGCAGTCGGTGGGAGGCTAGCTTCGAGTGACGGTGAGAGCAACCGGTGCGTGAGCGGGAGGGAGAGGTGAAGGAGGAAGAGAGACTGAGAACGAGAGCGGCAAGCATTTGAGCCAAGCAGAGATGGCTTCAACAGTCCTGCCATCGCGTCCTGAGCAGCAAAGATGGCGCCTGCAAGCGAACCAGCTCGACGAGGAAGAGATGGCGGGAGGTGGCTTGCTTGAACGAACGAGGCGAGCGAGATGGCGCGGGCCCTGTGAGCGGTAGTGTAGCGGCCTGTGACGTCCAGCACGTTACTCCAGCAAGCCAATCCAGCCGAAGGAAAGGCGCGAGCGAGGGAGCGATGGTGAGGAGGAGAAGGAGACTGGCTTGTAATTGAGCTATCGAGTCAAACTCGATTGTAATGCAACTGATTGCGAACTCGGCTATAATCGACGACATACAGTTCCGCTCATCATTCAACCCGACCTCGCTCGCTCTGACCGCTTCTCTGGACCGTACGCGAGCGCATGGCCGCCACACTCGACGCATCGCTCGCGTCGTCGACCGCGTCTGCTGCCGCCGCCGTCGCTCATCCTCGTTCCGATTTGACCTTGCCCTCGTTTGCGTCGTCGTTCCGCTCAGAATACTACGAGAAGCCGCCGCCAGGTATCACGCAGGCAGACTGGATCAGGCTTGCGAGGCGCGGGACAGACGTGCCGGACGAGACGAGCGCGGGGGACGGGGACGACGCGAGCAGCTTGTTGGATGAGGAGATGCCCGCTCACAACGGCGCGGGAGGGCGCAGGGACGCGTCGTACGAGGAAGACGCTATTCTGGGCTACGGTGTCCATGGTGAGAGGGCCGCGAGCGCCTTGTCCTCTCGCACGGCGGGGACCAACACAACCGGATCCCGACACGTTTCTGCCTCGACCGCCCTGACCTCGCAGCCGTCGCCTTCGTCCCGCTCGGCATTCGACGAGTCGGTAACCGCGGATGACGTCTCTGTCTCGACCGAAATGGACTCGCGGAGACGAGAGCACGAACCGAGGAGGGTCGACAGCCTGATGGACCTGTCTGAGGCGACGACAACGCAGACGGCCGACGAGTCGAGCTTGAGCAACATGTATGGCGGAGCAGGGCTCGGCGGATCGATGGCCCCTCCGCAGCAGAAGAGGGGCGCCGCGAAGGACAGGCTCAAGGCGCCGGGCGGGGGTGCAATGTCACTGCGCGAGCAGGAGAAGGTGCGCGAGCAGTTCTCATTGTGCTCGCTGCGCTTCACGGCGCAAAGGACTGCTGCTGACGTCGCTCCGTTGCGCAGGTCATCGACGAGCTCAAGAAGGACAACTTCTCGCTCAAGCTCAAGCTGCACTTCTACGAGCAGCGGCTGGAGAAGATGGCACCCTCAGCCGTTGAACAAGCCCTGCGCGAAAACATACAGCTCAAAGTCGAGTTCCAGACGCTCCGGACCGAGTTGAAGCGGTACAAGAAGCTGTTGATCGAGGGCGACAAGGCGATTCAGAACCTCACGCGCGAGAGGGACGACGCGTTGCAGAGTGCGAAGGGGAAGGGGAGGGCGTCGTTGAGTGGGAATGCGTCGGTGAGGGAGCGCGAGTTGGAGAAGCGCTTGCAGGAGCAGGAGGAGCAGCGAGACCTGTGGGAGCGCAAGGCGCGCGAGCTGCACAAGGAGAACAAGCAAATGCGCGGTGGTGCCGGTGCCGAGGAGGTCGAGGTGCGTGGATCTGTCTCCTTCGCATTCGCCGACGCTGACGCAACTCGCGCACAGGACCTTCGCAACCGCCTCTCGGACGCCGACTCCGAGTCTGAACTCCTTCGACGACAACTCACCGATGCGCACGACGAGCTCGACGAGTTGCGGCAGGAGGTTGCCACCATGCGGATCGACTTGGCGGGTCAGGTTGACCGGAGCGGGATTAGCGATGGACGAGGAGCAGGGCGGGTCAGGCAGGAGGTCGAGAAGCTGGAGCAGGTGCATCAACGTCCTCGCTTGTTCGGTCGTGCTGGTGCTACCAGGACTAGGGCTGATCACCGTACCTGCTTCGCCTCGCACAGGATAACGCGACCCTCCGCTCGCAACTCTCGGCGCAGCTCACGATGCTCTCGACGCGCAATGCCGAGAAGAACGAACTGCAGGCCCAGGTCGAGGACCTCAAGGCTGACTTGGACGCGGTCGAGGCGCAGCTGGATGCGGAGCGGAGGGAGCGGCAGCGGAGTCGCGGGATGGCTGCGGAAGGAGGTGACCGCGAGGAACTGGAGAAGGTGCGTCTCTCGCGCTGATTGCTGTCTTGGACGCAACCGCCCGGACCGCCGCCACATTTTTCCGCGGGTTTACGCTGACAACCATCCCGCTCGCAGGAGCTCGATTCTCACCGCGACCGCGCCTCTTCTCTCGCCCTCGAACTAGAAGACGTCCGTGCCGCTCTCGATGGAAAGGAGCGGGAGATCGAAGAGCTGCTCGCGGAGCTGGACGAGCGGGAACAGGTGCACCAGGAGGAGCTTGGAAAGGTTGCGGATGAATGGCGGGATGAGGTCGAGGATGCGAGAGAGCGGGAGCGAGAGGCGAGGCAGGTGCGCGCGCGACGTCGGCGCCATACCTGTCTCGACACCCGCTGACCACACCTTTCCACGCAGGCCCTCATGGAGAAAGATGCCGACGTCGAACAACTGGCGGACAAGGTCGAGGCGCTCGTGCGGCAGGTCGCAGAGAAGGACGCCGAGTTGCAGGCCGAGCAGGAGGAGACGGCGGCGCTGACGCACGATCTGAAGAAGGTGCGTTGCCGGTCGCTTCACGTCGATCCTCGCCCGTGCTGACTGACCTTCTCCCTGTCACAGCTCGGCGCGCAAATCTTTCAGCTCGAAGAAGAGGCTGACGAGAAGGACAAGGAGGTCGACGAACTGCGCCGAGAACTCGAGGCCGTCGACAAGGAACTCGAGAACAAGGTGTCGGTCCATGAGCAGATCGTCTCGGCACTCAAGGACGTGCGTCGGGCCCGGTCTATCCCGCATTGCGCTCGCTGACCGGTTCGCCCCACAGAAACTCAATGGTCACAAGTCCCGCCTCTCGGAACTTACGATTCAGCACGAGTCGTCGACGAACGAGGCTGCCTTCCTGCGATCCAAAGTTGAGGACCTGGCACTGGCGCACGGCAAGCTCGAAGAGCAGACTCGATTCGATGCCGCCGAGAAGGAGCGTCTGCAGGGCGAAGCGGACGAGATCATGCGCGCGCTGCGCAAGGAGGAGGCCGACCGTGAGGCTGTCGAGTCCGATCTGTCGAGCGTCAAGGCGAACGTTCAGCGGCTGGACGGCGTCTTGCAAGACCGTGAAAAGGACGTCGCCGACCTCCAGCGCGCACTCAATGGCCTCGAGGTTTCGTCGCGGCGCCTGGGCCAGGATGCGTCGTCTGACAAGATTGCGCTCGAGCTCGAGATCGACCGCGTCAAGCGGGACTTGACGCGCGCGCAGCAGGATGCGCAGCTGACGAGGGAGGAGCTGGACGAGCGGATGGCCGAGAGTCGCGAGAAGGATGTCAAGATTGCAAGCCTGGTGCGTTGCAACGTGGTTCTGAGGTCAAACTTTTGACGGGTCGGTGCTGACGGTTCTCGCTCGCAGGACGCCGAGAAGAAGGACCTGTCGATGCAGCTCGCCTCGTTGCGGCAGACGCACATCTCGCTGTCCGACAAGCACGACGTCGGGATGAAGGTGGGATTCTCGACGAACGGATTTGCATAGGTCTTGCTCGCTAAACCAACGTTCTGCCCCGGCAGACCCTCCGCGAAACACAGCAAGAGCTCAACAACGCCCGCAACCGACTGCGCCACCTTGAAGATCAGCTAAACACGGACCACCGCTCGCTCACCAAGACCGAGAACCAATACCGCGACCAGCTCAACGAGCGCAACACGCTCCTCCTTACCGTCTACCAGGCCGTCGACAAGATCGCCGGTTCCGACAAGGTGCGTCCGGGACGTCCTCTCGCTCCACTCGTCGCTCATGGTCGTTCCCTCGCGCAGCGCAAGTCACCCTCGCTCGCCGAGCCGCCGAAACCCTTCTCCAACTTTCCCGTCTTCCACGAGCGCCTCCTCGACCGCCTCAAGTTGGTCAACCAGCTGCACATGTCGTTCGAGCGGCGCACAAAGGAGCTCGAGACCAAGTTCTTCGACCAGCTGCAGTGCGTTGCCCGCGTCCTTCTCTCTTATGGGTCTTTCGCTTACCGGAATCGTGCCCCGCAGAACCCTCAAGTGCCAGCAGGATAACCGCCACAAGCAGCTCGACCGCTTCGAGGCGTCACTCAAGACGGCGACCGAGGCGCAGCGAAAGTGGCGGCAGCGAGTGCAGCAGAAGACGCTCGAGCTGGAGAATGCCAAGGTACGTCGGGGTGATCGTCGGCCTGCTTGTGCTGGGGATCGGGAGCTGATCTTGAATGTGCCTCTCTTGAACGTGCAGGCCGAAGTCGCCTCGCTCCAGTCGCAAATCGGCGCGCTTCGACGGTCGCCCAACCCGAACGTCTCGCCCAACCCGAACTCCCCCCGCCTTCCCGGCTCTCCTTCTTCCGACTCTGCCCTTCTTGCTCGCCTTCGAACCGCTGAGTCCAGCGTCTCAACCCTGCAACGCCGCCTCACCGCTACCCAAGCGCAACTGCACGACGCCGAACAGCGACTGGGCGAGCAGCGGAGCAAGTATGGCGTTGCCGAGGGCAAGTGGGAGGCTCGGGTGCGAGAACTCGAGCAGCGGGTACGAACTGCGGAGGAGAAGGTCAAGCGTGAAAGGCAGGGCGCGAAGGAGCGTGTCGGAGAGTTGGAGGCGGAGGCGAGGTGTGTTCACGAGCTGCTTCCTTCGAATAATTCGAGCGTCGTCGACTGACCTGTTTCCCTTTCGTCACCAGGCGCCTCCGCGAGAACATCACGGACGCCGCACGGCGCGCGCAGCAGCTCGACGGCGTCATCGACAGCCAGGCGAAGAAGGCGGCCGCCCCGTCCGCCCCGTCCGCCCCGTCCGCCTGATCGCGCCCGCCCACTTCTCTCGCCTCTTCTCGCCATCAGGAATACCCCTACATTCGTCTTTCTTTGTACGGTCCTTTCTTGCTTGCCTTTGGGCGAACTATCGAGTTGTTCGCCTTTGTCCCCCTCGTCTCTGCCGCCTCTCGGCTTCTTCCCCTGTAGTTGTACAGTCCAATGCAAGCCCAGTAGACACTCTCGAGACGACGTGCGCTCTCACTTGGCCCTCACAGCGGTTGAAAACCCCCTCCTCCTCATCGCGCTGCCCTTGTTCTCCTCGACTTTGCTCGCCCTCGCCCGACTCGCTCAGTCTGCGCTGTAACTGCTTCGCTGGCTAGATTGGGACTCGCACAGCTAATCTATAAGTCTGCCACGCCTCACGACCGCCGCTCGCCTCCCCTTCGCCTCCCCTCTCGTGCATCAACTCCGAGGACAGTCCGCACCCTCGCTCATCGCGTCGTGCGCTCGAGGGGACACCGCGACCGCATCAGCACTCCATTTGACACGTGTACCGTCCGCCCTCACCGCCCCGCACGAACCAGCCAGCGAGCTAGACGAACGCAGCTGGACGCGAGGAGCAACGGTCGGCGGAGCCTGCGCGGACGATGTGCTGCTCATCGGCGAAATGGAAGCGCGAGGTCGTGCCGGATCACAAGGTGCGTCGAAGGTCTCTCTGGCTGGTTGGGGGGTTTCTGCGGACTGAGCTGGCGACTTTCGAGGGGTTGTGGCTGTCGAGGGCTGCGGAGCGTGCTTGCGAAGCACGTTGGCGGCTTTGCGAACGCCCCTGCAATCCTACGACCGCCGGAGAGGGGCACGCCGGACCAGGACGGATGGGGAATCGAGCGACGGCTGACTGCACTCGTTCCCGCCCGCCAAAAGTTCGACTTTATCGACGTCGGCCAGTTCCGTAGCCGGGCGTGCGGCTCTCGTCTGAGGTATGTGATCCTTATCGCGTGTCGCACGTACCGCCCAGAAGGCCGTCTCGCGGCAAATTTGCTCCCGAGGTCACCCGCTGACTCTCCTGTCACAGCTTTGCCCTGAGCTGGTTCTTCTTCTTCATCTCGCTCGCCGTCTACGTCGCCGACACCTACACTCTGATTGCGTTGCTCGCCTCGAACCGATGGTCCGGCCAGATCCTCCAGTCCGAAGCGGCGCAGGGCGACACCAATGCGAGCAACGTCCTCGAGGTTCCGTTCAACATCGGTGCGTTCACTTTGTCCCGATGCAGCTGGTGAGAAGTGTCGACACAGGGCAACACCGAGGGGGCGGTGTGCGAGCGTGGCGGGATTGCGGGACGATGAGCGGTTGGATTTGGGTCAGCTCCCGCTGCAGGTCAACGAGTGCTTGTTGACGCTAGCCCATCCCTGCATTTTGCCTCTCCCAGGAAAATGGATCTTCTTCGGGTGCGTCAGTTTGTTTGCTCTCTTCTCCTCGGCTTGGCGGGACTTTCGCGCCTGTCGCCCTTGACGCGTGCGTATTCGGCTGACGCCCTCGCTTCTCACGCAGCTGCATCGTCCTCTCGTACCTCCTCCTCCTCTGGGAAGCCCGCAAAGCCCGCGCCATCGTCAAGTCGCGCGACATCTCGTATGCCTTCACCAACGTCATGGCGCACGAGTGGTACGCTCTCCGCTCGTACGACCACCACTGCTTCTTCGGCCAGATTGAGGAGTCAAAGAAGAAGAAGGACTCGGTCGCGTTCTGGGTTTTCTTCACGTTCAAGGGTGAGTTCGGCCGTAGTCTCCGGCTTCCTCTCGCATGCCGCCGTCGCTTCGTGTTCCGCGAGATGAACAGAAGAGCAGCAGGCTGATTCCCCTTGTCTCCCGCAGGCTGGAAGCGACTCCTCCTCTGTGACGCGCCTCGCCAGGTCATCAACGCCATCACGCTCTGGAGTTTCGGCAAGTCGCAGCAATGGACCACCGACTTGAGCGTATACTTTTCCGGCTCGCTCATCAAGAAGGTCGCCTTGATCACCATGTCGTACACGGTCATCATCTTTGCCATCTCGGCCGTCTGCCTCCTCATTGCCTCGGCCCTCTACGTCCCGCTCCTCTGCTACATCCAGGGGAACCTCAAGGAGTACTGCTGCCACAAGGTCGACAAGCGGTGCGTGCAGTCGATTTTGCGACGATCGAGCTACCGCTAACAAAGTTGCTCTCTTCCTTTCACCTCTCCGTCTCGACTTCCCCCCCCTTTCCACATCTTGCGCATCTCGCCTTCCCTCGCTTCGCACAACCCGTCTCCCCAACAACAGTATCGCCGAGCTGATGAAGCGCAAGGCGAAGCGGCGGCTGAAGCAGGAGCGCGAGCTGGAGGAGCGGGAAGCGCGCGGCGACTTCCGCCACCTCAAGGGTCGCGCGCCTCGTCCCCAGCCGACTCTTCCAAAGATTGGCCTCGCCGATGACGACCTCGTCTCGGATACCGGCTCAGTGCGCAACGAAAAGTTTGCACCTGACTTGCTCGACTACCCTCCCTCGATTCCCTACGGCAACTCGGCCCCGTACGGCCTTTCTCGGCACGCGCCGTATCCCTCGACGACCGACATCGAGTCCCTCAAGGGCGGTCAGGGCTACTCGTATGCCGAGTCGGTCTCGTCGCTCGACGGTCTCGCGGCGCACAGTCAGCCAATGGGCTATGAGGGAAGCTACGCGGGGAGCCGTGTTGCTGCGCAGTCAATGTCGCGCTTGCCCTCGTACCGCACGAACCCAAGCAGCGGGAACCTGCCTCGGGAGATTTCGTACGAGCGCGACGACCGGTTCACCGACTTTGATGGGCCGGAGAACCTTCAAGGCGCGTCGGGTTACCAGCAGTACCGGCAGGAACACATTCCATTGCAGCGGGACGAGCGTTGGGGCAGAGGACATGACGAGCGAGAGCGGGACGACCGGGATGGCACGCGGTACGGCGACAAGCTCGCCTCGCTCGACTTTTCCAGCGCGTCGCATGGTCAAGGTTATCGCTCTGAGACGACTGCGCTTGACCTGTCCCTCTCGAGCCGAACGGGCGACTACCACCCTCCGTCTCGGCGAGACCTGTTTGAGCGTGCGGAGCGGCACAACAACGGCTCCCACACGGGGCATGCGGGTTCGTCCTCGACGGTGTACGGAGAGGCAGGGGCGTACAGCGGGTGGGAGGAGAGCGGGCCGTATAGGTAGGAGCACGTGCAAGACGCACAGTCTTCAAGCGAGTCGCGAGACCGGCGTCGAGCAGTGGGAGCGTCGGAGAGCTGGTAGTACTGATTCTCCCGGCTACGGAAGAGATAACAGTGACTCGAGCTTTGCATTCCGAGCGAAGGGGAGATGTAGCCTAAGGGAAAAGAAGAGAACGAGAGGGAGTCGAGTGATCGATCTACTGATGAGGATGGAATAGGGGACACAACAAAGGGAGAATGAGAGTGAAAGAGGGTCTGGAAGAGAGAAGAACGAGCGACGAAGGGAAAGAGGAGCGAGGTGCAGGAGAAGTGGAAACGAGGACCGGCAACACAAACCTAGCACTATCCCCCCCTGAAAGACCCCTTGAATGATCCTACGAGAGCGCCTACGAGCGCCTTAGCCCGCTTTCGCGGCGAGGGGGGCCGAACGGCGGCGCGAGCCTTCCGCAGAGCGGTGAAGTCCGCGAGCAGCTCCGCCGCCGACACCTTCACTTCCGCATGCGGGCGCCACTGATCCTCCGCCGCGGAGTATCCCAGATACTGCACCTTGAAATCCTTCTTCCCGCGACGAACCCGCTCTGGGTTAGGGTTAGGGTTAGGGTTAGGGTTAGGGTTAGGGTTAGGGTTAGGGTTAGGGTTAGGGTTAGGGTTAGGGTT
>QYSD01000160.1:0-16141 GCA_009806315.1 Rhodotorula sp. ZM1
GCGACTGTCCACTGCTCTCGCTCAGCTGCGCTCTTTGACTGGCTAGCTGTGACTGTTGACCCTTCTCCTGCTCGCCGGACCGGCCTGCGAGGCGCGCACGCTCTCGCACGGCGTCCCTCGCCCGCTCGCCGTTCTCATCAGTTGTAGCTCACAGACCCGCCGAGTCGCCCAGCAGCCGCGCAGACGTGTCGAGCACGACGCGAGGTCCGCAAGCGACCCTACCCCCGCGCTAATGCCCTCATCGCCGCCATGTCCCGCCTCTCCCTCGCCCAGCCACTTCCGCCCGGACTCGCGCGCGTACTCGGGTGCCTTGTCGAGATACAGATTCGCGACCGCGACGGCGGGTATGGCCTTCGGCACCCGCTCATTCAGTGACCCACACATCTTGTGTTGTTGCATTGTGCGCACTGACCGCCGTCTCTTGCAAATGGCAGGGCCCGACACAAAGGCTTCTTTTCGAATCCGTTCTCGTAGGAGTCATCGATGCGAAGGGTATAACAACAGCCCTGAGGAATCGTCCGGACCTCGGTGAAGCGGTTCGAGTTATGAACAATGAACTCGACGCCAAGGACTGCATGTATCGACTGCTCGGCAGACGAGCTCGACCAAATGAGCGACGACCGCCTCACAGCACTCTCACAGTGCCCAAATCTCCAGCGCCCGGTCAGATACGCCTACCGCGAACGCTTCGTCGGCATCCTTGACTCGTTCGATCTCGTGTTCCTAGTCTCAAGGGACTACGGGTGGACGCCGCAACGGATCACGCAAATGGCTCTTCTGTCGCTCCTCGAGCTGTGCAGCTTTGCGCAGGTACCGTGTCTTTGCACGCTCCAGCTCGAGGCGAGCGTCCGCGTGCTCCGCTACAAGTCACCGTGCGCGCCCAAACCCCGCTGGACTTTTCGATTACCTCGCTGTCGCTGCGAATAGAGTTGCTCGCATGCATCGATCGCCTCCTCATCGAGATGACGTCGACCACGTTGAAGCGCCTCGAATGTCGTCACGAACCTGCGACTCGTGGCGCCAGGATTTCGTGCCGGGCTGCGTGTGTAAGGCGTCCCACACCTGAAAACACGGGCCCGTCGACCTCGAGTGGTCAAAAAACAAAGCCGTCTTGCCGCATCTTTGCGTCGTTGCAGAGGCTGGCGGTTGACGACGATTTCGTCAATACCTCCGTCGTGACGGTCACAGCGCCGAACCTGCAAAGCCCCGCATACTACACATAGCGACAACCTCTACAAGACATTCTCCTCTACTTTCAGGGGGTCTTTGATCAACGCGGCACACGTGCGTGCACCTTCTTCCGTTTAGTCGGCAACAGGTTCGAACTTTCCCACACGGTCGCTGAGCAGATTGCCGCTCTAGAAGGCACCTGCCAAGACCCAAGCCATCGAGCTCGACGTTTGCACGTACGGCTCAACCCCTCTCCATCACAAGCCTTAAGGACCTCTCCTTCTTCTGGTGGTGGACTCCTCGACCCTCACAATCGATACGAGCTGACCTTGTCACAAGTAGATCCCCGCTTCTGTCATTCGACTTCTATGGCGTCGCACTTCCCGGGTTGCCTGTCAATGTACCGTGTCCCTCTGCGCTCGGAGTCCCGATTCGGGGGAGAGCGGATCTACTCCCACTGCCACGCTGGTTCCTTCAATCGCACAAACCCTCGCTTTCCCCTCTCCCTCGCTCTCCCCCCTCCGCGCAACGACAACCCCGTTCTCGCTCGCGGCGATGAACGAATCCAGCACGATGACCTCTCCCTCCGGTGGCGTCTCGGAAGCGGAAAAGTGTGGAGGGATGTCGGAGTGAGGGACTGAGATGAAGGTGAGTGAATTGTGGGAGGGGAGGGAGGAGAGAGCGGTGGGTTCGGAGGGGTGGTGGAGGAACTGCGCGCGCAAAGCCGTCAGTCTGGCGTTCGACCTGGGGAAGCGAGCGACGTACAACGACGTAGTAGCCCTTCTTGACCTCTTCCTCCGTCTCAACCGACATCGCACCGCGAGAAGGGTCTCCGGACATGATCTTCGAGACGTGCCGGGCCTTGGTCAAGTCGAGCGGGAGCTACTCCACACCTGTCAGCTCCGCCTTGCAGCGAACAAGGCAAGGGCGCACCTCAGGCTTCTCCTCGTACACAGCGACGTAGAAGTCCTTCTCCTTCTCCTGATTCCGCTGCGCAGCCGAGAGGTTGTTCGCAGCGGAGGTGCCGAAGAGGTTGTTCACTGCGCCTAGAAGAAGACGAGCGGCGTTTTGGTCCGCGAGCGAGAGGACGATGTTGCCTTGCGAGCTGAGAGGCGAAGGAGGCGTCAGGCGAGCGACGGCGAGGAAAGCGTCGGGAGACGCACCTCGTCACCTCGTATGGCTCGCCGAGCGGCTGCAAACCTCCGTAGTCCTGTCGCAGCTGCTTCGCCTCGCCAGCCGAATCACGCACGATCCCAACGCCGACCGCGCCGGTCGAAGCGTCTTCCGAGCCGTAGAAGAGGGAGAAAGGAGCGTGTGAAGGCGAGTGGAACGGTGTCGAGGTGCCGAGCATGCCGACCTGCGAAGACCGACCTCGTCAACCTCGCCCAAGACAGGCTGGAAGGAGAAAGGCGCACTGTCACGGCGGAGGGATAGGTCGAGAGCGAGTTGAGGAACGGCTGTATCCGGTCGGCGGTGAAGACGACGAGTTCCTTGACATCCTTCGGGCTGGACGTTACTGGCCGGTGAGCAGAGGAGCGAAGCGTGCGAGGGCCAGAGACCCCGCTTGACGTACTCGACACCCTTCAATTCCTCAACGCCGCTCGCCTTTCCAACCTTCGAACCCGCCTGCTCCCCAAACCCCCACTTCTCACCCCTCAAGAACGCCTGAAAGCCCGCATCGACTTCCTCATCCGCTTGACCTAGAGATTCGGGCTTGATTTCCCGCCCGAGAGCGATGTTGGGTCTGCCTGTGAGGGTCGAGCGGAAGGGGATTGCGCGGGAAGAGGGGCGAGAGTGAACGTAGGTCGCGAGTGAAACGTGGAAAGGTTCGGTCGAGGAGGGTAGAGTGGGCGCCAAGCGGGAGAGAAGCGAGGAGGGAACGAGTTCCGAGAGGGTCCCGAGAGTCGTCTCTCCCTCCCTGCCCAACGCCGCGCGGAATCGAGGAACGAGGTCTCGTGGCGTGTTCTTCGAGAGTGCGAAGAGCGTTACGGCGGATCGGGCGGGCGGCTGGAGCGACTCGATGTGCGAGAGCAGCGAGGAAGGCGACGGGGAGATGAGGGTCGAGCAGTGCCAGAGCGTGCGTCGCTGGGCCCGCGCGACTGGCTTGAGTGGCGTCAACAGCCGCGGTGTGCGTGCTTGTAGCATCTTGCGAGTCGAGCGAGGTGTGCGAGAGCGAGGACAGCGCGTTCACCCAAGCGAGCGCCGAAAGGTCAACTTGGCCAAGTTCGGCTTTCGTGTCAGTCGGACGAGGTCAGGCCGGCAACTCGGCGGCGTCAAGCAGTGTGCAGGAGTGATTCGCAGGTGACAAGTGCAACAGGGCGAACGACCGAAAGGGTATGCGGGCAGCGTGAGGGGATAAGCGGCCACTGGCTAACTCGTGCAACAACGGACGGAAGGGACTGCACTCGGCGTTCGAAGAATACTGCCGAGCAAACGAAAGGACGTAAGCGACCTGCGCAAAGAATAGACGGCGAACAGACGAGAACGCACCTCCTTTGCTCAAATACTGACAAACTGCATCTCCGGTATGTTGGCGACGTCGAACCCGACCCTGAACTTGACGCCGACCTTTGCAAAGGCCTCGATCAAGTCCTCCACCATGTCCTCCCCAACCGTATTCTCGAACGCCTCCTCGTCGACCATGAGGACAAACTCGTCCAACGCGAGTTTCGCGCCACCGTCCGTCTGTTCTTCGAGGATCTCGACGAACGAGTCGATGATCGTGTCGGGTCGTCGGTCCCAGTAGATGTACTCGACGAGTTTGACCGAGGGCGGGAGCGAGCGAATGAAGCACGGCGGCGCGGCCTGTTCCGAGACCGACAGGCGTTCCAGCCGCTTGAGACAGGGTATGACATCTGTGAACCAGTGGTTGTGTTTGACGACGGGGGCAGGCATGTTGGATTCGAATCGTAGTTCGCGCAGCCCTGTTAGGGCGGAGAAGGGCGCGACAATTTCCGACGGTTCGAAGGGGTGTTCGGTGTAGACTGTGAAGGAGGTGAGGGATTTGGAGACCATTCGGAGGATGCGTTGGAAGCCTGGGGGCGAGTTGACGGTGATGGAGAGGCGTTGGATGCGGGTCGAGAGGTTCGGAGGGAGGGCGTAGTCGGTCTGCGAGACGTCCCAGTGCGGGCGGCAGTTCAACTCGAAGGCGTAGGTCGGGAGCGACACGGCACGGTAGATCTCGGCGGGCGTGAACATGAGCGTGCGGCCGTCGAAATGGTCGATCGCGTCGTACATCTTGAGGAGGAAGCACGAGAGCGAGAGGCGCTCGATCGTGTGCATGACGCGGTCGTGGCTGTCTCGCATCAGGGTGCGCATGACGAGGTTCCTCAGTCGCGGGACGAGTTCGAGGGCGTCGACGAAGCGGTCCGAGAGCTCCTGCTGGTCTTGCTCGGACGCGGACCACTCTGGCGTGCCCGGTGTCATGCCGACCCGCGCCGACATGCACTTGTACGCGAGGTCGGGCCTGGCCCTGGCGGCCTCGATGAACCCGCACACCTGGTACCGCCGTGCGAGGTCGATCGAGCGGAAGAGGATGGACTGGGCGGCCTCGCGCCAGCTGCGGCAGACGAGCGACATCTCGCGCAGGCCGGGGCAGCTCGAGGTGATGGTCCACGCGACGAGGTCCTCCCTGACTTGCTCGGCGTACTGGATGGGCATCCATTCGAGGATGCGGAACAAGAGCTCTGTCGGAAGCCGACTGGCGGGCGACGGCCGCTCGCTCGTCGCGGGCAAGGTCATGGTCGGGTGAACTTGAGACGTGAAGCAGGGAGTGGATGGGCGCTGTTCACGCGAGCATGGCTGGCACCGGCATTTGAGGGGGTGAGCGAAGGATCGTCCTGCCCTACGAACCAGTGAGCCTAAAGCATCCGTCATCACTCGCCGGCCGCAGCGGGCGCACGGGCTCAGGCTTACCTCGTCGTGGCGGATTGGGTGGGAGAGCGTGTGCTGCTCGATGGTCGTGCGCGGTCAGTGCGAGCGAGTGCGAGGGATCGCCCGCCGGTGACCGGGTCGAGCGTTGAGATCAATGCAACCATGCGGGCGATCTCTCCAGTCCAGTTCGCCACTTCTGATAGCGACCGCTGACTAACCCCTCCAACACCCGAGTACGTGATGCCTCCAGCCGTCGCGCTCGCACTCGCTGCGGCAGTGCCCCTCGCCTTTTTCTTGCGCTCGTGGCGCAGCAACCGGAGACGATGCCGGTGCCGCCGCGAGGTGTACTCGGACGACGACGACGCTCTCCTCCTCAACCTCGCAGAGCCACACACGAGATGGTTCAACATGGGTTACTGGGAGCACACTCGCTCCTTTCCAGACGCATGTGCAGAGCTGTGCCGCCGAGTCGCCCGCGCTGCCCGCCTAGAACCGCACCAACGCATCTGTGTGCGTTCACCGTTCACCCCGCTGCATGCCGTGTGGTACCTTGACGCTCGAGCGGGACTCGCCGCCTGTGTGCAGGAGGTCGGCTACGGATCGGGCGACTCGACACTCTTGCTCGCCCGCGAGTTCTCCCCGTCGTCTTACGTTGGCTTGACTTCCCTCGCCTCGCAGTGCAAGACAGCCAGTGCGTCCGCTCCGCTCCTCTCGACGGAGCGAACGACGCTGACGAACCCCCTGGCGTTTCCGCAGATCGGCGAGCCTTCCAGGAGGGTCTCCCAGCCGATCGGTTCCGTCTCTTGCAAGGCGACGCAGCGCGAGACCTTGACCAACTCGACGCTTCGTCCGCCGGCGCAGTCCTCGCAGTCGACTGTGCCTACCAGTGAACTCCCTTCGTTTCCTTCGAAACGCGTTCAAGCTCGCACTGACCCCTCCTCCTCGGCAGCTTCACCACCCGGTCCGCCTTCCTCTCCTCCGCCCACCGCCTCTTGACTCCAAGTGGCACCCTCTCTCTGACCGACCTCCTCCTCCCGCCGACTCGCCTCCCTTGGCACGCACTCGTCCTCCTCCGACTCGTCTTCTACCTCGCCGGCGCACCCTGGCAAAACTTGCTCACTCCCTCGGCCTACCGCGCACACCTGATCGCGCACGGATTCGACGAGCACACAATCGAGATGGAGGATCTCTCCTCGCGCGTCTGGCCTGGTTTCTGCAATTTTGTCCGCGAGCGAGAAGAGCGACTGGGGAGAGGAGGGAGGGGCGTGTTCGGAGGCAAGTGGAACGGGTTGGTGAGGTATGCGAGGGTCGTCGAGTGGTACAGTGGTGTGAGAAGCGGCGAGCCAAAGTTGAGGTTCTATCTCGTCTCGGCGAAGAAGGCGGGTTGAGGGATGCGAATGAAGACACTCGCAATACAACAACAACAGCAGCAGCAACAGCAGTCCTTCGAGGCGGCTCGATGCGAGAGTCTACTGCTCAATGACATCGTCCTTCTCCTCCCTCTTCCTCCCCAACTCCCTCGCCTTGTCCCCGACCCACCCGCTTCGCCTCCTCACCTCCCCCTGCCCCTCCCTCGCCTCCGCCCACCGAACCACCTTCCTCACAACCTGGTCACCCGGCTCGACCCTCTCCAACCCACTCAACTCGGCCTGCAAACTCATGACGCGCATCAACCCGTCGATGGCTTCGACCTGGCCGAGTACCAGGAGGGCCCGGAGGACGACGTCGAGTGTCGAGGAGGTGGTGATGAGTGACGTGCGGACTCGAGCGGGTGGGAGTACCGAGGCGGAGGAGGAGGCGAGGTGTGCGCGACGATCTGCTTCTGCGCGCAGGACGGGCACGACGGCCCTGTCGACCACCTGCATCAACGCAGACCTGATCGACGCCCGCGTCTGGTCGGTCGGCCCACGCGCGTCGCACGCAACGAGCGTCTTGACTGTCAACTGGAGGATCTCGTCCGAGTGGACCGCGAAGCTCCCGCTGCCTGAAACGCGCGACGTCTCGGACGCAGTGAGGAAGACGAGGTGGGCTGTGTGCCAATCGTACACTCTGCGCGCTTTGCGGAGTAGGCGGACCACCGATCGCGGGTCGGTTTCGCGGTGAGAGGGCGCGGCGGTCTTGGCGCGTGAAGGGCGGCGGACCGTCTCGTTGTGCGGCATGAGGGGGAGAGTCGTCGACTGCGAGAGGACAAAGTGGTCGCCGTAGCGGACCAGTCGGCCAATCTGGCTGTCGGCCAACCCAACTTCTTCGGCCACCTCGCAGATCTGGGCAACCTGGTGTTCGACTTGGTCGAGCAATGTCGAGTCCCCCTCGCGCCGCGCTAACCGGTCCGCCTTGCGCCGCTCGTAGTCCCGCGCGACAAGCTCGGCCAAACTCGACTTGAGCAACGCCTCGAACACCTCGTACGAGAGTCGCAGTCCCATCCTCGCAGCCTGTAGGACCTGCTCGAGCGCTCCCTCGAGCGACCGTAGCGGCGCACCTTCAAAGATGACCTCGACGTCCTTCGTATCCGGCAAGACGCGCTGGTCCAGCACGCGGCGGTACACCTGCGCGACCGAATCGTGGTCGCCGACGAGCGTCCACGCCTGCGCGAGGGTCGTCAAATCAAAGTGCTCGATCTCGCCAGATGGCGACGCGTAAGGCGAGCGAGAGTTGGCGAGGCAGGTAAAGTGGTGGCCGATGGCGGAGCGGGCAAAGTTGCGGTTATTGCCGTAGGGAGGGAGCGAGGTGCGGACGAGGGAGAGGAGGGCGCTGGCTCGAAGAAGGAAAGGCGAAGGCGTGCCGAGCGGGTACCGCCCCTGCCAGTCGAGCACGACGCGCCGCGCGATGCTCCTCGTAGCCGGCGTCGCTCCTCGCGACCCGCACAGCAACTCCACCCACATGCTGCGCTCCTCGTTGGTCCAGTCCCGACTAACTTCTCCGAATTTGATCTGCTCGTCCGTCGCAGCGACGAAGCGGCCGAACAGCTGGCTTCGGACGGACCGAGCCGGTCCGTCGTAGCTGCGGTCGGTCGCCTCGTACGAGCGGAAGGGTGCGTCACCAGCGAGCCACTGCGCAAGTGGGTAGTGATACCGCAAAAGCTTCCAGCCACGAAGAGACCAGGCCTGCCAGGTGTCCGCCAGGAGATCCCACCTTGTTCGCTTCCCGGCCTCGGTCGCAAACGAGGCGAGCATTTCGACCGTTGCAGGCGCTAGAACGGGTTTGTCAAAGTCGGAGAGGTTGACCGCTGTCCAGCGATGTAGGAGGCGGAAGAGCGAGGCGACTTGCTGGATCGACGACGAGGGTGACCAGGCTTCCTCCCGGATGGTGGGGAGGTACCCAAGGTGACGCTCGTCGTGCATGCGGCGGAGGAGGACATGAACGAGTGTGTGGGCGTTGTCGAGGTCTGCGATTGACCCGGGCGAGGAGGCGAGGGCAGGGTTTGCCGCGCGAAGGGTGTCGATCGAGTGGAGGGCGAGTACGGCGAGGTCGTTGTAGTCCTCCGACAAGGCGATATTGACAACTGTACGCAGCAAGACCGTCTGCAAGAGCGTCTCCGCCGATACGGCCTCCGCGCTCGTCGGTTCGGGTGCGACGATGTCGTCTGGGAAGACCTGAAGCAACGAGTCGACGATCCGAAGGGCGATGGCGAGCTCGGTCGACGATGAGGACGGCGCGCTGACTGTTGGAGCGACCAACCGATGCAGCAGAATCGTTGCGAGGCGAAGATGGACAGATTGCTCGTCGAAGTTGGCGCCTGCAACGAACACATCGCACGCCTTCTGTACTGTCTCGACCGCGCTCGGCCGCTTCTCGTCCTCCGGCGCAAGCTCGCCCTGCTGCGGTACCGCGGCCGTCGCAGCAAACTCCTTCAATAGCTCGACCGACCTGTCAAAGTCCGCTTCCGGTGTTGTGGCTGCCCGACCCGCTGCGTCCGTCGTCCCAGTCCCGTTGTCTCGCCGTCGCCGTATCGGCTTCGGCTCATCGACCGGCAGCTCGACTGGCAGATCGTCTGCATGCGCGAGCGACGGGCTGAAATCCGCTTCGTTCGCTTCACCCGTCGTCACAGTCTCCGTCTCCTGCTCCGCCTCTTTCTCCAGCTCCGTAGTACGCGCAGCTCGTGCTCGATCTGACAAGACCATCGCTTTGACGAGCGGCAAATTGCTCCGCTCGGCAAGTTTGAGCATCTCGTCGAAATGTTCGGGCGAAGGGGCTGAGAGGGACCCGCGGGCGGCGAAGTAGGTTGTCAGGCGTGCAAGGATCTCGTCTGCCGAATCTTTGGCGGGTGGAGCTGGCATCGGCGGTAGTGGAGAAGGAGGAGTCGCCGCAGTCGGCGGTCGAGGCAAGTTATTACGCATCCATCCAGTCCAGCCGGGGATCCGCGGGTCGAACCACTTGACCTTCGGATTCGCAGAGAAGAGGGGTGCGGTGTAATCGAGCTGACGGACGGTTCTGGCGGATCGAGCGGGGTAGGAAGGAGGTTGCGAGTATTGTCGGATGCTGAGGATCGAGTGTCGACATGGTTTGGCGCGTGAAGTCGAGGCACAGGAGCATGCTGAGGCTATTGCTAGGCGTATCATCGCCCTGCGTACGAACAAACGGTTATGGTGAGCCATGGAGACACACTCGACTGAAGGAAAACCCCGGGGAGGTACCTCGCTGCAACCGCCTAGGACACGCTGGCGAGCTAGCTCTACGCCCTCTAATCAATCTCCAAGCCACGAGACAGCCAAATCTGAGCACAGCGAGCGGTAGCAGCGAAATGGCACCGGTCGAGCTCCTGGTCGCACATCTTCGACGAAGCCCGACCAACCAGCAACGATGGGCAAGTCCGCTAAGATGTACAAGCGACCTTCCAGGTCCGGTACGTATGAACTGTAGCCGTACAACCGTCTCTGAGTGCTCGCTGACACTTTGCCAACTTTCATCGCTCGCAGAGAAGGGTGGGTGTTGTTCGATGGTAGAACTCCTGGTGGTCTGGACTGAACTCAGGTCGCGTTTTTCACAGTCGCTCGACAGATCAACAAGCAGTCTGCGCCCGCCCCGCGCTATGAGCGGTCCATCTCCCCCGAAGGTCCTCGCACGGCTATCCCTCTCTTCAACGAATCCCGCCGCACGTTCGTCCCGACGAAGCCTGATCCGCGACTCGCCAAGCTCGCTGATTACGATTCAATGTCGCAAGACTCGAGTCTCGTTGGGTCACCTCCTGAGACTTCAGACAAGGTGATGGAGGATGAAGACGCCCATGAGCCTAATCTGGCGATGGATAAGGACGAGGACACACCTGCGGCGGTCGGCAAGAAGCGGAAGAGCTTGAAGGACAAGGTCAGGGCTGCGAAAGAGGCTATTAAGGAGGACGAGCTCAGGAGCCGAGGAAAGCTGGCGGGCAAGAAGGCCAGAAAGGGCAACGTGCTCGGCAACGTCGACTACGTCAAGCTGCTTGAGAAGCGGCCCGGCAAGAAGCAGTTCCGTTAGGAGCGGGCAGGGTGACGGTTTCCTTTCGGGCCTTTCTCTCTTGTTGTGTGCGCCCTTTCGCTCGTCTCCTCCATGTTATCGTGGGTCTGGCTGACAACTTTGGTCTCTGCCGCAGCTGTACGAATTTCCTGCATACCACGCAGCTTTTCAACACACCGCCGTCTTGCTCTCCTTACATTGCGCTATGTCGTCCCTGTCAGCTCGTTCAGCTTTCTCACGCCGTCCTCTCTGCCTTTCCAGCCTCCGGCCCATGCCCATCATGTCACCAAGCTTGTGCCTACCGCGGATGAGGATTGCATTTTTTTTTTTGTCAGCGGAGGAAGGACAACCCGGACACTCCGCCGCGACAGGGCGCCTTCCGTGCATTTCACAGTGCACTTCACAGGTTAGGGCAGCGGACAGCTGTGCAACCTCATACCAACTTGACGCTTTCACGCCTAGCTCGTCTGCCTTCTGCGTAGCTGTAGTAGCGAGACATATCCAATCCCTTCAAGTCCAGTTGTTGCCTCCATTGCGGCCAGCACAAGCCACACGAGCTCTTTCCAGCCCAGCAGTGCGAGGCGAGGTGGTCGTCCTCGTCAACGAGAGCAATCGCGGAAGTCGCTCCCCTCGTCACCTGCGTCCGCATGCTCACTTTGCTCGTATAAGCTCTGATACACGCTCAGAGCTGATCAAAGACCCGCTGCTGCCCACTAGCAAGCCCTACGCGCCCCTACCGCCATTCCCGTTTTCCCCACTCAACCCACCCCAGCCCGTATGCAACCAACACCTCCCGCGTCGACGCCCGCCAGCTCGACAGTCAGCCTGGACATTTTGCCGCAGAAGGAGCTCGTGAAACTGCCGCGCTGCGTCTTGTTGGGTCACTGGAGCGCGCGTGTGTCCCACGCGCTCTTCCTTGGCTTCATAGCGGGCTGACCTTGTTGCTCTCGCAGGGACAAAGGCGTTGTCGGAGGAGCTGAACAGAGGCGGGAAACTCTACCTGTTCGCGGCCGTAACGGATTTGCGAGATGCACTAGTCGTCTTGAACGCCGCGATTCCTCCGGCTGACATCCTCGTGCGCCTCCTTGCGCTCTTTTTTCGCCAGAACCATGCTTATCCTTGCCTTCCATAGCTCGTGTCCTCCCTCTTCGACCCCGACGACGTCCGAGAAGCCCTCATCGAGTACGACCGCCCCATCGACCTCATCTTTGCGCCCAAAGACTACATGAACATTCACGGTATCATCCAGAGCGCGCGATGGGTCGAAGAACAAGTCGAGACGAAGGCGTACGCACCGAGAGAGGCGGTATCGACGGGCGTTTTCTTGCAGGGAGGAAGTCGATCGCCCATTTTCGACACGGGCTCACTCGACCCGAGTCTGGATCCGACGATTGCGGCGCCTTAGAGCGTCGCCCACCATCCACTTTTTCTATAACCATTACCGCATACCAGCATCATCTTCTCTATCTGTCCCCACGTCTCGGCTGTTGTCACCGATACTGTCCCTTCCCAGTTGCGGACGACCTAGTCTCGCGAGGCGATACGCAGAGAGTGTAACGAAGAGGAAGCCTTGCCAGAATACGTACAACAAAAACGTCAAGTCACGCACAATGACCGTCTCCTCCCCTATCTCCATCCGAAGTCTACTTCGTCGCACCCTTCAGCCGCGTCCTCACCTCCTTCGCAGCTCGCACCTTCCTCACCCGACTCTCTAGCTCGCCCGCCACCGCCCGCCCTTTCCCCTTCTCACCCGCTCGCGCGAGTCGCGTGGAAGACGAGACGACTTTCTTGTTTGTCGAGTCGGAGGAGGCGGCGGTCTTCTTGGCGGGTGAGCAGAGGGGCAGAACGGGACGTTTGGTGATTGCTGGTGGGTGCCACGAGGAGGCGGTGGCGGTGGTCGACGTTGAGGGGAAAGCGGGGGTTGGTGCGAGGTTGGCGAGCGACGCGAAGGGCGTAGCGGACGCAGGGGCGTCGGCAGGACGCGGAGGCGATGGCAGAGACGTGGTCGCAACCGGCTCTGCTGCTACGGTAATGTTTCCCAGCAGGGACGGGTTCGCTACTTCTGCCGAGATCTGCCTGCTCGCCCCCGCTCCAGCCCTTACAACAGCCGGCGAAGACCCCGTCTGGCCCGTCTTCCACGACATCGGCCGTCTGAGACTCTCTTGCAAGTCGAACTTCTTCCAGCCCGGCTGCTTCTTCGGACTGGGAGAGGCTGTGTTCGGTTTGACGGCGGAAGAGATGGCGCGAGCGGATGTCGAAGCCGTAGGCGCGGCGAAGCGTGGAGTGCGAGCGGGGGAACGGAGAGGTTTGGTCGGTCTGTCAGATGCGAGACGTTCGGAAGGCAAGGACGGCAGAGGAGGATGAGGAGCGGCCGTCGTAGAGGTGCTGGGACGCGCAGCAGTCGATGCGAGCTTGCGGAACGTCTTCTTAAGAAAGCCGCCGGCGTAGAAGGAAGGTGGTTTGGCTGCGCAGCGAGATTGTCGGTCACGGCGAAGGAGAGAAGGACAGAAGAACGCACGTCCGACGCCGAGACTTGGCCTCGTGCGCGACAAGCCGACACGAGTCCCGACCTGGCTCTTACGTCTCGCCTTCGCCAGCTCGATCTGCCTGCGGCGCTGCTCGCGCTCCTGCTCCGCGACCGGCTTGACGTCATCCCTCATCTTCTTCGCGCGGAGCTTGACCGCCGCCGAGCCGCTTCGGACAGATGCCGAAAGCGAGACGGACGTTGACGCAGCGGGAGCGGCGGACCAGCCTTCGTCGCGGAGGACGTTGACGAAGTTCCGGTTCGACGCGGACGACGGAAGACGGTCGAGGGTCGAAGAGCTCGAGATCGATCCCTTGAGACGTTTGCTGGGTCGCTCAGCCGAGGTGGACGCGGTCAAGGCGCGGGACGAGGTCGAGCGGACCATGCCAACGATGTTGCCTGACGAAGTCGAGGTCGTGGGGTACGGTCGCTTCGCCGCCCAATGGTTCGTGATCGAATCCATCTTGGCAAAGTTGCGCTTGTGGTGGAGGTTGAACGCCTCCCTACTACCCTTGTCCGGACTCGCGGCGGGTCCTTTCGACTTGCCGCCAAACAAGGCGGAGCGACATCGCGTCAAACCCTCCACTTCCGCTGCCGCACGAGCCTCTGCTGCGCGTCGGTTCATCTCCTCCATAACCTGTTCAGCGGCGGATTTGATTGTGTCGGTCGAATCAGTCGCCGCGCTCGCGTTTGAACCAGCCGAGCTTGTCGAGGCGAAGAGAGCGCCCGGCATGGAGAAGGTGAAAGTCGAGGTCGGGCCAGACGGGCTGGCGGCCGGAGGAGGCGAACCGAAGACGAAGGCAGGCGGAGACATCGGGAGACTGGGAAGAGACCTAGCACGATCTTCGCCGGCTTCAGATGTCGCATCGTGTGCGGTCACGCGTGATGACACCATGCGTATGCCGTCCTCGTCGTTCGCGCTTATATCCATCGAGAGGTCCTGGTTGGCAGGAGTGTCGGGCACGATGCGAACAGAGTCGGTGGAGATGGCCAAATCGTTCTGTTCAAGCGGGATCTTTGCCCGGAGGGTAGGGTTTTTTGAGCTCAGTGAGTCGCACGCGTTGGATGCGCTCATGGTGTTCGCGGACAAAGTCAAGGGACCGTCTGCATCGCTCGCCGAAGAGGTCAGCGAAGCGTGGCAGCGCGAGAAAGGCCGGAGCGCACCGAAGGTGACTTTCGCTGATCCTGAAGAATCCCTGTAATCCTTCACAACTTCCCAAGAATCCGTCGAAGAGTTCCCTTCCAATACGTCCTCATCAGGACCGCCATCATGTTGAGTGAGCCAGCGGCCGTGCTCCTGCAGCCGAGCGATGATCTCGACGTTCTGTGAGGAGAGTACAATCAGTGAGTTTCTCTCCGTACAGCGTCAGCCGCGTACTTTGCCCGACGCCTTGATGCCGAACGCCTTGGCGAGCGACACCACTTGGGGTCGTTTCAATGCATGAAGAGCGGCTTCGTTGGACAGGATGGCCACTTCGGGAGACGAATCTTCCACTTGAGGAACCATGACGAGCGGTAGAGCGTAGTCAGCGGTGATGTGGTGTGTGCGAGGATGGAGAGGAGCGGAGGACGGATCGCTCGAAGAAGCGACTGTCGGTTCGGCTCTCTTTGCTGCCCTTCGTCCAGGCGTTCTGGTACTCAGGCTGTGAGAAAAATTCCGAAAGCCTCGATCGAAAGCAAGCGAGGGAGAAGGGAGACAAAAGAGAGAGAGGTACAGCATCCGGCGGCCCGAACTTAGCAGGACTTCAAGGCAAACCTTGTGAGAACATTCGCATTCACAGCGGGTCATATACTCCTGGGCCACATCTAAACCGTACAGAAGGAGTCCCGAACCCTGCCCGCTCACCAAGGCGCCTCTGTGCCATCCACGTCGAGGAACTTGCCGGTGTCTTCCTTTGTGACGTTGCGGATCACGTTCTCAACCCTGGCAAATTGTGCACAGCGACGTCAGCCTTCCTAGCCAGTCGAACAGAAGCGCAAGCGAGCGAACCCGAGCTTGACCGCCTGGTCGACTTCCATGTTGCCGTATCCTCCGGTTCTGCTCCACAAGCCAGATGAGCGTGAATGTCCGCTACTACATGCCGGATAGCGCAAGACTTACAAGTTGGACTTGACGAACCCAGGACTATACATGACGACCGTGAACCCTTCCTGTGAACGAGCGATGAAAGTGTTAGGTGTCGAGCAGCGATGGCGAGTCTGCACTGCGTACCTCCTTGAGCTCAACCGAGTGCTTGCGCATGTACATGTTGAGGATTGTCTTGCTCATGCAGTACTGGGCGTGGTGTGAGTGCATCAGACCCGGCGGAGACGGAGGGCGATGTGTCAGCAGTACCGGCAAAGCGGCGAAATGGGGCAACTCACCTCGGTGCACAGCGAGTTCTCGCTTAACACTCCACCCAGCGACCCGACCGTCGACGAAACGGCGAAATCTGCTTGGCTTGTCCCTTACGAAGAAGCGGAAGAGAGGCGGAGAGGAGGTGCATAACTCCGTAGAGGTTCACATTCAGTTTTGCCTGGACAAGCTCGGGCGTCCGGATTACGAAACAGAGCGTCAGTACGGGGACATTGCAATGATGTAGCCGGCCGATTTGCCGTACGTTTCGGAAGGCGGAGGAAGCGCATTCGAGATGCCAGCGTTGGCGATGAGGCTGTCGAGTCCACTGTGGCCCAGAAGCCACTCGTTTCGAGCTCACAGATCGCGTTCTGAATACGAAAGCGTGAGAAAGCGTCGTCGAAAAGGTGAGAACGTAAATGGACTCACCTTCACCTGAGCAGCGTCCTCGACGTCGAGCTTGAGGAGGTACAACCGCTCCTTGCCGAACTCAGCAATGAGGGACTGGAGCTCGACAGCGGAAGACGGGTTTCTCGAGCTTGCAACGACCTTGGCGTCCTTCAAGGAAGACAAGATGTAGCGGACGAGGCCAAGTCCCAGCCAACGCTGGTACCCGAGATGAGGTCGATGCGAGCCATAAGTTTGATTTAGAGGAGGCGGAAGTGAAGAAGGGAAAGAAGGAAACGCAGCGAAGTCTCGAAAGAAACGAAGAGGAGAAGTGGAGGCCGCTGGGCATTCCCCAAGTTCCGCCCTCGAGGGCGGATGCCCTTTGAGCCTCTCTTCCTCCCGCAACTCTCGCTCCGGCG
>QYSD01000161.1:0-15683 GCA_009806315.1 Rhodotorula sp. ZM1
CCTAACCCTAACCCTAACCCTAACCCTAACCCTAACCCTAACCCTAACCCTAACCCTAACCCTAACCCTAACCCTGCGATACAAGTCGCGCCACGGTAACGGTCGCGCAGCTAAATTCTTCCCGCGGTGGGACGGCCCTTTCGAAGTCGTCGAAGTCTTCCCCGACACCTCGACGTACCGACTCAAGCTCACACACGACGACAAATCGCACCACGTCTTCCACGCCTCCAAGCTCAAGCTCTATAAATCTAACGATGCCAACTCCTTCCCTTCTCGCGAGCCACCACGACCCGGCCCCATCGACGTTGACGGCGAGGAGGAGTACGAGGTTGAGGAGATCATCGACGAGAAAGGCAAGGGGAGGAATCTGCGATTCTTGGTGAAGTGGAAAGGGTACCCAGAGTCGGATAACGGATGGGAACCGTTGGAGCACGTCAAGGACACGGAGGCATTAATCAGGTGGAGGACGCACGAACGTCCGAGTTCGGGCGTTCGCTCTTCAGGGAGGGAGAGGGTGTAAGACGAACGGTCTTACCACGGAATTAGGGGAGGATACGTGGCGGTTGGGTGATGGCAAGCGCGGGCGGGCGCTTCCTGGTTTGCTCCCTACGCTCACGCTGACGGGACAAACCAGGTGTGTAGTTCTTTATTACTGCTCCCTACGCTTACGCTGACGGGACAAACCAGTTGCAACACGCTCTGGTCCTCGCAGTCTCGTCGTCGTCGAGCCAGTGTTGAGCGACACATCGTCGCCCTTCCACGCCTGCTGTCATCCCAGCCGAGCGAGGCACGAATTATGCGCGCTTTTCGGAGGACGGGTTCTTCTGGATGGAGAGTACGCTGGAGCCTTTGCCGGAGGGGGTGGATCCGGAGAAGAAGATGAAGAAGTAGAGGATTGAGTCGGCAGCAGAGAATTGGTAGACGCACAGCTGATATTTATATATTTTTATTTTCTTTAACGTGGTCCGCTACGCGGACCCCATAAATGGTTACCGCGCCGAGTCCTGCCCCTCTGAACACCGGCACTCGTCCTCCCCCTCTCTTGTGAGACTGCGCTTGTATGATCCACTCTTCCGATCTCGGCTATGTCGCCGCCGCCTGTCTTGATTTCTCACTTTCTCCCGCTCCTCAGCTCGAGACGGGTCTCCTTCCACATGTCCACCCGCTCACTCCCGATTCACTGGGTTGCATCGCCTGATAACCCCTACAAACCGCCTTGAGCGTCCGCCCCGCTTGACACCTACGCGCATAACCTCCCGCCGACTTGCTCGCCTCGCCCGTACCTCGCCCTTTTTTCGCGGCTGCCACGCGGCGGGGGACTCTAGGAGTGCGTGTAAAGGGCAGAACGGGTAGCTGGAACTGCGGAGCGGGTACGTCTCCTTCCGCCTGATGGTCCTTTTGGGGAGAACGGGTGAAAGATTTCGAGGGGGGCAGAACAAGGGCAGAAGCTGCTTCCTACAAGCTCGACAGGGCTGGATCTATCCGGAAGCAATCACCGGGTGTGGCTCGCATGGAGTCGACCGGACCGGTCAAGGTAATGGGGGCGAGACGGAAGCTGACCTCCTCCTCCCTCCCAGCAGCTTTGTCAGGGACAGCTTGCTCGTACATCGGCTAGCTTCTGTTCGATTGGGATTTTGCTTTGCGCCGACTGTTGAGCTATCGCGCACGACTTGGTCCCCTTGGATCCGATGCTCCGGGGACTCGATCCTTTTCCTCCTGGACATACCTCGACCGTTCGCCTCACGACACAGTCCGCGCAGTCAACTCGCACAGGATTCAGCGCTTTTCAAACGTGAGTCTTCCTCTCTTTCTCGAGCCACTCCCCATGATGAGTCGATCTAGTTCGTTCTAAACCGATGGACGAGGATCCCAACCCTGAGCAAGGGCGGATTCGGTGAAGTCGCGCATAGTCTATTCTACATGAGATTTCTGACGGGATGCAAGGCGATCAGCGCGTGAGGGCGGAGCAGTAGGAACTGACGACGATTCACCTTGCCTCGGAACAGGTCTCGAGCGTCCATTGACAACAACGGCGTCAATCTGCCGATAGCCGAGTGTCCTACCGAGGTTCACCTCTGTGCAGGACTCGACATCCGAAGCCGAGTGGCAGATTGAAGGACGGAGGATTGTGGGCAGGCGCAGGCGAGGACAGCTGGAAGCGGACGGGGCGACCGTCTCTCCTCTTCGTCTCCCGGCCTGCAGATAACGTCCGCAATGCAAAGTGGCTACCAAGAGCGTTATCAGAAGAGCGAGCATCCCCGCAAGCTTGCAAGACCCGACACAGCCGTCTCACGCTCCTCTCCCTCTCGCACGAACATCTGCTCCCGCTCAGCCATCTCACTTCCGGCTGAGAATGCATAGGATGGCTGGTCCAACACAGCAGACGGCACCTCTGCAGTTCCTGCCGCTCTCGACGTCCATCTCGCCGTCATTTTGGCACCGTCTCACGGACTTCAAACTGCACCACCTCAAGCTCTCGGACGATCCGGTAGCGATCTGCGGGTGGTACGGGCGGGGCAAGCAAGTCAAGGACAGGGTCACTGGCGAGTCGGTCGCGATCAGCGCGGGGCTGGAGCTCGACAACGCCAGCTTCGACGCAGGGACCGATGTGGGGGCAAGGTGAGCGGCCGTGTTGGAGCGTGTGAATGTGTCTCGGGGAGACTTGAAGTGGCTGAACGGACGAGGCGAGGTCTAGCTGGCGAACCAGGGGCCATAAAGCTGTCTGCGCCCTGCTCATCCTCGCGGAGAGAAGCCATTCGCACATGACAGAGGCTGACTCGTGCGCCTCCTCGAAGCAGCGACCCCAACGCTGCGAGCCACCGAGTGCGACTGCGCGGCGTCCTGCGCAACTTCAACACGATCGAGGAGTTCAGGAACTGCGATAAGGCCAAATTGCTCGACGAGTTGGGCGAGCAGGTGCGCGGCGCGTTGTCCGTAGTGTCGCCGAGCTCGTCGTACTGATGACTTTGACCCCACAGATCTGGCAAGAAGCGACCTCGGCATCCTCGTCCTCCGTCACGCTCGAATCCCTCAACCCTTTCCTCCTCATCACGTTTGCCGACCTGAAGAAGTATCGCTATTATTACTGGTGCGGATTTCCGGCGCTAGCGCAGAAACCAGGTTGGGAGATCGTCGAAGATTGGCGGGAAGTGCTGTTGCAAGAGGTGCGCTGCTTTCGCTGACTTTGTCGCGACGCGTGAAGCTGAGTCGCGACAAAGCTGATTCCGCCGCGCACGAGCAGCCTTTACCTACTCCTCTCACACTCCTGCGCAACGATGCTGCTGAGCAAGGCGAGTTGGCCCACGTATCGACTTTCTGGGCGAACACGCCCGAGGACGAGGCAAGTTCATCCATTCTCGGCCTCGTCTCGGGGCCTTCCAGCTGACGACTCACTGGCAGCGACGACTCGTCTTCATCGACCCGTCCGCACACCAATCTGCTCCTGGCTGGCCTCTCCGGAACATCCTGCTCTTCCTCTCGACTTCACCGACTCTCGCTGAGCCCGTTACATCAATCGTTGTCATTGTCGTTCGTGACGGTCAAGCGATCTCGGCTCGCATTCGGCGGCAAGAAGGCGCGGAGAACGCGGGAGAAGCGAAGAGACCTGCCACGGTCGGCTGGGAGAAGAACGAGAAGGGGAAGCTGGGACCTCGGATGGCGGATCTCGGACCGTTGATGGATCCGACGCGGTGCGTCGGTCCTCTCAAGACTTCACGCCTGCGAGCGATGCTGCTGAAGCTGTTCTACCGAGCAGACTCGCCGACCAAGCCGTCGACCTGAACCTGCAGTTGATGCGCTGGCGAATTATGCCGTCGCTCGACCTGGAAAAGGTCAAGAACACGAAGTGTCTCTTACTCGGCGCAGGCACGCTCGGCTGCTACGTCGCGCGAACCTTGATGGTACGCCGCTCCGACACCTCCAGCCTCAGCCGCGCTGACATCGTTCACATCTGCAGGCCTGGGGCGTCCGCAAGATCACGCTCGTCGACTCGTCGACTGTATCGTTCTCGAATCCGGTCCGACAGCCACTCTTTGAATTCGAAGATTCGCTCAACGGCGGAAAGCCCAAAGCGCAAAGTGCCGCGTCGGCACTCAAGCGCATCTATCCCGGCGTCGTACATCATTCCTTTCGGTCATCCAGCTCGGCTGCTCACCTGAGCTTTCTACAGGATGCGATCGGCGTCTCTCTCTCGATCCCAATGCCCGGCCACCCTGTCCCGCCAACCGCGCAGGACGCCGTCCGCCAGGACCTGGCGACGCTCGAGCGGTTGTTCGACGCACACGACGTCGTGTATTTGTTGATGGACTCACGGGAGAGTCGCTGGTTGCCGACCGTGATTGGCGCAGCGAAAGGGAAGGTGGGTTTTCATTCGGCCCTTCGCTTGCGGACAGCGCCCGAGCCTGCGCAAATCGTCCGACGGCTGAAGACTTACACCGTTCTTCTGCAGCTTGTCATGAACGTCGCTCTCGGGTTCGACACCTTCCTCGTCATGCGACACGGTCTTCCAACGGCAGAGTCGGCTATATCAACTCCCGCCAAGATCGTACCAGGTGTACCATACCGCGGCCAGCTCGGTTGCTACTATTGTAACGACGTCGTTGCGCCGATGGACGTGCGTTCGACATTTTCGTCCTTCCAGCGCACGAACTCACGCCTTGCCTCGCAGTCGCTGAGCGACCGCACGCTCGACCAGATGTGCACCGTTACTCGACCAGGCATCGCCAGCATTGCCAGCTCGACCGCGGTCGAGCTCATGGTCTCGATCTTGCAGCACCCGCAAGGGTAAGTAGTGCAATCGCTTCTTCCGCGGACTCCGCTGATCCTTCTCGCTCGCAGCGTCTTCGCTCCTTCTGACATACCCGCATCGAAAGACGCTCCTGCAGTACCCTCGTCCAGCTCGCCTTCGCCCGCCTCGCCCCTCGGCGTTGTGCCGCACCAGATTCGTGGCTTCCTCGCCAACTTCGAGAACCTCAAGATCACCGGGCATGCCTTCGAACGATGCACGGGCTGTTCAAAGGCGGTGAGCATCTTAGACCCTGCTCGACTCGCGCTTCGAGCCGTTCTAACGTCGCCCGCTCTGCAGATCCTCGACGCCTACCGTACCGACGCTTTCGGCCTAGTCCGACAGTCCTGCGAGGACGCTAAGTACCTCGAACGACTGACTGGGCTCGACAAGCTCGAGGAGGAGACGGAGGCACTCCTGGCCGAAGGACTCGACTGGGATGAGGAGGATGAGGAGGCGTAAATGTGAAAGGCTGGTCTTTTTGCCACTCTCCCTCTCCACTTGCTAGACTGTCGTCATGTATGACGGAACAATTGAGTGCATTCGACTGCACTTCGAGAGCGAGCCTGCACACTTGCTCGTTGTTTCTCTCCTTCCACTCGCTCGCTCCCGCTCAACTCGCTCGATATGGCTTTGCTCGGCGCTGAGGCCGGCGCACTACCATCTCTACACGCCCTGACGCTTTCTCCTACGCCTACGAATCCCTCTGAATCCACTCTTGCGAACCCCGCACCGCCTCAATCCCCATCAAACTCCGGCTCTCAGTCTCGCGCCCCGCCGAATGGATTGCTAAGTCCGACCAACGCTCGAACTGTTGCCGACGAGATCACCTACCGGGCGTTCCGCGGTGAGGAGGACATGGACGTGCTCGTCGAGCTAGTCGACGACGAGTTGAGCGAGCCGTACAACCTGTACACGTACCGGTACTTTCTCGACGACTGGTGCGCTTTGCGAGTCTCGTCGGGTCTGCGGCGACGCTTGCCGGTCGTGCGGGCCACATTGCTGACTCGCTCGTCCTCCTCGACAACCTTTACTGACGCTCCTTCTCCTTCCCAGGCCTCACCTCTGCTTCTTCGTGCGTCTGTTCATTGCTTCTCACCTGGGTCTTGACTGCGAAACGGCCGCCTGACCCTGGTCGTCCTATCGCAGGCCTACGCAGGCGACTTGCCCGTCGGCGTGATCGTCTGCAAGCAAGAACCGCACACCAAGTCGTCCAAGTCGGTGCCGATGGACGACGACGAAGCGAGCACGGGAGCCGAACAGCGACGAAGACCGCTGAACCGAGGGTATTTGGCGATGCTGAGCACGCGGAAAGGCTATCGAGGTCGCGGAGTTGGCGCGCGCGCTTTCCCGCCACTTGCTAGACCCGCTTGACTGACCCGCAACATCACTGCAGCCACCCACCTCCTCCGACTCTCGCTGTCCGTCATGATCCGCCCGCCGCCCTCTCTCCTCGCTTCCCTCGCGTCCGGACACCCCTCCCGCCATCCCGCCGACGAGATCGTCCTCGAGACGGAGGCAGACAACGACGCTGCGCTCGCGTTCTACGCCAAGATGGGCTTCGTAAGGGAGAAGAGGCTGTACCGGTTTTATCTGAACGGGAAGGACGCATATCGACTAAGGCTGGACTTGACGAAGAGCGGACCACCAGTCGAGGCCGCAAATGCAAACCGGTGACATTCCTCTCGAAGCACGAGGTGCGCCCGTGGCGAGAAGGGTATTGCGAGATGCGACATGCTACATGATCAGGCCCAGAGGATGGAATATCTAGTCGACGCGGAAGGACCACATCTCAAGCGCCTGGCGGGTTTTGCGAAAGGTGCGGAGGCAGCGGATTGTTCCGCAGATGGGGCGGAACGGGGTGAGGCGGCGGCGGGACCTCGGGCTTCTTTACGTCCTTCCTCCAGTCCTTCTTCCTCCAGCCGACCGACGGGCGGTATCCCCACTCGTCCGTGTCGAACAACAGCTGCTGCCCGTCAAGCTTCTTAATCCCGTTGTACCAGTCATTGCCAAACACCCAGATTCCGCTGTCCTTCTTGATCTGGTCGATCGCGACCGCCTCTTCTGAGTCTGCGCAGCGAACGAGGACGACCTTCCTTGGCTTGTCGTAGTAGACGACGCCGGGAAGGGCGTCTTTGAGCTGGTCGGGGAGGGGATAGATGGTGCGCGAGAGGCGCATCTGCACGGTGATCATCGCGGCGGTCGAGGGCGACACGTAGTGGCCGCGCAGGGGTTCCTGCGGGCAAGAAGAGTGAGCGACGGTACATGAGCGAGCAATCGAAATCGCTCAGCGCGCACCTGGTGACCGATAGCCCGGTTCAACCGCTCGACCTCCCTGGCCGACTGCGAGTTCCACTTGATGTTCGCCACCTCCTTCGTGATCTTCGGGGCGAGGGTCGCCTTGGACGAGTCCTGTGGGAATGCAGCGAGTTGTCGCGCGTGCAAGTTGCGGAGGACGTCGACGAGGAGGAGGCCGCCTTCGCGGGCGAGGTGGCCCTCGAGAGTGAAGTAGCCGGGTTGCGGGACTGGCGAGGGCTGCAAGCGGAGTCAAGTGAGACGGGAGACTTCGGCTGCACAGTGAGGAACGCCCACGCACCACCGCCTTCTGCGCCAGAATCCGTCCCTTGTCGAAAGCTCCGCGACTCAGCTCCTGCACGGTCACGCCCAAATGCTTCTCATCGCTCTCGTTGGCACCCTCCGCGTCACCCTTCATGATCGAGTACTGAATCGGCGCTGCGCCTCGCCACCGCGGAAGGATCGAAGGGTGAACATTGAGGGCGTTGAGCTGCTGGACTTTGTTGAGTACTTCGAGGGGAAGCATGTGGCCGTACGAGGCGGTGACGATGATATTCTCAGAGTCTGGAATCTGGGAGCCAGTCGTAGTGCGCCATGGTCGGGGGATCTGTCGAAGGATCACCCGAAGACAAAGCGAGGGAGCGACATTCAGTCCCTGCTCCTGTGCGAGGGAGCGAGGCATTATACGCACCACCCACTCCTTGAGCTCTGCAGGAGGGATCTCCTCGACCTGGAAGTCGAGCTGTTGCGCGAGTATCTTCAGGGGAGCTGCGGGCAGCGGCAAAGGTCCATTCGGCGTTCTCGTCAACCTCGCCTAGTCCTGCACGACTCACGAACATACGTCTGTGCTCCCTTCCGTCCCGTCTTCTGGTCAGGCGGGACGACCACCACCGTCTTGCCGATCAAGTCTGCAAGCGAAATGAAAAGGTCAACTTTGACGCGCGGTCACAGCGCTCTTCGATGGCACGCACCAGATCCCGCCTCCCACAGTTCCTTCAAGACGGCACAGCTGAAGAAATCTGCGCCAAAGAAGAGGACGTTGTACGGGGGCTTGGGTGCGCCGGGATCAGGCTTGCGGGCGACGGGGCGGGTCGACGAAAAGCAGCGGCGGGCGTATCCAGCGAGGCAATCGGTTCGCAGCTCGCCAGTGAGCAGCACAGCACCCCTCCTGGCAGGTGCAAGCATGTTGGAGCGACGACGAATTGAACTGAAGGAATTGTAATCGAGTAGTATTGGTTTCGATTACACTATGCGTTGTATTCAGCTGTATTCAGCTGATTACCACCCATTCTCGCCGTCTCAATCGCTTCGTTTCACTTCGCTGCGGCTTGGGCTCGCTTGGACTCCGTGATGGCTTCGCAGGCAATGCCGCACCCGCCGCTGCCCCCCGGCTGGCGCTCAGAGTGGTGCGTTCCATTCCCCCGCCCGCTCTCCACGTCCAACACGCGACACACGCGCTGACATCTCGCTCTCGCAGGGATTCGGCCGTCGGCAGGATGCTTTTCATCGGTGGGTTGGTGTCTTGGTGACCTGATTGTGATCTCCTGGCTCGGTCGGAGACGTGTGCGAGGAGCGAGCGATTCGATCGCGGTGGGGTGACGCTCGTCGTAAAGTTGGCGGAGAAGGGCTCGGAGGCGAGGTAGGGAGCTCGTCAGAGACCTCATGGACCCTGAGAGGTGCTGCTGGGCCGGACCGAGCAGGGGCGGTCGAAGACACACACGACACCCTCGACACTGCTGGACGATTGTCCCTGCTCCTCGAGCAACATCCGCTAGGTCTGAACATTCTGCTGACGTACACCGTACTCATCGCAGAATCATCGACCGGCCGACAGCAGTACAACTTCCCCGCCTCGGCTCCCCTCCCTCCTCCCGGCCAACGACCGTTTCCCGGCGCCCGTCACGGCGTGCACGCCTCGATTTCTGGCCCGATGCAGACCTCGCCCGTCAAGAACACCGGCTTCGGCCGCGGTCCGCCCCTCTCGCCGTTCCGCAACGGCCCTCCGGCTGCAGGCGGTCGCATCCCCATCCCCCCGTTTCAACCTCCCGGCACGACTCCTTCGCCTGGTCCTAGCGCCGCACAAGAGGCATACAACTACGGCACGCCACCTCCCCAGCCTAGCGCGCAGCCAACTCCTCCGCCCGGGACCGTCGACACCCCTCCGCCCGGCGCAGCGGGTGCAGCCGACGCGCTTGGCGCCATGCCTGCTCCCCGCCGACTTGGGCGACGCCAGTACGCGCGAGACACGGCGTCGTATATTGCGGGCGACATTGGCGGCGGCGGAGGAGGCCATGCGCACACGCAGAGCGCGTTCTTCTCGCCTGCGAGCGCGGCGGCGGTCATGGGCGGTGGAGCGGCGGGCGCGATCGGTGGACAGGTCGACGCGAGCGCGGGTGCGGGAGGCGTAGGCGGCCAGTTCTTTGCGCCCGGCACGCAGGGTGCGCAAACGGCGGGCGCAGGACCCGACGGCTTCGCCGCTCCCGCAGCTCCTGGATACGGCGCGGGAGGTGCAGGTGGCCCGGCAGCGATGAACCAAATGACGAATCAGTTTGGCGCGATGGGAATGGGTGCGGGACCTGTTGGCGGACCGAGGCCGACTGCCGACGTCCAGAACGTCAACCTCGTCAACTTGCCGCTCAACCCGCTCGAGCTCATGACCCTCACGCCGCCGGAGATCAATCTTCCTCCGAATGTGCGTTCTACCGAGTCTGCGGTCTCGCGACGATGCTGACACTTCTCCTCCCGCAGGCCTCCTTCTCGCAATCCCCGACCCGCAATGCCGACCCATCCTACCAGCGCTCAACTCTCAACGCCGTCCCGACGACCCAGACCCTCCTCAACAAGTCCAAGATTCCGCTCGCCCTCGTCCTCACCCCTTACCGCAGCCTGAAACCCGGAGACGTATGTACCGACTTTTCCTCCCCGCACGGCGCCTCCTGACGCGCTTCTCGCGCAGCCCGAAGTCCCCGTCGTCAGTGACACGGTCATCGCCCGATGCCGCCGCTGCCGGACATACATCAATCCCTACGTCACCTTCATCGAGGGCGGCCAGCGGTGGAAGTGCTGCATGTGCGGGTTGTCGAACGAGGTGCCGCAGCTGTTTGACTGGGACCAGGAGAAGAACCAGCCGGCGGATCGGTATGCGCGACACGAGCTCAACTCGAGCGTCGTCGAGTTTGTCGCGCCGACCGAGTATATGGTACGTGCCCCCTCGCCGCTCACAACTCCTTTCGAACTCACATGGCACACCCGCAGGTCCGAGCGCCACAAGCGCCGATCTACGTCTTTGTTCTCGACGTGTCCTACTCGGCCATCTCGTCCGGCATGGTTGCGACCGCCGCCCGCACCCTCCTCGAATCGCTCGACCGCCTGCCGAACGAAGACAGCCGGACCAAGATTTCGATCATCTGCGTCGACTCGTGCCTGCACTTCTTCACCTTCGAGCAAGGGTCAACCGAGCCGTCGATGCTCGTCGTCGGCGACCTTGACGACGTCTTCCTGCCCAAGCCGAGCGACATTCTTGTCAACCTCGTCGAAGCCAAGGCGGGCATTGAGAACCTCCTGACGCGACTGAACGACATGTTCGTCGATACGCACAACACCGGCAACGCGCTTGGCGCAGGCTTGCAAGCGGCGTACAAGCTCATCTCGCACGTCGGCGGCAAGGTCGTCGCGCTCTCGGCAACACTGCCCAACATTGGTCCCGGCGCGCTCAGAAACCGCGAAGACAGCAAGGTCCTCGGCACAAGCAAAGAGTCGACGCTGCTTCAGGCGCAGACGTCGTGGTACAAGACTTTCGCGATCGAATGCTCGCGTTCGCAGGTCTCGGTCGACATGTGGCTCTTCAGCTCGGCGTACACCGACGTCGCGACCCTGAGCGGCCTCCCTCGCTACACCGGCGGCCAGACGTACTTCTACCCGTCTTTCAACGCCGCCCGGTCCGAAGACGCCCTCAAGTTTGCGCACGAGTTTGGCACCGTCATCGCCGACCCGATCTGCCTCGAGGCGGTCATGCGTGTCCGTGCCTCGCGAGGTGAGTAACCAAGTTTCATCGAATGGAGTCGCCAGCCAACGAGCCTCCTTCCGCAGGCATTCGCATGTCGGCCTTCCACGGGAACTTCTTCGTCCGCTCAACCGACTTGCTCTCGCTTCCGGCCGTCCCGATGGACCAGTCGTACGCGATTGAGATTCAGATTGAGGATCCGATCAGCGCACCGTTCGTCGTTTTCCAGACGGCCGTCCTGCACACGACCTCGTTTGGCGAGCGCCGGATCCGCGTCGTGACACTCGCCCTGCCAACAACGAGCTCAATCTCGGAGTTGTACGCGTCCGTCGACCAGGTTGCACTCGCAACGCTCATGGCGAACAAGGCGGTCGAGCGGAGCAGCACCTCCAAGCTCGAGGACGCGCGCGACGCCGTCCAGCACAAGATGATCGAGATCCTCGGCACGTACAAGGCGACGATGACGAGCAGCGGATCGGGCGCAAGCCCGCAACTCGTCATCAGCGACAACATGAAGTTCCTCCCGCTTCTCATGCTCGGCCTGCTGAAGAATGTGGGCAGCGGTTCCTCGGCCTCACTCGCGATTCCGCAGCTGACGGACGCTCTCTCGCGCAGACTGGCCTGCGGCACAGCACAATGATCCCGTCCGATGTCCGCGCCTACTCGCAAGCTCTCCTCACGACCCTTCCCTCGCAACTCCTCATCCCCTACCTCCACCCCGTCTTCTACTCCCTGCACAACATGCCAAAAGAGGTGGGCGCGGGCGGTTCCTCCGATTCTTGAACGCGCGAGCTGACCGTACCCGCCCCCGCAGTGCGGCACAATCTCGGACCAAGGCGTCATCCTCCCGCACCCTCTCCCGCTCACCTCGGAACGCCTCGAGCGACACGGCCTCTTCCTCATCGAGGACGGGCAAAACATTTTCCTCTGGGTCGGGCGGGACGCCGTCAACCAGCTCATCATAGACGTGTTCGACTTGCCGTCGTACGCCGACCTGCGGAGCGGCAAGGTGCGTTGCGACGACTTCCTACCACGCCTCCTTCCTTCGTGCTGACCGCGCTCGCGAGTGCAGGGCACGCTTCCTGTTCTCGACAACCCGTTCTCGCAGCGCGTCAACGCGATCATCGGCAAAGTGCGCGAGGCGCGTCGCGGGCCTTACTACCCGCACCTGTACATCGTCAAGGAGGACGGCGACCCGGCGCTGCGGCAATGGGCGCTGAGCTGTCTCGTCGAGGACCGCCTCGAGACGCTGCCGAGCTACCAGCAGTGGGTGGGCAAGCTCAAGGATGCGGTGCGTGGCGAGCCATTCCTCGCATCATCGAGGAGCGTCTCGGCTGACACTCGTCGCACTCGCAGGTCAACGACAAGTCGTTCTGAAGAAGCCGCCCTGGCAGCCGGACGTAGACGACCTTCTCCTCTTGGAACCGAAAACTCCCTCTCACTCGCTCGCTTAGCCTCCCCCTTGCTTTTTCAGCCGTTCTTGATACCTACGCCTTGTGTCCCCTCTTTGCACGTTGCCGTGCTTCGCCGCAAAAGCATTGCCCCTCTTGTGCTCCCTCGGTCTTTGTCCCGCGAGTGGCTTCGGTCTTCCTCTCGCCCTCCCCTGTACTTCTCCTCCGCCCTCCTGCTCGCGAGCCAAGCTGTAAAGAGACGCGCAGCACACGGGCTTCCCCCTTGGGAACTCGTCTCTGCTCTGTATCGTCGTCACTGTCCAGACCCCTTTGCAGAGCTCGTGCTGTCGTCGATGTTCCTGGATGACTGCCGCTCTTTCTCGCGCGCCGTCGCTTGCCTGCCCGCGTCTGCCTGCTCGCCTGGCTGACTGCAACGGGCACACTCACCCTCTGCTGGACCGGATTCGGGCGTGACAGCGGGAGGTCCTCTCTCGCGCGAACGGGTGCGTTGTCGGGTGCTCGCGACGGCAAAGGATCGTCTCGCACAGTCTCGTGCCGCTGTTGGGTTGACACGGGATGCGCGCACGCACGCTCAGCAGCCTCACTTGACGACGACGACGACGACGGACGCATGTCTGCGACGACGGCGATCGCACACTTTGCCCTCGACCTGCCCGCGACATCGGCGTTCAGCCGCCTCACGCTCGAGTCTGCCGGCTCGCCCGCTCCCTGGCAGACGATCCCCAACGTCCCGCTCCGCCCGCGCATCCTCGTCGCGGCGCTCGTCACCCTCTCGCGCGCGCTCGCCGACTCGCAGGAGCAAGGCGCCATCCTCGTCGACGCACTCGCGCGCGCCCGGCTCGCGTGCGACCAGCAGCGACTTGCGGTGCAGGCAGCGAAGGAGGGCGTCTTGCAGGCGAGCAAGGCGGCGCAGGATGCGCACGCCGAGGCCAAGCGGGTCGAGAAGCTGAACGGCGCGTTCAAGGCCGGCGCCGACAGGACGGTCGCGGCGCTCGACCGCAAGGTCCTGCGCTCGCTGCGCAAGGGTGAGGCAGAGGAGGTGTTGGACGCAGAGGTGTCGTCCGAACCGGACTCGCCAACGAGTCCGTTCGCGTCTGTCGAGGAACTGCTCGTCGACCTCGAGCTCGACGCGGCCGAGGTGCACAAGGGCGTCGCCCACACGGTCCTCGACGACGAGTGGCAGGCGATCGAGGACGACCTCGTCGCGGCCATGGCGGCGCGCGAGATCGAGAAGGCGAGTCCCAAGTTGACGAGCGTGTTCCGGCTTCCAGAGCTTCCGGCGCCGGGCGCAGAGCCTCTCGAGGCGCCGGACAGGGGCGAACGAGCGGCGGACGGTTTGGGGGCGGACCTAACGAGAGGACGGGCGATGTCGCTCCCGCCGACTCCGCCAGGATCGGTCCACTCCAGCTCGAGCGAACGGGACGACGCCGAAGTCGAAGAGGACGAAGCAGTCTCTCTCGCCGCCCTCCTCACTCCTCTCGTCCACCCAGTCCTTGCGCTCCTCTTCCGCACCCGCACCCTCCTCGACCAACGCCTCACTTCCTCGATCGACCATTTCGAGTCCCTCGTGCGCGCGTCCGCAAAAGCCGTCGACTTGCACAGGCAGAGCGTCTTGAGGTTGAACAAGTTATCCACCAAGTTGCGCGACTTGCAGTTTCTCGAACAGAGGGAGAGGGAGGAGGAGGAGCGCGTGATGGAGGAAATGAGGGACACGGTCGTCGAGTTGGCACGGTGGAGGAAGGGGGTCGTCGTGGACGCCGAGGAGGAGTGAGTGTGGACTTGCTCGTCGCAGGATCTCGTCTGTCGTTCCTTTTTCCTTGCGTCGTTCCTCTCGTACATAGCACTTCTCTGCACTACCCGCGCTTGCTCGCAATGCCATTGTCGTTGTTGTTCTCGTCCAAAGCGTGTTTGCGAAAAGGCGCGAAGAGCGAGACCGCTTGACACTCCCAAGGTTAAAACCCTACAGCTCGCCCGCCTCTCCCTGGTCCCGAGACTCCCTCCTCCGCCACACTGTCAGGTCACTGGTCTGCACGGACAAAGAGACGAGTGACAAGGGTTTGCCGCGTCGAGAGCCGGTGTCGGGCGAACGAGCGACTCGTTTTGAAGCCGGTGCGTGAGTGTCGTCGAGGACGAGTTGGCGATACAGACCGTTTATTGCGATGTCGTGTACGTTTCGTGTCATCGTTCGTTGCACGCTCACCTGACGAAATAAGCCTGCCCGATCACTCACCGTCAGCTCAAGGCTCGAAGCAAGAGGCCAGAGGTGAAGAACGACGTACCTGGACGCTCGGGTCTCCGTGCTTGGCGTTGAGGGTCATGATGTCGGCAAAAGCGTCGCGCTTTGGCGCAGAGGTGGGCGAGGAGGAGGAAAAGCGGGCCGGGGAGGGAGACTTGGTCTTCGGGTTGGTCTTGAGCGAATAGGCCTGACCTCGAGCGTCCATCAACACCACCACTCACATTCGCAGTTGGCTCCGAGAGAGAGGAGAAGCGCACCTGGACCGACGGGTCACCGTGCAAAGCGTTCAAGGCCATGATCTCGCGGAAAGTGTCCTCAGCCGACTTGCGGGGCGATGCGGAGCGAGCTGGCTTCGACGAAGGAGAGGTAGAGCGGCGAAGGAGCTTGGAGAGGAGGGAGGGGGACTGCACGACGAGCGAGACTGGGTGAGGAAAAGAACGGGCAAGAGCGTGGAAAGCCGCACCTTGGGAGACGAGCCTGCGCCTGTCAAGGGAGCGGTCGACGAGAACGAGTGAGTGGAAGCGGCGTCGCTGGACATGGCTGTAGCTTCGAGGTGGTTGAGCGGGGTGGAGAGCTTGTGAGCGAGCAGGATGGGCCGAGAGGCGAGGGTGAGTGAAGAAGGAAGAGAAGAGCGTCTCCGATTCGCGAGCAGGACATTCCTCGCAAGCGCTTCGTCAGCCCCGCCGTCAGCTCAGCGAGTCACGGGCGTCGCAAGCGGACTCGACGAGATCGAGCGACGGACTCGGAGCGAGGTGACTCGAGAGGGAGACGAGGAGCAATCGACGATGGTGGCAGCGCGGATGAGTGCGTGGAGACGGTATCCATGTCACGAGTCGATTAGGGGAGCAGGTGGGTGGAGCCAGCGAGGGTGAGGTTGTTCGAGCGGCGAGGGTGGAGAGGTTCGCCCCGGGACGCTTCCCCCTCTCAACGGCTTTCCTCACTCTCGCAGCGACA
>QYSD01000162.1:0-15449 GCA_009806315.1 Rhodotorula sp. ZM1
CGTTGATCTTGAAGAAGACTTCCTCCTGCAGTGAGCAGCAATTCTTCGTCAGCTCATCCTCCGAAGTCGTGCTCAAAGACGGAGCGAGTGAATATCCTGCGACGCACCGGCAGAGGCGGATCAGGCTTCTTGACCACGAAGCCATCATCCTCGAGCTCGCCCTCGTCGCTCGAAGCGACCGGCGCAGCCTTGCCCTTCTTCCGCCGCTTCTTGCGCTTCGGCTCATCGTCATCCTGCTCGGCCTCGACTTCAGCGCCTGCGTCGGTCTTTCAACCGTCAACAACTGCCGCGAATTGTGGCGAGGCAGCAATACGCGCCTTGTCGCGCGCACGAGCTTGCTCCTCCTCCGTCCATCCCTCCTGCTTCTCGCACAACCTGTTCTTTGCGCTCGCGAGCTCCTTCGTCGTTGGAATACCTGAGGGGATACCTGCAAAGTCTTCTGTGTCAGCTCAATCAGAGTTCAAGACCAAGGAAGCAGGCGTACCCCCCTCACCGAGATGCTTGATAGACGCCTAGAGGTGCTTGAACGTCTTTCGCGAGGTTCTGCGCCTTAGCCGGTCTCGGAAGGGGCGAGATCGATGTAGGCGAGTGATTGCTGGCGTTCGGCGTCTAGTTCGACCGGCGAAGCCTTGCCGTGAGCGCGAGCGTAGTCGATAATCTTGACGGTACCGTTTGTCTGCACGATGAAGTAGGGCGGTCTCAAGTCGCCGTGCGAGATTCGCGCCTTGTGGGAGAACGTCGACGGTCTCGAGACAGGCGGCTTCTCCCTGCGCAGCGAGCGGTCGAGTGGGATGTCGAGAATGGACACAACGCGAGCTGCTGTGGCGAGGTCTTTGATGGGGTTGCCGCGGATGAGGGTCGAATCGATGAGGATTGTCGGTACGAACTTGACGGTGGAGCAGAGGACGAGGGCTCGGAACGGAATGGGCGGGCCGCGACGCTTAACAGCATCACGCTGATTGCTGATCTGCTGATATATAAGCAGGACGTGCTGCTCCCCCTCGTCCAACTCGTGCCACTTCGCCGGCTCCTCTCCTTCCCCATGCCAGCCCCACTACTCCCACTGCGACGGATCTGGCTGTGCCCGACTCGACTTCTCGTCTTTGAGTGCCAAAAGTCGAGCAAGCAGCTCATCCATAGCCGAACTCTGCTGGTACAGCGCTGCCGATCCGAGCGAGGCAACGAGAGTTGGTGACGGCTTGCGACTCCTTGATGGTGCGGATCGGCTGGAGGATGGCGGCTCGGCTTTGCAGGTGGTTGCAGCAGGTCGGCCTTGGCGAGCTCGAGCAACTGCCTTTCAATCTTGTTCTTGGCGATGTTGGCCGTCTTCCAATCGGGCGGCGGTCGCATGCAGAGCGGAAGTGCGGATCGAGACCAGCGATGTCGGCGATGCCGACGCTTCGCTGATCGACGGCGTCCGTGAGCACACCTTCCAGCTTGACCTCGAGGAAGATTTCGGCGGTTGGCTGCGAGAAGCTGGAGAGGGCGAGGTCGGCGACGCCCTGCTGCAGCTTGATCGCCTGCGCGCCGCATTGTACGTCTTCGCCAAAGACGCCTTGCGTGTACCACTGCGCCCGCCACAGTACGTACACCGAGACGAACTCCTCCGCATCCCGCTCATAGACATCGTGCCCTTGAGCGCGGTCGTTATCCCCGTCCGCGTCGCTGAACGCCTGCGATTCCTTCCAATCGAGGAGCGGCAGAATCTCCGCCTCGAACCGCCGGTTGAGGTTGTTGAAAACAGCAGGGAGGTGGCGGAGCCGAGTGACGGTGCCGACCGACTCTGCGTCGCTGGTGATAGGCTTTCGGGTATTCTTGGTCGCATTCAAGGGCCCGCTGCCTGTTTTCGACTGTCGGCGAAGTATCGGCTGCTTCACCGTCCCATTCCAGAGCGCGGTTGGTAGGTATTGGGACGCTGCCATTGTCGGTTGCATGCGTTTCCATTCACTCCGCATGAGCGCCGGATCCACCGACGAGCGGGAAGACTCATATCTCACCGAAAGACGAGAGACGGAGAGGAGCGAGGTGGGAACCGGGAGAGCAACGAGCGAGCGAAGGCGATTCGGAGTGTTGACTAAGAATCGATGGAAGTAAGCGAAGCTGGGACAGACCAGCTGGGGAGGCGAAGGGAGAGAGAGGACGAAGAGGGCGTGTATTGGACGAGGCGACGAGGCTTCGGGGATGAGTGGCAGCGAGGGGCGGATCGAGAGATGTGCGACGCAGCGTGAAGACCACAACTTAGAGTCGTACTGCCGTCTACTTTCAAGCAAGTCTCATGCTGGAGCGAGCGAGCGAAGTGAAGAGGCGGAGCGAGAGACGAGAAGACATTCGCCCCGGACTCATCACTCCGTACCGCGTTGGTGAACAGTCGACAGCCTCAATAAGACATCGTTCGACGCCGCGCACGGTCGAACCGGAAGCGGAGCGGGTTGCAAGATGCGAGTTGTAGTGTCTTCGTCCTCCTCTATTCCCTGCGACCCTCCTGCGGGCTGCTGATCTAAAATGCGTTGACATGGCGTAGTACACATGATCTATTCTCCTCGCGCTCAGCCGACTCCACCGCCATTGCTGACGCCGAGGAAGTGTAGGGCGATCTCGACGGTCGCTGCGCGTCCGAGTCGTCAGCCATCGCACTTGACGAGAGGAAAGAAAAGATCACGCACTGATAGTCGCCGCACTGCCCACAAACGAGCTCACAACCGTCGGCCGCAACCCCCTCGCGAATCCCTTGAATCCCAAGACCCTCAACGCCCACTTCTCCGCCCTCGGATCCGACATCGTCTTCTCCCTCCCCGGCGTAGTCCGCTGAGGGAAGATCCATGTCGAGAGGAGCTGGTAGACCATCGTCGAAGGGTAACGATACCGATACGACGCGACGCCGTCCGCATGGATACCCCGAAACACACTGGTGACCGTCATCCTTCCCGACTGTGACCCGCGGGCACTCGCAATACCCTCGACCGCCTCAGCCGCCTGTTTCGCCCCAACCCTCGTATGGAACGGCGTCGCATTACTCGTGAACCTCCCTTCGATTCCCGCGCCTCCCCGTCCGATATTGACCGGACTCGAGCGCGCGCGAGACTCAAAGTTGGCTGTTTGGAGACGAGTTTTGACGATGTCAAAGGGATAGGGGATCAAGGCGGAGAGGGCGCCGGCGCAGCCGCCTGCGAAGAGAATGCGGAGGACCTCGGTTTTTGAAAGAGTCGGGGCGGAAGAGCAAGAGGGTATAGGGGATGGGGTATCTGGTTGCGAGTGCTGTTGCGGTTGCGATGTGGAGAACGATGGAGGAGTAGACGAGGAGGTGGTTGAGGCGGCGAAGAATTCGAGGGTCGAGGCGGGCGGCGGTCGTGCGGTAGCCGAGTTGGCGTGTAAGGGATCCTCTCCCCGCAAGATCCTTCGGAAGACGAAGTCTGCGTTCCCGCTGCCGCATCAGGACTTCCCCTTCCCCGACGACGAGAAGAACGAGAATCATGCGACTCACAACCCCAGAAGAAGATCCCACTTGAGATCCCATCATGCACAGCGGTCATCAGCCCACCAATATAGAACCCTCGTAGGCCCTCTTTGCGGGCAATCTGCGACGCTATGCGGAAGGAACCAAGTTTCTTGCCTGGGACGGACTCGACTTGCGCGCGGGTCTTGACGACTTCGATCTGCGAGGGGTCCGAGGGGGTCAATCAATTAGAGAGAGAGGGGGGGGGAGCGAGACGGACGGGTGTTTCTAGCAGAGCGCAGAGTGCGCCTGCGGTTGCGCCGGAAGCAAACACTCGAGAGAGCGCATTCGGGTCTTGTCGGTCCTGATGCAGCGCTTGCCTATGCATCGACGGAGTGGTATCAGCAGTTCGCTCGGTAAAGGCGCAAATGCTCGAAGCAGTCGCTTCCAGCGAGCGACCGCCAGAGCGACAACATTCACCGAACGAGCGGAATGGTTGGTAACGCACATCATCCGCCCATACAGCCCAAAGAACGCCGAATCAATGAACGCCAACCCCAGAATCGGTCCCGCCGTGCCCGCAAAGAAGAACCTGATCCCCTCCGAACGATACAGGCTGATCAGGCCCGGTTTCGCGCTCGACGACGAACCCGACGCGGAGGGGTTCGATGTATGTGCTGGAGAGGAAGATAGAGCTGAGGGAGTGGGAGAGGGCGTCATGAGGGTTGAAGAGGTATGGTTGATGGGGGAGGCAACGGCTGGGAGTGGTGGCGGTGCGCCCGTTGCGCCGAGCGGAGTTGGAGGCGGCGGAAAGGGAAAGGCGGGAGACGGTAAAGGCGGGATGGACGATTTGCCGACTCGTGGAGAAGATGTTGAGGCGGGTTTCGGGGCGGGAGAAGGAGAGCCGTGAGAGGACGGATGGGTCTGGAGGCGGACTTTTAGGACCTGCGGGTGTGTGACCGTCACCTCTGTCCTTTATGAGAACGACTCAACCCGACGGACCTCGAAAGGATTACCTGCGAGCACGCCAACTGCGTGAAGACGGTCGCAAGAGGCGAGGCGGTGTCAGTGAGCGTACTCCTTCACGGTGCAGGCACCTTCGCTAGTTTTTGTACATGCCGTGAGTTCTTCACGGTCCTCCAGCTCGCTTCGAACCTCCCCCGTTCCTGCATCTCGGCGCACCCTCTCCTCCTTGATGAGCGAAGACCTCCCAGCCGTCCTCCTCCGGCCGCTGCGCTGGACCCCGCAGCTCAAGCAAGCGCCTCACCAGCTCCACCCATCCACCCGGCAATCAAATCCGCCGTCGTGTCCCACTTCTCGTCCTTTGGTCGTCGCCCTCGCTCGTCGTCCGAGTCGACGGCCGCGCCCGCTGCGCCTGCCGCGAGTTCGGTCGACTCCATGCGAGTGAGTGCGTGAGCAGCGTGTGCTCGATGTGCTTTTCTAGGTGGAGCAAGTCAGCGGTGCGGGTGAGGCAGACGTTGTCTTCCGGCAAGAGCTGAATTGTTGGAACTGGCCGTCTCGCGCGACTCTCGCTTGCGAGCTGAGCTGGTGTGCTATGGATTGCTACGCTGCTTTGGAGACCGTGAAGACTGAGTTCGCCTTCCTGCGCAGCTTACACCGCCGACGCCGCCTTCCTCGTCACGGCACCTCTCTCACTCGCCTGACTCGCGCGAGGGAGGTAGGAACCGGCAGATGCTGACGGACAGGCGTTGCAAACGGCTACAGCGATTCGAAGCCCAGTGATGCTTGGTGTCGCGATCTCGCTTCTCCTCATCCTCTCGCTCGTCTCGTCTAGGATGCCGTCCTGCGATCCGAGCTACTGCTGCTTCGCACCACTGATTACGGTGTATATGAGAACGACATGGCCGACCTTAGAATCTATATACGCCTCCCGATCTGCCGCCTCACCGCTCCTACAGACCTAATTCGCCAACCCTTTGAACGCCTTTCCCATCCAGCTCATCGAACCCTCCCCTGCTTTCGCCCCTCCGTCGACGCTCTCCCCCGGCCCTGCGAAACACGCCGACTCCCAGACCCTGCCGGTCCCCATGGCTCCGCCTGCGAGATCTCGTCCGGCTTCGCCTCTTCGATTCGAGCACGGGAGACAGAGCGCGATCCGAACCCAACTGCTCCGCGAGGTCCTTTTCGACTCCGACCCCAATCTCGCCCTCTCCCTGCTTCTTTCCCTCGACCCACTCCTCCATCCGCCAATCACCAACTCCGACCAAGTCTTCCTCCTCCCACACTCGCATTCGAGCCTCCCTCCTCTTCTCCCCTCGTGCGGGAGGTCGCGACAGACCGCGAAAGAGATCGCGACAACGACCGCACGAGATTGGTCGCACTCTTCCGACCGCGCGGTGCGTCGTTGCTCTCGTCGGTGGGGGCGAGCAGAGGAGCAGAGGAGGACTAGAATGCTGCGCCGCGTGGAGGGGAAGGGGCCCGGGATTGCGTGTGCGAGGGGGAGGCGGAGGCGGAGGCGGAGGCGGAGGCGGAGGCGGAGGCGGAGGGCAGGAGGAACGGGAGAGGCGAGGGTTAGGGAGGGTCAGGCAACAAAGATTTCGAGGTTGGTCTGGAGGGGAGGGAAGACATCTTGATTTGAGCAAGGAGAACGGGGAGACGGGAAGGACAAGCGGATCGACGCTGGACGGAGGAACGGCACCGGACGGTCGTGTGAGGGAGCGGAAAAGTCGCCGGGTGGTCTTGCTGGTGCTGGACAACGCTGTACAAGGTATGCTCGTCTCGCAAGGACGGCTTGCAACTCGCTCGCTCGTTGTCAGCGAGTCTTCGTAGAACTTTCTTCTCCAGGCTCTGCTCTCACGCCCCCCCCCCCCTCACACGCTGCGCTGCCAGCTAGACACTCGCACCCTCACACGCCATGGCTACCCTCATTCGCCCCACGCCTGTCCGCCCGCGCGCTGTCGAGCCTGCTGTCGAGGTGGCGATCGCGGGATTGGTGGAGTTGAAGGACGCAGGTGCAGGCACGCCGTTGGAAGGCGGGGAGGGGGTCGTGCAGGGATCAGAGACTGCTGCTGCACAGTCTGAAGGCGGTCCGGCGCCGGCACAAGCTCAAGAGCGCCCGCAGTCGGACCACTCTCCCTCGTCGACCAACATCCCTTCTCTCGCCGCACCCGTTCCGATGCAGCCTTCTACACACTCGTCTCCCCGCACACTCCACACACGCCCGATCCAAGTCCCACCTCGCCGCACACTCTCTGCGCCCGCCCCCATCGCGCTCTTCCGCCCTCGTCCCCTCTCGCGCGCCTCCAAGTCGCCCTCCTTAACTCCGCCCGACTCGGCTCTGGAAGAACTCCTCGAGATCTTCTCTTCTTCTCCCGCCATGAGCGCACTTGGGACTCCCCACCGCGCGAGTTCGGAACGGACGATTCTCTTGCCCAGTCGCGCGAGCGGCATTAGGTCGCGTGGACCTGGATATGGGAGGGAGAGTGCTGCACATGGGCACGGACACCCGAGGAAGAGGAGTTCGGGAGAGGGATCGGGAGCTGGGGCGGCGGGAGGAACGTGTGGAGGAAGGAGGACGCCGCCGGTCGTTTGGTTTGATGGAGTCGCGTGTGCGTCGCGCTTTCCCGCTGTACCAGCTCACTTTCTCGCTGTGGCGGAACGCGAGATGGTCGACGTCGATGAAAGCGCACCTCTGACTGCTTCTCCTCCGCCTCTCGCAACAGACTCTCCCCCCTCGCGCGCCTTGACCCGCAATCCCTTCATCCGCCACGCCCAATCTGCCATCCCAATCCTTCACATCCCGCACGGCAAGCCGTCTCAGTCGGAAGGCTCGACGCTCGCTATCTGAGCCGTCCCCTCCTCCTCGACTCGTTTCATACCCTTCCGCTCGCATGCCTTCACCTCACACCGCATGACCCACGGTACGTCTCGCACGAGTCTCAACGCTTGGCAACACCGCCACGCAGTCTTAACGCTTTCACACCCCCGCCTCGCTCGCACTCGCACCGCGCATTCTCACCCTCTGTTCGAGCTTGTTGTCGTCCTAACCGCAATACCGCCTGTTCGTAATTGTAATCGCAATCGTAACCGCGATCGCAAACTTGTTGCCCTTCCGCCGCGGCAGTAGGAGGAGAAGGGCAAGGCGGGTTCCGGCGACTTCGCGCGTATGCGAAATGTGGGAGAGGTCGTTCGGCTTGCTCGCTCTTTGCTCTTCTTTCTCTTTCACAGACCCAACACAAAGACGTCAAGCTGAAGAACCGCCTCGAAGCGAATGTACGCCTTTCCTTCCTCCTCTCCATCGCCATCGACCTTCCTAACCTCCCGTCTCCCTTTCTTTCGCTCCTCGCGGAACGCAGGTCAACACTCATCTCTTCCCTTCTCGCACGCACATTCTCCCGCACTCAACCCGCACCAGGGTCACACGTCAGCCCCCTTCCTCCTCCTCCTCCTCCTCCTCCTCCTCCTCTGTCCTCCATCTCACACCCATCTTTGTTCGCAGCGCCTCCTCTCCTATACTCCCTCATCTTCCTCCGTCTCGACGACCGAGTCTCCCACAGCAGCGGATGAGTTGCACAGGATCGACGACCGCGAAAAGGAGCGCGAGAGGGAGAGGGAGAAGGAGAGGCGGTTGGAGGAGGATATTAGGGAGGCATGGGTTTGGTCCGTTTGGTAGCATGCCTAGTGGAAAGCTTGCCTCTGATCGCTGGACGATGTGGATCAAGTCGAAGGAAGATGCGGTCCAACTTTCGTCGTCGTCGGTGAGGCAGGCTTTTCTTCCTCTCCACCCCGCACACTCCCGCCGTTCCAGTTCTTCCAGCGGTTGTTACACGAATGTTGCTTTGACAGGAAGCTGGGCTGAGGCGCGGAGCAGGTAGCAAGCAGGAGGCGATGTTCCGCTTGCCCTGTCCAGTCTCGCTCTTTTCGCATTCTCGCCATCGGGTCGTAGCCTTGCAGCTGATCTCGATGGCACTGACATTCGCACCGCTCGCCCCAATAGTCTGCTTCCGACTGGGTCCACCTTGCCAGTGAAGCGTACGCGACCTCACACCATCCCCTAGATTCGCGTCTTGCGGGTCGAGCGAGGCTGTTTGAGGAGCGAATGGGCGAGAGAACGCTGTCTAAACAAGCGCGACTCCGTGCAGGGACAAACGAGGAACGAACGCGACCTGCGATCGTGTAGCGTAGTCCTTAATTCGCGGCGCCCAAGTCCGCTACAGGAGACATACGCGGCACCGTGCTGTCGGCTCAAGCAAGGACTTCAGCGCGAATACGAGCAACGACAAAGCGTCGAAGTGATTGCCTCGCCTGTGCCGCTTGGCCATGATCTTCCTAGGCTCACGCTTGATCCGCATGCCTCCTTCGCCTTCCTCCTCCTGCTTGACATCTGACGGCTTGAGGTCGTTCTGATTGACGTCGATCAGCTGCGACTGAAGTGTTTCAACGTGCCAGTTCACCGTAGCTTCGGCAGAGAGATCGTGCCGACCCACCGACAGGACCTCTCCGTGAGGTACACGAGGAGATGGCGAACGAGAGCGAACGTCTCTCAGTCATTCCAGCCGTGCCATGCCCAACTGTCATCGCAGTCGTTGCTGCCGGGAACGCAGTGTACTGCGCCCGAATCGCTGCTCAATCCATCGCAAGTCGACTGAACAGCCTGGCCGGCCGCGCCGTAAGCTTTTTCGGACCAGTCTGCGATCTCGGTGAGGAGATAGTCGGGACAGGGTTGAATCGCCGCATACAGTAAGTGGTTGTGAAGAGAGAGTTGGGTTCGCCGACGATGCCCGGCTGCAAGAATGGGGGTCAGCATCGTCCAGTTGCTGTAGCGGCTGCCATCTGGTGCGCAGCAGGAGATAGTTTGCGCCGAAACGCGTCACTGAGCATGCAAGACCGAACGGTTGAAAGCGCGAACTAAAACCCTGTTCTTGGTGAGCTGCTTTGTCGGCTCCCCCACTTCCCGTCAGGAGAGGCGGACATTCAGCGCAATGCCCCATGTTGTGCCTCATACAACCGATCCTCGTTGGCCACGAAGGCCGGCTGACGGCGGAGCGCAGCCTTCATGGCCCATTCCTCGCCCTGCAACTGCTGGCGTAGGTGATCTTGCTCTCTAGGCATGATTCCTCCGACGGGCGAGAGTGCGCGGCCGGAAAGACGTAGTAGCAGGGGTAGGAGGTGAGAGAGAGGGTGCCGTTGGCGACAACCCTCCAACCGCTGGAGGGTAGAACAGCCAACCAAGGTTCTGAGGGAGCGCGAGCGCTCGAATGCAGAGTCAGCAGCACTGTAGGAGCGCATGGAGCGCCTGGCGAGCGTCCAGTAGGCGGTAGTGCACGTCTGAGTGAGGATGAGCGAGAAGCGCGGGGAGAGGGTGCCGAGGATGGGAGAAGCGGCAGCAGTTGTCCTGATCTCGGCGCAAATAGTGTCGTGGTCAGAACGAAGTCTACGAGCCATGCAGGTGCACTGAAGGCGAGGCAAGAGGGAGAGCGGTGAACTTGCGGGTTGGACAAGGACAACACCGGCTGGCACGCTCGAAGTGGCTCGCGAGGATGCCGAGGGCCACGCAGCAGGTGCACTCGTCCTATTTAGGTGCGCGACGGACCGCTTGCTGACCGGCAACGCCTTCATCGCGCCCGCAGATCCTCCAGGCCGACATGCCAGACGTGCGCCCGCTCGCCTCGATCCTGCGCAGCCTGAACTTCAAGTCGGTATGTGCAGAGGCTCAATCACGTTGCTAGCCAAGCGTGAGCTGATTTTGAGCCGTTCTCCTCCTCCTCCCTGCTTCTCCTTCTCTGCCTCGTGTGGGGTGGCCTTCAATTCACGCTTTTGACGCATCCTCTCAGCAAGCCACGTTGAAGATTGACCAGGCTGGGTTGCGGGTAACCGTGGAGGACGGGCGGTCCTTGCAAGGTGCGTGCTGCTACTCGTCTCCTCGATCCTGTTGCTGACCCTGCGTCAAACCCAAACCAGCTCACGCTTACATCGCCGCATCTGCTTTCTCGTCCTACGTGTTTAAGCTCGACGCGGATAATCCCGCCGCGTACATCGACGTCCCTCCAACCTCTTCCTCACGCGACGGATCTCCTTTCGCTTCTTCACCTGCTCCCGAACCGGCCGGTCCTCCATACTGCCAAATGACCGTCTCGCTCTCGACCATGATCGAGTGCCTCAACATTTTCGGCAATGCGGGCGGCGCGAGCACGAGCGCGTTCAAGCGCGAGTTTGACGATGAGGATGAGGACGGCGCGAGCGGGTGGAAGGGCAAGCGACGAAGGATGGACAGTGAGGACGTCGATGATGACAGGAGAGCTGGGCAGTGCCGAGGAGCCGGAACGGACGACGGCAAGACGACTTCGCTCAGGTTGTCGTACGCGGGTCGGGGCGAGCCTCTAGTCATGCTGTGCGTCCAGCAGTCGCTCGCCTTCCGCTCGTCCTTCGCTCACAGGTCCCGATCACTAGGCTCGAGGAGAGCGGCATCGTCACACGCTGCGAGATCACCACGTATGAGCCGGAAGGCTTGCTCGACCTGACCTTCCAGGATGAGGAGAAGGTGCAGCGGCTAATCATTAAGGTGCGTCCCCATACTGATCCCTCACGCCGCTTGTTATATACCTGACTCCCGTCGCTACGCACAGTCCGAATGGCTCCGTGACGCCCTCCTCGAAGTCCCCTCCTCCTCCGAAAAACTCGCCATCTCATTCTTCCCGGAATACCACGCGCGAACGAACTACCACCCCAATGACCCGACGATGCGAAACGAGGAAGAGGAGGTGCCATTGTTCAGGCTGGAGAGTGTCGGTCCGACAGGAATAACCGAGGTGAGCTGGGACGAAGCGACCCTTGCATGCGCTACGCACTGTCGCGCGTGGTTGACATTAGATCGACACGTCTGCTTCGCAGATGGACTACTCGGAAGACAAGGATGTGCTCGAAGTCTTCGAGTGCGAGCATCCTATCAGGAACAGGTGCGTTTCGCTGATACCGGCTTCTTCCGAAACCTGGATATAACCTAGTCCAGCCGGACGAGATTTATGAGGTAACGACCGACCCGCGCTGACCACGAAGCGCAGCTACAAGTACCAGCACATCCTCCTGACTCGCAACGCGCTGCACGCCTCCATCAAGACTGTGAGTGTGCCTGACCTTATCGTCTTCGCAGCGCATCGAGTGCTGATTCCTCGAGCCTTGCCATCCGCCTTCTCTCATCCGTCACCCCTTTTTCGTCGCTGAACGCGGACACTCGACTTCCCGCAACCCCTTCCTCTTGTCCTACGACAGTCCATCCGTACCGATCCCGGCGGCCTCCTCTCCTTCCAGTTCATGGTTCCACTCTCGCCACGCGGCGCGAAAGCTAGCATGAAGGAGGACAAGATTGGTTTCGTCGAGTTCCTCGTATGTTCCCGTCCTCCTGCAACTGTGGAGACGCAACGCTGCCTGTCGGCCACCCTCTATTGTGATGTTGGACGAGCTTACTCATTGGCTGCGTTCCGCAGGTCGTGGCGCTTGACGATGAGTACTGAATTTCCGCCCATCGTCGCATCGCCTGCCCTTTTTCCCCTTCCCTACCTCGTCCGTCCTCCGTCCCGGTCGCTTCCGTGAGATGCCCACCATGTCGTTGTACTCCTACCCTACCCTGCAACTCTTTTCAGCGCGGCTGAACTTGCGACGGGACATGCTTCCTGTGTTCCTCCTCTGCTCTTGCTCTGGCTCCTGCGCCGCGCTGTATACGCATACGAGTCTCGAGAGCTCGTAGCGTTGGATAAGGCCTGCAAACAGTTTCGCAAGCCGCCGCAACTCGCTCGATCTTCCCCACTTCCGCTCGTCGACCTCTTTCCCTCATCCCGCTCGTGCGACCCTCGCCATCGGGCCGAGCGGCCAGCTCAAAGGCGTGTCATCCTCCTCGCTCGCCGTCGTGGTCGAGGTTTGGGAAGGTCAGCGAGCGACGTCTGCTTTCCTCTGGCGTCTCAAGAGTCTCCCTGCCAGACTCTACGTCGCCAGGAGAGTGTGTGTGCCCTCCCCCGTCACCGCTTCCAGGCCTCCCGCTCACCTCACTTCGCGTCGGCGCGTCGGCGGCCTCGACTTCGCGCTCTTTCGCCTCGTCCCTTCGCCTCGCTCGTTTGACACACGCTCCGGCCCGTTCGCGAGCGTCACACAGCTTCGACGACCACTCGTCAGCGTCTGCCCGCGCGCCCACAGCCTCTCCGGCCCACCCACCCCGCTCCCGAGTCCCCCCCACTATGGGACTCTCGCAGCCCAAGATTGCGAGACTGTTTGCGCAGAGCGAGTCGCCCGAGCAGACTGAGGAGATCATTCTGGCCTACTGCTTCAGGTGCGCAAGCGTCTCGTCGCCTCTTCGTCGCCCGCCGAAGGACGTCAACCTCCTAACCAGGGCTCCAGGGCTCGTTCGCCAGGCGCTGAGCGCTGACTTTGGCTCGTATGCACCTGCAGCAAGTGGACGAACGGTGGCAACCAATTCCAGGTGCTCCGCAAGCTGCACCTCTTGACGCTGTACCTTCGCGCCGTGTCAGTCCCCTCTTCTTCGCACGTTCGGTATCGCCAGCTCATCTCGGTCTTCTCTGCAGCGAACTCGGTCCGAAAGTGCGAGAGCACTATGCGGCATTTGCGATCTGCGCAACGCTCACCAAGACCAACAACGCCGCCGTCATTATCCCGCCTGAAACCGACCTTGGCCGACAGGCATGGAACGACGCCCGCCGCCCACCCAAATCGGTTCTCAAGCGCATACTAACGAGCAGGAGCAACGTCGGCCTCGTCACCGTCTCGCCGGGCATGAGCAGCGGGGAAGTCAGCGACGCCGAGGTCGAGGGTGTCGAGGGGAGGGACTCGGGAGACAGCGGTCCGCGTGGCTTGGGTGGCTTGTTGAACGGCAGGAGGAGCAGGAGCCAGACGATCGTCACGGCTGTCGTCGTCCAGCCTGGTGCGCGGACGGAGCAGCAGCGTTTGCAGGCGGGAGCGGGCGACGGGCTCGGAAGGGGTCTCCTCAGGTGCGCTTCGCGTTTTGCCTGCTTGTCTCGATGTCAGCTTGAACATCTGACGAGCTCCTGGTGGATGTGTGCGCGCAGCGCCCCGCCGAACTACGACGGCGGTCTCGCGCACTACCTCGACGCCAACCCCGACTTCCGGCAAGAGGCGCGCTCTTACGACCCCGACGTTGACTTCCTCCCCGACTACTCGTAGCAGCCGCGCCTACCACCCTGCCCCCGCCTCGCCTTCTGCCGTCTCTTTGCGCCTCCTAGACTGAGGGTCTTTCCGTGTGTTTGCTTTTGGGTCTCTTTCATCGTTCCCTCTCCCTCTCCTTGTCGCCTCTCCCGTCCTCTTCTTCCTACGCATGTTGTCAATCTCCCTCTCTCCCACGAACTCACTCACTACCGCTCGCCCGGGTCGGCTCGCTGCGAAGCAACGATGTCGTGTATCTGCCACTGTCAATGCATGTTCTTTCTGCCGGTCTCCGCTCAAGAGCACGCTCGACGCTGCGCAAGACGTGCCATATCTCTGGTAGATGCAACCCGTCCTCCGACTCATGTTGTCCTCGTTGCCCGCCTCTCTCCCTCCTTCCCTTCACCCCGCTCGCGACTGCCTACCGCGCTGCTTGCCTCGTGCTGTTCGTCGCTCAGGATGCCTCGTGCTGTTCGTCGCTCAGGATGCGTCACGCACCCCCTCGTTGTATGCTACCCCGCAGCCGTTCTCGTGAAACCGCTCCAAGCGCCAAAGTTCGTTCTCGCAGCTCCTGCCACCTCAGCATCCTCGCTCTCCTGCTGCTCTCCTGCTCGTCCGGTTGCGCTACATGGCCGTCATGACCCATCCGCGTGCGCCTACCAGCGTCCGACTGCTTTACTTTCCCATCTGTGGCCGAGGCGAACCGATTCGCTACCTCCTCGAAGACGCGCGCGTTGCGTATGAAGAAAGCAATGATATTGAGCAGTTTACGAGGGGCAAGATGGACTTGGAGGAGTACGCGTTTGGGCAGTTGCCGAGGGTGACGGTGCGTCCTGTTCTTTCGGATGCCCTTCCTGCGGTTGCCGCGAGTCGCAAGCGTCCCTGCAGATCATGAGGGGGTTCTTCAGCTTTGCGAGCTGAGCTTGCATGTGCGGGCACAGGTCGACGGCAAGCACCTCTTCCAACAAAACGCCATCCTCCGCTTCTTTGCCAAAACCTACGGTGCGTCCCAATATTCTCCGGTCCTCGCTCCCGGCGTTTCTCGCAAGGGTCATAGCTGATGCGAGAAGAGGGTCCGTGGACATAGGCTACCATTACTCGTGCGACATCTGGAAGGAGGCGCTCGTGGACCAGCTTCAGGACGCTTGCGAGGTCAGGACCGCGTGGCTATCCGCGCCAGGAACCTGCCCGATGGAGCATCTCACGTTGATACTTCTACTGGTGATGGGATTCTACAGGACTTGAACATCGCCTACGTCCGCTGCATCTACTCGCCCGACTCTGTGCGTTCAGCTCCATCCTCAGCTTCTCTGGCCCTCGAGTCGAAGCGAGCTGACTGTTCATCCGGTTGCTGCGGCAGGCCACACTTCTCCAAGCGCTTGTCAGGGATTACGTCCCGAAGGTCATGCGCCAGTTCGAGCACTTGTTCGCGAAGAACAAGCACGCGTCGGGCTATCTCGTGCAGGACAAGGTACGTTTCACTCGTCCCAGTCCGTATACGCGATCTGTGCTGCGATGGGGTACAGGCTGCCACTCGTCATAAAATGTCGTAACACTAACCCTGTGTTCCTCACCTCGAAAAAGCCCACCTTTGCCGAATTTCACCTCCTCTACCTCCTCCACGCCCTCGTGCACCTCAAACCCACTCTCCTCTCATCCTACCCGACCCTCCAAGCCTGGAACGACCAGATGTGGGCCCGCGAGGGGCTGAAAAAGTACAAAGAGAGCAGGAGGATGAAGGAGATGTTGAATGGGAATGCGAATGGGCAGAGGGAGGTGGTTATTGGTGTGTAGGGAGGGGGCGGGGGGGGGGGGGCGGGGGGGGGGGGGGGGGGGGGGAGGGGGGGGGGGGGGGGGGGGCCTGCATGAGGCCGAGCGAACGGGCGAG
>QYSD01000163.1:0-15380 GCA_009806315.1 Rhodotorula sp. ZM1
GCTCACCCACTACATAGACTACAGATACACTACACTACACAAGCTATACACATATACTGCTAGTACTGTACTGTGCTATTACAGATACTACATAAGCACACTATGTCACTATGTCACTATGTCACTATGTCATAATGTCACTATGTCACTATGTCACTATGTGGCTATACAGTACACAGTACACTTACATTATACAGTACACTGACTATGTGAATAGACTATATCACTATACAGTACACTGACTATGTGGCCATACAGTACACTGACTATGTGAATAGACTATATTACTATACAGTACACTCACTCACTCACTATATAACTACCGGGACCGTACCTGCTGGGGCTGGTAGACAGTATACACACTATACAGTACACTGACTATGTGGCTATACAGTACACTGACTATGTGACTACACTACCTCTTGATTATGTGGCTATACAGTACATTGACTATGTGACTATACTATACTATGTGACTATGTGACTATACAGTACACTAGTACAGACTACAGTACACAATACACACTATACAGTACATTCATTATGTGATAACACTACCTCTTGCCTCTTGCCTCCCCCGGCCCCCCATGGGGGGGGCAGCCTGGGCAGGTCAAAGGGAAGGGCAGGTCAAAGGGAAGGGCAGGTCAAAGGGAGGGGCAGGTTATTACAATACATTACACAATACCGGCAGGGCAGAGGCAGGTCATTAGAATGAGTAATTACCCTGACACCCTGGCTGGGCAATGAGAAATTACACGGGGGGGGTGCATTATAGGGCATTAGAATCATTACACTACACAGGTTATTACACAATATCCATTACAGGTATTCATTAGAAGGAGTCATTACATACTACACATTACAGTAATTAGACAATGCATTAGACAGGTCATTAAAGTTATTAGAGTCATTAGGGTCATTACAGTAATTAGACAATGCATTAGACAGGTCATTAAAGTTATTAGAGTCATTAGGGTCATTACAGTAATTAGACAATGCATTACAGGCAGGTCATTAAAGTAATTAGAGTCATTAGAGTCATTAGAGTCATTACTGTTATTACACACACATACTACACACATACTACACATTAGTTATTACACTATGCATTACAACTCATTAGAATGAGTGAGTGAGTGAGTGAGTTATTACACATACTACACACTAGTTATTACACTATGCATTACAACTCATTAGAATGAGTGAGTTATTACACAATACATTAAATACATTACACAATACATTACACAATACATTACACAATACATTACACAATACCGGCAGGGCAGAGGTAGGTTATTAAACTAATTAGGGTCATTAGGGTCATTACAGTAATTAGACAATGCATTACAGGTAGGTCATTACAATAATTAGACAATGCATTACAGGTAGGTCATTACAATAATTAGACAATGCATTACAGTTATTAGACAATCCCGGCAGGGCAGAGGCAGGTCATTACAGTTATTAGACAATCCATTACAGGCAGGTCATTACAGTAATTAGACAATCCATTACAGGCAGGTCATTAGAATGTGTCATTACACACCACCGGCCTGCTGGGGGACTGGGGGCAGAGGCAAGTCATTAAGTAAGTAAGTAAGTAATAGGGTCATTATAGTCATTACTGTTATTACACACTACACACTTGTTATTATAGTGCATTACTACTACTACTACTACACACTTGTTATTACACAGTGCATTACTACTACTACTACTACTACTACTACTACTCAGTAAAGTAATTAGGGGGGCAGTACTACACTGTACTACTACTATACAAAATACTACACCACTGAGGAGGGGGAGATATTACACTACTACTATACATGGTACACAGTATACTAGAGGGGGTACTATACAAGGTACACAGTATAATATAGGGGTACTACTATACAAGATACTACACCACTGAGGAGGGGGGAGGTATTACACTGTACTAATACTAATACTAATACTAGTACTAATACTATGTACTAGCCAATACTAATACTAATACTAATACTAGTACTAATACTAATACCAATACTAATACTAGCCAATACTAGTACTAATACTAATACTAATACTAATACTAGCCAATACTAGTACTAATACTAATACTAGCCAATACTACTACTACTATACATGGTACACAGTAGACTATACAAGGTACATTATAGGTACTACAGTACATAGTACACTATAGGTACTACACTACAATATAGGTACTACACTATAGGTACTACACTACAATATAGGTACTACACTATAGGTACTACACTACAATATAGGTACTACACAGTACTATATAGAGACTACTAGGCTAGGTACACAGTACACTATAGGTACTACACTACAATATAGGTACTACACACTACATTATAGGCACTACACAGTACAATATTGGTACTACACTCTACTATTTATTATAATAAGAATAAATTATAATAATAATACTACTAGACAAGGTACTATTAAGAATTATAATAATAATAATACTACTACTACTAGACAAGGTACTATTAATAAGAATACTACTAGACAAGATATTATTAATACTACTAGACTAGGTACTAGTAAGTATTATACTACTACTAGACAAGGTACTATTTAGTACTATACTACTACTAGATAGGGTACTATTTAGTATTATACTACTACTAGGTAAGGTACTATTTAGTAATATACTACTACTAGGTAAGGTACTATTAATAAGAATACTACTACTAGGTACTAGGTACTATTTAGTACTACTAGGTACTAGGTACTATTTAGTAATATACTACTAGGTAAGGTACTATTTAGTATTATACTACTACTACTAGGTACTAGGTACTAGTAATAATTATACTACCGGACCCCCTATGGGGCAGGACAAGGTACTATTTAGTATTATACTACTGCTACTAGACAGGGTACTATAGAGTATACTACTACCACTAGACAGGGTACTACTTAGTATTATACTACTACTAGACAGGGTACTACTTAGTATTATACTTCTACTACTAGACAGGGTACTACTACTACTACTACTTAGTAATACACCACTAGACAGGGTACTACTTAGTACTATACTACTACTAGACAGGGTACTACTTAGTACTATACTACTACTAGACAGGGTACTACTACTACTACTACTACTACTTAGTAATACACTACTAGACAAGGTACACACTATAAGATACTATTAACAGTAATTATATAAGTAACTATGTTATACATTAATAAAAAATTATTATTAAGAAATAATAATAAAATGCGAAGAACCCCACATAGGCGTCTTTTTGACAAAAAACTGACAGGTTTTGGGGGTCAGTTTTTAGTGATTTGTATAAGTGAACGCTATTTTCACGTTTTATTTGCTTTTGCAACTTTGTAATTATGACACTGCATTGCACCGTTTTAGATTAGTACTTTTGCAAAATTGCTAGTTTAGCTACCTCCAGAGGGCAGAAAAAAGCGCAAAAATTGACAAATTGCAAATGCAGCACTACATTACACTGTCCTAGGTTAGCAAAATTTTGCAAAATCGTCAAAATTGCATGCAAAAATGCAAAATGCAAAAGTGCAAAATGCAAAAATGCAAAAATGCAAAACCAAAATTTGCAAATGCAACACATTACACCGTCTGACTCCTGGGGCTTAGCATATTCAGTAAAATTTGCAAGTACTGCTTTGGGACCTAAGTGATAAATTGCAAAATTAAAGTAGCAACACAGCATCGGCCTGCATTAGCATAGTACCTATTGCTAATTTACTAGTGACTTTATTGCATTGCAGCTAGCATTGACTAGCATTAAGCATAGCATTGCAGTGCATGACTTAGCATTGACTCTGGGGCCGCTGGTAAGCACACGGCATTGCATAAACTTTCTAGGTGCATAAGCTAGCAACTTGCAATTTAATACAAGTGTGTACTGACTAGCAATTTAATGCAAGACTACACTTGCTTAAGTTAACATGACAGCTAGCAGCAAGCAAGCAACAAGTAAATAACTAGCAGTACTGTAACTAGCTAGTGTAATGCAGCATAGACTTGCAACTAATTCACTAGGGTCTTATGCTTACTATAACTCTCTGACCCCCAGACTATGAGGGGGCATGGTAATGCAGCACTAATTTACAATTAAGACAATAATTTGCATTCTGTCTGTAACTTCATAGGGTGCAAAGTAGTAAGGACTATACTAATTTGGGTGCACGGTGCAAGGCTATTGCAAGCTTGTGACTGGCTGCAAAGGCTTGTGTACAGTAAGGTGACTGCAAGCAAGTGCTTAGCTAGGGATGCAAAGAGTGCTTTAAAAGGCTCCTGCCCCCAGCCGGTTAGGTGACTGCATGTAAATCTCTGCTAGTTAGTAGCATTGCCTCGTGTACAGTTAGGCTGTTGCAAATGACTCGTAATGCAACGAATGCATAATGTAAGTCGCATTGCACCGTCCAGTTACTGAGTAGCTAGTCATGCAAAGCTATGTAGTTATGTAGTGCACACAGCTAGTCATGCAATGCAATGTCAATGCTATACAGTACACACTGCTAGTCATGCAATGCTATGTAGCTATGTAGCTATGCAATGCACACAGCTAGTCACTGCAAGGCTATGGTATGCTAGTCATGTACACAGCAAGGCTATGGTATGCTAGTCATGCACACAGCAATAGTATGCAGTGTTCAATTAAACAGGAACAGTCTGATTCGAACAGACACCACTAGACTTTGGAGGTCTGTATGCTACCACTGACACTATGTTCCTGTTACCGCCATGCTAATGATACATGCTGCATATGTGACACGCAGCACCCTCATAACACCATAGCTGGGCGCACACATAGCTAGGCACATGTCACATGTCACATGTCACATAGCTCTAGCATATCACTATATCACTATACTATTAGACTCACATTGCAAGTAACATCGCTAGGCAGATGTGATACATAGCTAGTAACACTTAATGAACATGTAATACAGCTCCTGATACGGACTTTAGTTACTTATGACACACTGCATATGTGACCTACAGCTCTAGTATAGCACCATGCCATTAGACTTATATTGCTAGTTGCACTTAATGCACATGTCACATGTCACATGTCACATGTCACATGTCACATGTCACATGTCACCCATAGCCCTTACATAGCACCATGCGGGCACAGACTGCATATGCGATACAGACTACTAATGTGACACATGGCTCCCACATTGCACCATGTCATTAGATTAAAAAGGCTAATGACACATACTGCATAGACATACGGCTTCCATTATACTGTGCTATTAGACTGACATTGCAAGTGACACATACTGTTAATGCAACAAGTTGCTGTCACATAGCACGGCCGCCTTCCCCAACCTGCCCTTAGTAGTACCTGCCCTTAGTTGTACCTGCCCTTAGTTGTGTGTCAGGGTGTCAAGTAGGGGGTCACTGAGGTTCCAAACACCAGACTAGTACATACTGCTGTCGCATTGCACCATGCCATTACACAAATATAGCAAGCATACTAGCCCAGGCTAGTACATAGAACTGTCGCATTGTACCGTGCATGACTAGCAAGCATACTAGCACAGGCTAATACATACAACTGTCGCATTGCATTGTGCATGAGGTTGCAAGCATACTAGCACATCCAGCTAATTTAACACCAGCTGGGGGGTCAAGTATCAAGTATCAAGTATCAAGTATCAAGTATCAAGTATCAAGTAGGTGGTCAAGTAGGGGATCAAGTAGGGGATCAGTTCATGCAAGGGTAGTGTGACTTGAACACACATTAACGAATTTGAAGTTCGCTGTTCTGCCTATTGAACTATGCCCTTAGATGTATTGCAACATAAGCGTTGCTTATAGCAAGGTAGTCTGCTGGAATGCAATACTACATGAGCCTTTGCTAGGAATGTTATTAGCAATAGTATTACAAGGGAAAGGGAAAGGGGTTAGTGACTATGCACCTCATCAATACACAGACACATACAAGAACAACCACACAACATCTACAAAGTCTAAAACATAGTATAGCAAGAGATTATTGGAATGTAACACTTACACTATATAACCAGCCGTGAGGCAGATGTACAGATTCTATGTTTTAGGACTATAGCTTCAACCTTCCCCTTTCACTCCTGACCTTTAACCTGACCCTTAACCTGACCCTTAACTGTGTTGGTGGGAATTAGGTTAACTGTGTTGGTGGGAATTAGGTTAACCTGACCCTTAACTGTGTTGGTGGGAATTAGGTAGTGGGGTCCAAGGTGTCTGGTGTGGGTATAAGGTGCTTAACGTTTAGTCTCTGTAGCCTGCATTAGCTTGCTGATTTACCTATTGCTAGTAAATTTGTAGGTGTAATAGTACCAAGTACTAACAGGCTAGTCCCAGCATAGTGTTATGTTATGTTATGTATTGCTATTTACATAGCAAGCAGGCACTGTGCCAGTAAAGAATAGCAGCTTCAAAACCTAAATGGTGGTGGTCTGTTAATTGGTAGCTAAGCAATCGCATAAAAGCAACTGCAATGAACAGTGTTCCAATAATAACATGGAACCCATGAAAACCAGTTGCAAAGTAAAATGTAGACCCATAAGCACCGTCTGCAATTGTAAAGCTAGCCTCATGGTACTCAAGTCCTTGAAGCATAGTGAACACTACAGCTAATGCAATAGTAACAATTAAACCAGCAATAGTACCAGCACGACTACCTTGAATTAATGAGTGGTGTGCATATGTAACACTAGCACCTGAACCTAGCAAAATAACTGTGTTCAATAGTGGGACCTCATAAGGGTCCAATGCTTGAATACCAGCAGGTGGTCATGCATTACCTAGCTCTACAGTAGGTGCAAGTGCTGAGTGGAAATAAGCCCAGAACACACTAATGAAGAAGAACACTTCACTTACAATGAATAGTGCTACACCTAAGTTAAGTCCTTTTTGGACTGCAAATGTGTGATTTCCTAGCAAAGCACCTTCTGCAATAACGTCACGAAATCATAATGACATTGAAGCAACTACTGTAATGAAACCAATGCTAACTAGTAAACCTCCATTAGCATAGCCATTAAAGTACATAGCTGCTGCTACAGTCAAAATAAGTAATGAAAAAGAAGTCAGTAAAGGTCAAGGTGAAGGTGTAACTAAGTGGTATGGGTGTGCTTGAAATTGTGCACGAGTGACTCGTTGAAGCATTTTAACACCTGCTAGTAAGACACTGCATTGTAAATTACATTTATTTTAAATTTTGCATTGCAAGCATGAGCAGGATAGTGCAGGTACTTACAGCAAGCATTTTATTACTAATTGACTACACTTAGCCTGTAATTAAACGGTTCAATGCAATATAAAAGTGCTTAATATGTAGTATAGCGATTTGCTACATTCATACTCTAATAAAACCGTACAATGCAACAGCAAAAGGTGCTTAATAGCAAAAGGTATATATTTGCTGCAGTCAACTGTCTAATCACCAGCGCATGGCAAATTTGAAATTTATGCTATTTTACATTGTCAGTCGGTCCTGCCGGCGAGCCAATGCAGTACATTGCTGTGACCGAGTCACAAAACTGTAGTCAGTCATTTGCAATAGCTTTATGCTATGCAACACCCCCAGGTTCAATTGCTAACAGGGGGCTACGGGCAAAATGGGATTCGAACCCATGGTGCTATTAAGCACACTTTATTTCAAGTAAAGCACAATCGACCACTCTGTCATTCACCCTGCACCGTCTGCTATTGCCTTGCATATGCAAAGATGTGACTGCATAGGCTGCAGCTAGTCAATATATGTCTCCCTTTCCCTTTCCCCAGGTCAATGGTAGAGCCGCTGTTGTAACATGTTTTGCAGCTAGACTGCTTCTTATAGCGTTTAAGCTTGTGTTGCATGATTGCATCGCACAGCATTGACTCGTGTCACAGCATTGACTAGCATAGTATTGACTAGCATTGTATGTGCTGGCATACGGCCTGTTGACTAGCACAGCATTTACTTGCATAGCACGGCTGGGGCAGTTACACAGCCTGCACCAGGCCGGACTAGTATTGCATTGACTTGCATAGCACCGTGTACTGTATAGCATTGACTAGCATCAGCTTACATAACATTGCATAGCGTTGCATTGACTAGCATTTACTAGCATTGCACTTACTCCTCCCGGGCCCCCCCTTCGGGGGGGCCGATGCCAACTATGGCTCGTGGGTAGTAGGGTGAGAGGGACTAGCTAGCCTTGCAAGTAATGGGACTTGAACCCATATGACATAGCGTCATGGTTGCTTAAGAACCACCTGTCTACCATTCCAGCATACTTGCAATAAGCCTATCTATTATAGATAGTTAGCTGGTTTAGCATTGCAAATCTAGTCCCTTGTCAAGTTGCAGTTGCTTGGTAATTTACATGCTAATCCTACCGTTTATTATAGATTTTATGTTAATTAACTAAATTAACAACTAGCTATTTAACTCCGTTACCTCTAGACAAGTATTCATAGCAAGCACGTAAATGTTTATGTTTTGCTTTCGTTGGCCGACGAACTAAATAAGCTGTTAATTGAACCTTATGCTGTTAGCTATTAAAGATCGGTGATGCATATGACTTGCTGCACTTACTCGCATTTTGTATGCTAATTGTACCGTTTTACATTAACGTCTAGCAAAATGTACAATTAGCAATAGACTGCTAATTTAACATAGTCTGCTATTGCCATCTGACATCATTAAAGTATAATGTTTGCTAAATTAAGGCGAAATGCTGTTTATTAAATTGTCTGCAATTAGCGATTTAAGTATGGTAGTGCCTACGACTTAGCAGTCATTTGCTAATTTTAAGTTTGCTATGGACATCAAAGTACGTTAATGCATATGCTTTACTCATTTAGTTGCTTATAGAACTACCTGCTATTAGCAATTTAAGGCAGAGGATAGTGGGATGGTTAAAGCTTTTTGGGGGGAGGAGTAACAAGGGGTTATTTAGACTCACATGCTAAGTCTAATAGTGTGTTCTCAACTAGTCCAATGACAGGCACGATAATTAAGAACCAGCTGAAGTATAAGCTAGTGCTAATCATACCTACTGTCACGAATGGCTCTTCAACGTGCTGACTACCGATGTACATAAGTACAAAGAAGTTAGCAACAAACAGTCAGAAGGCTCATCGCATTAGAGGTCGGAACTGTGAACCTCGTACACGTGATGTGTCAACGATAGGCATAGCTAGTAAGATTAGCAACGATGCAAACATCGCAATAACACCTAATCAATAGCTTGTTTAATGCTTGCTTGCTTAATGCTTTAATGCTAGCAAGCTAGATTAATGTTTAGTTAATGCTAGCTTAATGCTGCTGCTTAATGTTTGCTTAATACAGCTAGCAAAGCTACATAAGGCTTAATGCTGCTAGCTAACAATACTAGCTGCAATGCATCTATTTGCTATTGGACTTCATTTTAACAGCCTTTACTGCTTTAAACGTTAAGTCGCTGGGGTATATTACCTGCTTATTGACAGTTGTGACTATAGTTAGTACTCTTGCTTAATTAGCGCAGTCTTTAAGCATTAAATTAAAGTACAAGCCAATGCGTAGCTTATTAGGGATAGATCGAAGAATAGCATAGAATGGTAGTAAGTATCATTCAGGCACGATCGAAGGCGGAGTTTGCAAAGAATTAGCTGGGATGTAGTTATCGCTATGACCTAAGTAGTTAGGTGCATAGAAGACGATCACAGCTAACGCTAGCATAAATAAGAAAACTGTTACTAAGTCTTTAAATGTGAAGTAAGGATGGAAAGGCAGTCGGTCTGTGTTACCACTAATGCCTAGCTGTCTTCGAAGCTTGGAAGGCCTTGTGCCGCTAACCATGACCGGCCCCAGCCCGCCCTGTGGCCCCCTTTGGGGGCAGCGAAGCCCCAGGGCCGGGCGGGCTGGGGCAGGCGGCTGATGTGCCTTAAGCAAAGTCTGCAAATGCTGCTTGGCTGCATCTACGCTATGAAAGCCATAAACGCCATTAATAGTACCTATTCCCCCGTTTGGTCCCCCTACTTGTCGGCGGGCTGGAGGCAGGGGCCAGACTGCGGTGCATAGGTCGGCCTTTCAATTGCATAATACGGTTAAATGCCGGTTTGCTTTGCCATTCATCGAAGAATAAGACCGTTTCATTGCAGCAGTGGCCAGCTGCATAGGACGTGCGGTCGTTAAGCCTAGTGCTGCTAATAGTCCATCTGACATTTGTGTCCAGTTTAAGCTGCCAGGCGGCAAGGCTTAAAGGTAATGGAAAGCCTATATTAGGACATCATAGCATATAATGCATAACCTCCCCTAGAAGGATTGCTGCTACCATGCTCATGCAATGCTAGCAAGTGCATTGCTGCAAGTGCTGCAAGGATGAACGGTAACAAGTAGTGTAATGAAAAGAAACGATTTAACGTTGCATTATTGACACTGAAGCCACCTCCAAGCTTAAGCTGTAATAATACGGTGTAATGTAGGCCATTTGCTGCAAATTTGCAAGCATTGTAAGTTACATACCCTTCACCTCACCATGTTCCTTCAACAGGTTAGGTGCTCGGTGATGATGTGTGACTAGCTAATGCCCTTCACCTCACCATGTTAGGTGCTCGGTGATGTTAGGTGCTCGGTGATGATGTAGGACTCAGCAAGCATAACATCACACAAGCCTTTTTTTGCATATTACAGTATAAGTACATCAGAACAAGTCTTATAACTAGACGGTGTTATTGCTTCGTGTGTTCATTGAAGTGCAACTTGCAAATGATTGCATTTTAAGCTGACTATGCCCATGTAGGTACAGCTTAATAGTCAACAGTCTTTGCATTTTGAAGCAAGCAGTCCAAGGTTGCTGTAATCACGTGAGCCTTTTAGACGAATTGAACGAAGTCAGTCCCAATTCATGGGATTGCAGACAGCAGGTTCGTAATAACGGTAGCCTTGCTTACATCGAACCATAGCGTTCAATGCTGTGCTTACGTTGCAAATGTGCAAACGTCAAGCCTTAAGCCTATATGTATCGTTTTAATACAGGCTAGCTTCGACTATACATTGAACACCTACAGGTGTCTACCGATGGTGTAGTCTGTAGCGACTGCTGCAGTATGCCTGTGCTGTTGCTAGCAAGCATGCTGCAAGCACCCGACGGTCTAATTGGACGGTGCAATATTGACCGTTTACATCAGCATTGCACATAATTGCAGTTGCAATTAAGCACTATGTTGCTTAAGCCTATGATGCTATTTAAGCTTGTACTGCATTGAAGGCACGACGTGAGGCATCACAATAGCACGCAGTGCAGACATAGACTGCGACCACCGGCGGGGGCAGCGTCACTGATTTGCAAGACCTGCACTTTGCACTTTGCACTGTTGCTTTAAGACCGTACAGCTGTTGCAGCACGTTGCATAGGTGCGTGCACTCAGCATACGTAAAGCAGTTAGTAGCTAGCGCTAGACTATAACCACACTTGCAGCCATCGTCCAGGATCCAGACTGCAAGGGCTAGTGGTGTTAAGTAGTCTGCAATATTTGCAGGCACCACCTTCACAGTATTCCAATACCATGTAGCATGCAGTCAGTTCAACCTAACATAGGTGTAGGTGTGAAATCGAATAATGTAACGCACAACACCGTTTTCAGTTAGGCGTGTCTGCACTACAGGTGGCTCAGCATTGCAATAGCCTTTGCTTGCATACTGACTATGTAGTCACAGCAAGTAAGCCATGTTGCTAGCCTCTATGTAGAGGCTTAAACGCGTACCATGTCCTGCAGCACGACGTTCTAAGGTTGCATCACTTAGCAGGTTACCATATATTAAGCTTAAGAGGTCCTTATTATGTGGACCAATGCGACACTGCTTTTAAACGTAATGCAACCTTGCCTTTTTTTAAGACAACAGCAGTACATAGCAATGCAACTAAATAGGGAGCTTTAAGCATACATTTAAGGCGCTCACCTCACAATGACATCTGACCGTAAGGCAGCACATACAGTCACTTGCATGCTAGCAAGACACTAGCACACACTGTACCTGCATAACAGCAGGCCTTGAAAGCTATAGCTTAGTGACACGACTGTACATTAAGCAGCTGTTGCAGCTACCCACAAGTGACGCAGTCTGTAGCGACTGCAGCTTTAATTTACAGTCGACGGTCTAAGTAGACGATGCAAACAGCAAGCCAGAAATGACAATTTGCAAGCAAAGGGGCTGCAAAGGCTCATGTGGAGTCACAGTTATTTGCAGCTATGCAATGCATTAATGCAGGCAAGGTGGCTGCAAAGGCTCATGTGAAGTCACACTAATTTGCAGATCTGTGCTGTGTTAATTGCATGCAAAGTTGTTGCAAAGGCTCGTGTGAAGTTACACAAGTTTGCAGCTATGCAATGCAAAATTGCTTTTCGTCCCCCAAAACAAGCAAGGTGGTTGCAAAGGCTTGCCTAGAGTTGCAAGTTAGGGCATACTTTGACCGTTAACACTCGTGTAGCCTCAGGGCTGACCCCTGGACTATGTAAGACGTGCTGTTACATGCTAATGCAAGTAGCTGTTGCTAGTTAATCGCACATGAGGCTTTGCTTTTCGTCCCCAAAACACTACGTGGTTACAAGCATGCAAATTGCTAATGCAAGCAAATGCAAGTAAATGCAAGCAAATGCAAGCAAATGCAAGCAGCTGCTAGTCAATAGCACATGAGCTTAAATAGCATGCAAATTGCACATGCAAGCACATGCAGGTACATGCTAGTCAACACTACATGAGCCTTTGCAGCATGCATATTGCACATGCAAGCAAAAGCAGGTACATGTAAGTCAACAGTTCATGAGCCTTTACAGTAAGCATATTGCAAATGCAAGCATTAATTGGACACATGCTAGTCAACACCACATTATGCTTTGCTAGTGCCCCCCTGCCCCACACGAATGTGTGGGGCTGGGGGCACTCAGCCATGGGTACATTTTGCACGTTTTACATGTTAGGCAATGAATTCACCTAGAAATGCAGTCAGACAACCTACTACAAACAACATATGAGTTTGTAATAGCTGTATCCTAAAAGCACCTTGTGATTAGAGGATCTTGGGTTCAGTATTGCAGTGTCACTAAACGTAGTCTCGACTATACATTAAGCCTCTAAACTGAGACCTAAACGTGATCTAGTCTGTAGCGATCGGGCTGGGGCCGATCGACGGTCTGAAGCTACATAAGCTTGTTAACCGTTTACACGTTTATTGCCTATTGCTGTCTAATAGCATAGGCTAAAGACACAAGACTTTACTAAAACTTTAAGTGTACTAAACATGCTACTACTTTAGCTTGTATATCATTGCTGTCTATTAGCATAGGCTAAAGACATAAAACTTTACTAATACTTTAAGTGTACTAAACATATGACTACTTTAGCTTGTATATCATTGCTGTCTAATAGCATAGGCTAAAGACACTAGACTTTACTAAAACTTTAAGTGTACTAAACATAGCCTTTTAGCTTGTATAGCATTGCAGGGTGTATGTGTGGTTTAACTAAAGCTACAAATGCTGGTATTGACTGCTTACACACAGTTACACGTCACTGGTTAGGAGCACCTGCACCTGTAACTGACGTTCGTAATCCATACATGCTAGTTAGTAGAGCAGCCAATCGTTCACAGTCTGCTTTACTAAAGCAATTAGTAGCAAAGCTTACACCTGGATTAGACTGACATGAACCATCCTGTATAAACCAGTGTGCAATAGCTAGTGGTGTTAAGTAGTCAGCTACTCACATTAAACACTCACATTAAACACTCACATTAAACACTCACATTAAACTAGTGTATGAGTAGGTTCAGAATTGATACTTTAAGTACTCACCACTAGTAACTATAGCAGGTAGTACCTCATGTGATGCTATACCTGGGGGCCGGACAAAAAACAGCTCACCAGCCCACCACCTACTAACATACACAGTGCATTGTAATTACTAACATACACAGTGTATTGTAATTACTAACATACACAGTGCATTGTAATTACTAACATACACAGTGCATTGCAATTGTGTGGTCCAATACGATAAATAGCTTTAATACGACCAAACTTTGCAGCTGCTAAAACACATGTAGCAGTAAAAGCTGCTCCGACCATACCAAGTTATAGCAATTTGTGTTATAGCAACAAAATATCACCTCAAGTTATAGCAATTTGGGCATTTAAACCCATCATCAGTACTAAAATGATAACACCAATAGCTCATACTAAAGTACGAGGTGATCGATAAGATCCATAGTACAGACCTCGACCAATGTGTAGGTATACACAAATAAAAAAGAATGACGCAACGTTAGCATGCAAGTAACGAATTAGCCAGCCGTAATGCACGTCGCGCATAATGTGTTCAACGCTTGCAAAAGCTAAGTCAATAGAAGGTGTGTAGTGCATTGCTAATGTGATGCCTGTCACGATTTGAATGACTAAGCATAGCCCTAGCAATGACCCAAAGTTCCACATGTACGTAATTGATCCTGGTTGTGGACTGTCAATCATATAGCTGTTAACTAAACCTAAAATAGGGTGTGTTTTAAGCAATCGCATTTATTAATACTAGACCAGCTAATGTTAACTAATAAGTAGCTATTAGTCTACAGTGCTGTGTGCAATAACTGCACAGTGTGTCTAACACACACGTGTCAATAGTGTACTATGTAATGTCTGTTCAATGTTTAATAGCGCTACTACAAAGCTAAGTGCAAAAGCAATAGCAAACAACCAATGTTGTTTATGTATAGCCAACTTACTTATAGTATAGTAAGCTACCTGTTAACTACTAGCTTGTTGTGTTACAATACTACATGCTGTGTTACAAACATAATTATAACTACTTGAGTATAGCTATATTACACTGCTATAATACTATATCGTGTGTTACAAGCAGAATTATAACTACTTAAGTATAGCTACACTACATTGTTACGATACTATATCGTGTGTTACAAGCATAATTGCTAACTACTTGAGTATAGCAACATAACTACTTGAGTATAGGAGTATAGGAGTATAGGAGTATAGGAGTATAGGAGTATAGGAGTATAGGAGTATAGGACTATAAGAGTATAGCTACATAGCACTGTTACAATACTACTGTCGTGAAATACAAGCCGGTGCTAATCATACTAAGTACATAGTAACACATAGCTACACAATGCTATATGCTGTTATAAGCTATGCTATTAGTAATGTAAGTCTATGCTAACTACATAGCAACACAAAACTATATGACATGTTACAAGCAATGTAGCTAATAATGTACATTTATACTAACATAACAATATAATACTACTGCCTCCCCCATGTATTATAAGCATGCTAAGTGTCAGGCACGGTAATTAACTGTAACGAGTAAACAGGTATTGCACTAACTAGCTAACTC
>QYSD01000164.1:0-14764 GCA_009806315.1 Rhodotorula sp. ZM1
AGGGGGGTTAAACCCCTGTTAATCATTAACAATGGCTGTAACTACTTGTGGGGCGGGTTGCACGTATACTCTATGTATAGCTTCATCTGCCAAGTGGCGGGAATGGGAGGAACAGGCCTTGCTTGACCTGCTGGAGATTGGCTGCAGCTTGGCATAGCCGCATGTCACAAGTGATCTCTTTCTATAATGCAGGAACGGGGAAGGCGGAAGCGGGGATCAGGGAGAAGCTAGTATGCGAAGGTTTCGACACGGGTGCACACACAGAGTGCCGCGTCGCTTGTTGCAGGTCAAATAGGACTTGCCACAGAGCTGGGCAGTCAAAAAGTTGGAGGGCAAGGATCCAAGCCTCTGGACATAATCACAAACTTCACCTTGCAGTCTCCCTTCAATGATATCCTCCTTCCAACTTGACCCATCCCAGCTCACAACTCACACAGCTTAGACTGCTTGACTGAGCTTGCTGAAACTTGCTCTGAAATCACGTCGCGGTTTTGTCATGTTGCAGAAAGTGTCAGGTAGTCAATCCAGAGGCAGGATTTTATCACCGTTGGCTCTCTTTTTCTGCCTACGGTGTGTTGTGATCGTCCTTTGGGGGGTGTCTCTGGGCACTTTCAGTGGCTTCACACATGCAGTAGCTTGGAAAGTCTCCTGGGCAGCCCTGAATGAAGGCATTTTGCAGCGTAGAGACGTTGGGAGGATAACAAATACAGGAGCTTGTGGACCCCAGTCAATACTGAATCAAGCTTTGTTCCAGAACGAGAGGGGAGGGGAGCCCTACAGAAAAATCGAGATAGGCGAGGAAAGCAAGCAGGCTACAGCTAGATCAATCACACAAACATCCGTCCTCAACACTTCCATTACTACCTGTCTGACTGTACCTGTTCAAGCAAGGTCAGATGCAAGTGGGAGTGAGAAAAGCTGAAGAAACCAGAGTTGAGGAGACCGGAAGAGTCGCCAAAGACAAGCAGGCGAAGCCATATCGGGTGAAGAAGGAGGGAGGGACTGTCAGACATGCAGGATTGAGAGGTGAAGGAGGGAGGGAAGGACTGTCAAACGCACAGGTGAGCACAGCCTCAAGCAGGTGGAAGCTCTCAAAGGCTTGTAAACCCCGGGGGCCTGATTGTAGAGACTCTCTACAAGGGTACGGGTGAGCACAAAAAGGGTATAGCTCACACTGCAGGTGAGCAAAAGATGCAGCTTGCCTCCAGGGTGAATTGTACACCTGACATTGTCACTACTTTAGGCGGGCGAAGTGGCCGATTGATGTGATGACGTGCGTAGGTGCCAGTGCGAGAGCAGGAGGAGTCAGCAAAGGTGGGGGAGGAACTGGTGAACCCCGCACAGGGCAGTGCAGCAAGAGGATGACAAGAAGGAGAGGGACAATTGTTGGGGAGGAGTTGATCGGCGTGAGAAGAGTGGTGTGCGCTTGGGATGGCTTTGGGACGTCTCTGTGTTGGTCTGTTACCCACTTCGATAGTTCTCCATCGCCCCATTTCGTTTTATGCGCGGACTTCACCATCGGGATGTAAGACGAACGGTCTGACCACGGAGTTAGCGGAGGATACGTGGCGGTTGGGTGATGGCGAGCGCGGGCGGGCGCTTCCTGGTTTGCTCCCTACGCTCACGCTGACGGGACAAACCAGTTGCAACACGCTCTGGTCCTCGCAGTCTCGTCGTCGTCGAGCCAGTCTTGAGCGACACGTTGTCGCCCTTCCACTTTTTTTTTGCAAACGACCAGCGGCACGCTGGCTACGACATGCGCCTCTGCAAGGCGCCACGGTATCCCTACGGTCAACCCCTCGGTCTACCCGGACGAGTGACGGCGACCTCGCCCTCCTCCTCCATCATCACCCTTCGGACGCTTCATCCGCCGACGAACACTCCTCGGCTTTGGAACACAGATCCCCACCTCTCTCACAGCTCCCTCGCATGGCTCACACCCCCACATCACTCGCCATGCCGGTCTACCAGCCTGGCAAGGCACCCTATCTTGTCGACGACTCACCTGCCGGTCTCGCCGCCTTCTCCTGTGCCGCCCGTCTCTTCTTTCACGCCAAGTCGGTCAAGGAGGAGCCACTGAAGGTCGCATACATTGGCGGAGGGCTCGTTGGGTTTCCCGAGCTGTACAACTGGTACCTCTTGTCGGCGACGGAACACGAGGCCAAGTCGTTCAACGTTTTCTGGGCGGACCTGTCGAAACAAGCGCTACCGAGGGACTACGTCTGGGACGCTAAGGGCAGGATACGCTGGGCGAAGCAGGGCAACGAAGACTACGAAGTCTGGGTGTCGTCCCTTCGCACGGAACACCTCCAGCTCACGGACAAGGTCATGTCGACATGTGACTCTATCGAGTGCCTGCTCTACGGGATGGACACTGAGCTCTCGACGGTCCTAAGGCGCAGGACTTTCCTCCGCGACTCGGGCTTCCACGAAGACAACCTTTCGCTCGTCGCTCTTTTGACTACAACGCTTGCCTACACCGCACTGCTTGACTACGAGAAGTTTGACCGTGAGGCCCGGGATGAGTGGAACAAAATCTCGGCTCGTCGTCGCAGCAACGCGGCGCAGATTCGCTCCCTGAGCTGTAGGACCGCCGCACTCACGACCTCTGGTGCGACTAAGGCGACCGGTGCACACAAGAACAACACCAACACTTTGCGAGAAGTGAAGACGGAGGCACCGAGCTCGTCGTCGGGAGGAAGTCGCCCTCCCAAGCTTACGGAGCGCGAGAAGGATTGGCTCGCCGACAACAAGGGCTGCTTCCGTTGTCGGCACACGCATGTCGACCACGACACGAAGAAGTGTATGGATTGGGCAGCGGTGGATTTCGTCGTCAAGATTCCCGCCGGTCGGGAACGCGGTAAACCGATCCCTTCCGCTTCAACGTCCTCGAACACGGCCGGCAGCTCGACTATCGGGCTCGCAGCAAGCTACCAAGAGGACAACGAGGTCGACTTGCCCGAATCGTTCGCGGACGACTTGGACACGGACGGGTGCGCCTTCCCTCCTCTTCACCTCAGGGTTGCGGCGTCGCATAGAGGTCGCTCGGTGATGGGTCTCGCTGACTCTGGTTCTTCTATCTCGCTCATCTCAGATACGCTGGCAGCGGGACTAGGGTTGGAGAGATTCTCACTGGGTAGACCAAAACATGTGCGACTGGCAATTCAAGGGGAGGGAGACTTCTATCACATCACGCACTTCGTCCACTGCGGGATCTCGCTTGAGAACGGTACATGGAGTGCTGGCATTACTACGATTTTGGTTGCGCCGCTCGAGGAACCTTTCGGCGTCATCTTGGGCGTACCTTTCCTCAAGAAACATCGTCTCTCGCTCACGGCTCGGACTCGTTGAGCAGGCGCGAGATCTTACGGAGGAGGAGAAGGACATGAAGGAGAGGAGTGAACAATTGATGGAGGAGTTTGCGGACCTCTTCCCCTCAACACTCCCACCTCTCACTCCCAACTAGCTCGCCAAGACAACAACCCGACACCGCATCCGTCTTGTCGACGAGAAGGCCCACAACCAGCGGAGTTTCGCAATTCCGCGAAAGTGGCGGGAGTCGTGAAAGAGGATGCTCGAGGAACACCTCGCTGCGGGTTGTCTTTGGCCTCGACCTCACCCTACGCCTCCGCTGCCTTCGTCGTACCAAAGAAGGATCTTACTGTTGATCTGCAATGGGTCAACGACTATTGGGCGCTCAACTCGAACACAGTGAAGGACCGAATGCCCTTGCCGATTCCAGATCAGATTCTCACCGACGCCGCTCTCGCAAAGTTTTGGGGCAAGATCGACATGACGAACGCCTTCTTCCAGACACCAATGCACGAGGAAGATGTTGCGAAGACAGCGATCAAGATGCCCTGGGGCTTGTTCGAATAGACGGTGATGCCGCAGGGACTCTGCAACGCTCCCGCGACGCATCAGGCGCGCGTGAACGAGGCGCTGCGCCACCTCATTGGCGTCTGCTGTCAGACTTTCGTCAACGACGTCATCATCTACAGCCGGACGGCAGAGGAACATGAGCGGAACTGCAGGGCGGTTCTCGAGGCGTTACGAGCAGCGGGCCTTTACTGCTCAAGGAAGAAGACTGACCTCTTCACTCTCCACACAGACTTTCTTGGTCACGTTATTTCGCGCGCAGGGATCCAGGCTGACCCGAACAAGACGGAAAAGATCAAGCAGTGGCCGAGACCATGGACGGTCACTCAGGTGTGAGGCTTTTTGGGACTCGTTCAGTATCTGCGGAAGTTCATACCGCAGCTGGCGGAGCACACGGCGGTTCTAACCCCCTTGACGAAGAAAGGTCTTGTTGCAGCACAAGTGCAGCCTTAAGCCCTCTCACAGCCCATCGCCCCGGTTCGAACCCCGCCGCCGGCTCGCTCCCTTTTGTCACTCGTGCCTCGTCGTCCTCTCTTGCTCTCCAGTGCTTCACTCTCTTCCGCTGGAGAGCAGGTCCGTTTTATCTCTCTTCTCTCTCTCCAATCTAACTAGCACTTCACTCTCTTCCGCTGGAGAGCAGGAGAGCAGCGACAGGTCTGACGGACATTTCGAGTCTTTGGGGAGAGAAGGAGGAAGTCGCTTTTGAGGTGATCAAGCGGATTGTGATTTCGCTTCCCGTGCTTCGTGCCTCTGATCAGGACTCGGACCAGCCCATCTGGCTCATGACAGATGCCTCGAAGGTGGGAATTGGCGCGGTGCTCTTACAGGGTGAGGATTGGAAGACGGCGAAACCTTGCGGTTTCTACTTGAGGCAGTACATTCCTGCCGAGCGCAACTACCCTACGCACAAGCAGGAGCTACTGGCAGTAGTTGCGGCACTGAAGGCATGGAGGGTGGATCTTTTGAGCGCACACTTTCGTGTTCTGACAGATCACGACATGCTGCGGCACTTCCGCACGCAGCCTACGCTGTCGAAGCGGCAAGCGCGGTGGATGGAAACGTTGGCGGACTATGACTACGAGCTCTCGTACATTCCGGGAAAGGCAAATGTGGTGGCGGATTCTCTCTCTCGCTTCTCCTTCCCGGAGACTCGAGCAGCAGTGGCAGTTTGTCGCATCTCCGAGTATGCGATTTCGGAGGCTGTGGTGCGGAAGATTAAGGAGGGCTACCTGATGGACGAGTTCTGCATCCAGGTCGTGCGGAATTTGGGTTCAACGTCTGAGTTTGAGCGGAGGGACGGCTTGGTCTACTAGGAGGGGAACAGGATCCTTGTGCCGGACAACAAGGAGTTGAGGGAGGCGCTGTTGCATGACGCGCACGACACGTTGGGACACATGGGGATACAGAAGACGTTGGGATCCCTTTCCGCGTCGTTCTTCTGGCCGAGGATGACAAAGTCTGTCGCGGACTACGTGCGCTCGTGCGATGGCTGCCAGAGGAACAAGTCGCGGACGCAGAAGGTGGTGGGCAAGCTACACTTGCTGCCTGTGCCTCCCCGACCATTCTCTGACATCGCGTTGGACTTCTTTGGGCCTCTCCCAACTTCTGAAGGACGGGATACGTTATTGACTGTGACGGATCGTCTGACAGGCTACACGAGGCTCTTCCCGTGTCGTTAAAAGGACGACGCAAAGGGCATCGCGGACGTGGTGTTCAAGGGATGGTTCTCTCTCTTCGGGCTGCCTGAGCGAATGGTATCGGATCGGGACAACTATTTACCTCGCGTGTCTGGCGCACTTCACACTCACGACTCGGACTGAAGCTACAGATGTCGACGTCCTTTCACCCGGAAACAGACGGGCGGAGCGAATGTACGAACAAGACGGTCGTGCAGGTCTTGAGGCAATACGTCTCGAAGCAGCAGAAGGACTGGGTGCGTTATCTGCCTACTACCGAGTATGCGATAAGCGCTGCCGAGAATGTGTCGACAGGAAAAACCCCCTTCGACCTGGTCCTCAGCTTCACCCCTTCCATCACCCCTCGCATCTCGTCTCCCTCTCCCCTCCCGGCAGGTGACTCAGTACTCAACGATCGCGAGGTCAAGCTCAAGGAGGCGCGCGAGGCACTCGCGGTGGCGAAGGGTGCGGCAAGCGGAACAGGCAAACAAGAAACGGTCGGACGATTCGATTTTCTCAGTCGGCGATCTCGTCCTCGTCGACCCGCGGGACCGGAGGATGCGATACAAGTCGCGCCACGGTGACGGTCGCGCAGCTAAGTTTTTCCCGCGGTGAGACGGCCCTTTCGAAGTCGTCAAAGCTTTCCCTGACACCTCGACGTACCGACTCAAGATCACGCACGACGACAAATCGCACCCCGTCTTCCACATCTCCAAGCTCAAGCTCTATAACTCTAACGATGCCGATTCCTTCCCCTCTCGCGAGCCACCACGACCCGGCGACATCGACGTTGACGGCGAGGAGGAGTACGAGGTTGAGGAGATCATGGACGAGAAAGGCAAGGGGATGAATCTGCGATTCTTGGTGAAGTGGAAAGGGTACCCAGCGTCGGATAACGGGTGGGAACCGTTGGAGCACGTCAAGGACACGGAGGCATTGATCAGGTGGAGGACGCGCGAACGTCCGAGTTCGGGCGTTCGCTCTTCAGGGAGGGAGAGGTTGTAAGACGAACGGTCTTACCACGGAGTTAGCGGAGGATACGTGGCGGTTGGGTGATGGCGAGCGCGGGCGGGCGCTTCCTGGTTTGCTCCCTACGCTCACGCTGACGGGACAAACCAGTTGCAACACGCTCTGGTCCTCGCAGTCTCGTCATCGTCAAGCCAGTGTTGAGCGACACGTCGTCGCCCTTCCACGGGACCCTTCGGATCTCCCTCTCTCTTCTTCTTCATCGTCGTCTTACTCTCCTCTCCATCAGTCGAGAGTCCCTGGGCTACGCTCCTACGCCGCCAACACAAGATTCGCAGTCAGACCTCCTCTCGACATATCAATCGCTCATATCCGACCGGATTTGATCCCGGATCCCTCAGCACCATTTCTAGGAGTGTTCTGCACAAACGGCTAGCCCTTCTGTCTGCTTCATAGCGACCGTCCTTTGACCTTCCCTCGACCTTCCCAAGTTGCCACCATTTCGACTTCGGCCTCATCTCCCGCCTGACCGCCTCGTAGTCCGCGTCGTCCTCGCTCTTCAAGCCTCTTTCAGATCTCCCTTCCACCGCTCACCATACTTGTCACGCAACCTCGAAACATGGCAACCTCAAACGTCGACTCGAGCGTTTACGCGTTCCTCAAGACCGTGCCCGTCCTTGACGAGGCCGGTGCGAGTTGGAAGGGCTGGAGGCTTCGCATGGAGCGGGCGCTTAGGACATGGAACGTCTACGGGCACGTTACGGGGTTACCACGACCTTCTCAAGTCGAAGGTGCGGATCAGGCAGCACAAGAGGCGTGGGACAATGATGACTCGTGCGTGATCAACTATATGTATGGTCTCGAAGCTTCCCGACAACATCGCCGGCCAGCTGCTCGACCTCGACGCGCGCGGGATATGGCTTCATCTCACGAACCGGTTCGACCTTGGCAACAAGGAATCGATCCAGTCTATCCTAGCCGCCATCCGCTCATTGAAGGCCAAGAGTCTCGAGGCCGTCTGTCCCTTCCTCGACGAACATAAAGAGGTCCTCTGCCGTGCTCGCAAAATCGACTTTGCCCTGGTCCGCCCACTCCGCCCAACATCTCGGATGATGAGCGTCGTCAATTCTCACGCTCGATTACGTCTATTCAGACTTCATCCTCGGAGGACTCCCGTCGGACACGGAGTGGAAGGCTTGGACTTCGGTCTATCGACAGTCGGAGTCGTCGACCTACGCTCCCCGCGAGGTCATTGACAAGATTCGCGCCGAGTACAATCGTTGTCGCGCTAATGCAGCGGCGTCGTCGGGAGGCCTCCTTCTAAACGGCAATGGCAAGTCGTCGTCTTCGACTGCCGCCGCAACCGTCCGGAAGGGCGCATCGGCGGGGCCATCTTCGGGGAAGAAGCAGCCACAACCCCAGCGGCCGAAGTGCAAGTTCTGCCAAGAGGAGAACCCTCGTCACTCGGTCGAGCGCTGCTGGCAAAACCCGGAGAACCCGAACAACCGCCTCAAGGAAGGCGGCGACGGCAAAGGGAAGGGTAAAGAGAAGGAGAAGAAGTCAAAGAAGGACAACAAGAAGGGTAAGGATGGGAAGGTCGTCACCCTCGCCGTCGCCACTGTCGCAACTTCAGTCGACGGCGCGCATGATGGCTCGAAGGCTCCGACCAATTGGCACCTCGACACCTGCGCCTCGCGACACATCGTCGCTGAACGTTGCTACTTTATCTCGTACAGGCAGACGGCTACTCCGATCGTTACTGCCTCGGGACCTTCTTTCAAAGGAATCAGTGTCGGCACCGCCGAGATTGAGGTCTTTACCTCCTTAGGACGGTTTAAGCTTCAGCTTAAGGATGCCATCCATGTCCCCACTTCCTCCTTCAACCTCATATCCGCGTCGAGGTTTATCAACGCCGGATACAAGCTTGAGTTCGCTCCCAGTGGAGTGTTCCGGGTCGTGGCACCAGACGACAGTGTCGTCCTCGAGGGTAAAGCGGGCAAGTACTCGCTCCCTGAGGTCACCATCGTCAGCCCGACCATTGCTCTTCTCGCCACCCCTCAGGAGGAGCGCGTCGAGGCCGTCGGGACTTGCCCATCATCGTTATGGGCACCCGTCTAAGGCCGCCATGCGCGATCTTCTCCGCCTAGGCGAGGTCAAGGGCTTCACGACGACGGATCTCGATGTCTTCTTCTCCAAGTCATGCCCTCCGTGCCAGACTGGGAAGCTGACCAAGTCGTCGTTCCCTATCATCGAGCGTCAGGCTACGCTGCCTCTTCAGCGCCTGCACTCGGACCTCGCCGGCAAGTTCCTCTTTACCTCGTTCGGTGGTGCTCAGTACTTCATCATCGTTCGCGACAAGGCGTCGGGTTACATTGACAGGGAACCGCTCAAGGACAAGACCGAGGCACTCGACGCCTTCAAGCGTATATTCTTTCGCATGAAGGCTGAATTCGAGTCGTCCAAGGTCGATGTCGCCGGGTCTACGACCCTCCAAACGGACAACGGCAGCGAGTATACTTCTCGCGCTTTCCGCGCTTTTCTCGCTGGCGAAGGGATCACTCATCGTCTTTCGATCCCTTACACGCCGCAGCAAAACGGTTTATCAGAGCGCGCCGTTCGTACCGTTAAGGAGAAGGTCACAACTCTTCTTGCCGAGGCCCACCTCTCGAAGAAGCATTGGGCCGAGGTTTTCTTCTTCGCTCTCTTCATCATCAACAACCTCCCTTACTCGCCCAATGGTGGTGAGACTCCGTCCATTACCTCCATCACACACGCAACCCATTCTTCGGTGACAAGACCCCGATCCTCGGCCAGGACACTTGGATTCATGATCCTGACGCTGGCACCTTCGACGACAAGTTGTACAAGGGCATCTTTCTCGGCGTCGGTCAGCATCGCGGCGTCAAAGGCTACCGTGTTGAGGTTGAAGACAACCGCGGCACCAACCGCATGATCTGGTCGAGGAACATCTCCTTCGCTCCCGGAGACTATGTCCCGCGCACAAGCGACGTCGATGATGAGGATTTCGCGCGGATTGAGGAGGAGGTATCGGAGGAAGGAGGAGCTGGCATGACTCCGATCGAGGAGCAGCAGCAGGAGGAGCTTGAGGAGCCTGCTCCCTTCGTGGAGCCGGCACAGCTGCCCAAGCCCGGTACCCGTCAGCGCCGTAGCAAGGCGGCCGCGGGGGAGGAAGAAGGTCCACGTCGCGGTTTGAGGGTTCGCAAACAGGCGACCTTCCACCAGTTCGGTCACACTCCGGCTGGCGCCGCCATCGCACACGTCAATGTCGCAGTGGAGCCAAGCGACATCGAGAATACGCAATTCGCGATCCTCAACGTTTCGCAACCGGCCCTTGCGACGAAGAAGGTCTTCTCTACTGCTGGTTGCCCAGTCCCGAAGCAGCCTTCCTCTACGAAGGAGGCACTCTCCTCCATATACTCTACTGAGTGAAAGGAGGGGATGAACGAGGAATGGGCCGGTTTTCAGCAGCAGGACGTCGTGGGTGCTCTTGTCCCACGTGAACCTGACATGAAGATCCTCGGCACGCGATGGCACCACACCGCACGCGTCAACCCCAAGGCCGAGACGGCGCAGCTCAAGTTGAGACTCGTTGTTCAAGGAGTCAAGTTGATTCCTTTCCTCAGCTTGTTCGGCCCGACCTTCACCCCTCTTCCGCGTTGGGATGTCATTTCCCTCTTCTTTGTTCTCGCCACGCGCTTGAAGCTTCCCGTCTACGTGACTGACTGTGCCAAGGCTTACCTTACTGCCCAGGTCGCGACGGGAGGCGACACGGTCTTCGTCAAACAACCCCCCGGCTTCGAAGTTCCGGGACGCGAAGATCACGTGTACCAACTCAAGCGCGCGGCTTATGGTCTCCCTCAATCGGGACGTGCCTTCCACCTCAAAGTGAAGGACAAGCTTGACCAGCTCGACTTCGTCTCGCTCTCCGATGGCGTCACCCTCTACATCGGGCGCCGCAGTGGCAATTACGTTGTCCTCGTCATCTACGTTGATGATGGGCTTATTGCTGGCAAGAAGGCACTCGTCGAGGACGTCGTTGGCGAGTTGCAGGAAGATTTCGACGTCACCTTCGGCGGAACCGTCGATGGCAAGTCCTTCCTCGGTCGTGACATTAAACATGATCCGCAAACAGGTTCAATCCTTGTGTCGGTCAAGTCACAGATCGAGAAGGCGCTCAAGATGCATGGCTTTGAGAACGTCAAGCCGTTGCACATGCCGATTCAGCCTGGCATCGTATACGTCGAGTGGGATGGAGAAGCCATCAAGCCGAACGAGTATCTTTCAGCCGTCGGCTCGCTTCTCTTCATCGCTACCACCCGCGTCGATGTCCAGTACGCTGTCGGCGTCGCGAGTCGTTACTCGTCGAACCCGGGTCCCAAGCATTGGGAACTTGTCAAGCGCATTTTTGCGTACCTCTCCGTGACGCGCGACGTCGCACTTGAGATGGGCCTGAGCCGCTCGGACGGTTCAGGACTCGTCGCTTTCGTCGACGCGGATCACGGCGGGGATGTCGAGACTCGCCGCAGCACTACAGGTGTTGTCGTGCAGCTCGATGGGACAACCATTCTGACGATTTCGCATCGCCAGTCTTCAGTCCAGCTTTCGACCTTCCAGGCTGAGCTGAACGCGGTCGTCGTCGCCCTAGGCGAACTCGAATGGATTTCGTCCGTCATCTCCTCTCTCCCCATCGGCAATGACGCTCCCCTTCACCTCTTCAACGATAACCTCTCAGCCATCAGTGCTCTTCTTTCGCCTACCTACATCGAACTTAAGAAGCAGCATGACTTGAAGCTCAAGTACATTGGTGAGCAGGTTGAGAAGGGTTTCGTTGACCTTCGTTGGATTCCCGGCATTGACAACGTCGCGGATATTCTCACGAAGGCGCTTCCGGCACGTTGTATCCGCGAGATCGGCAACAAGCTTGGTCTCGTCGGGTGGCCGGACGGTAAGGTTTGGGGATTGCGTTGAGGAGGAGTGTTGGGGAGGAGTGGATCGGCGTGAGAAGAGTGGTGTGCGCTTGGGATGGCTTTGGGACCTCTCTGTGTTGGTCTGTTACCCACTTCGATAGTTCTCCATTGCCCCATTTCGTTTTATGCGCGGACTTCACCATCAGGACCCTTCGGATCTCCCTCTCTCTTCTTCTTCATTGTTGTCTTACTCTCCTCTCCATCAGGTTCGTACATGACTCGTGCATAGTTTGCATTCGCCGTCTTACTCTCCTCTCCATTAGTCGAGAGTCCCTGGGCTATGCTCATACGCCGCTAACATCCACCGACATTGTCATCACCACCTCAGCTGAATGTGCTGCAAGGGGCATCAGATGGGCTCCACGGCTGAAGGTCCGCAGGTCATCAGTTGTACGTCCCTGCACTAGTAAAGGCCTGTGCAGTGCTGAGGGGAGCCAGTGGAAGAACTGGCTTGGACAGTGGCCTCGAGTGCGGCAAAGTGTGAGGTGGCTGTGTGTGAGAGAGAGAGAGAATTCCTTCCTTCAAGTCATATTGGGAGACTGCTCATGTTGACTAGTGAAGACTGATCACCACAGCCACAGACTGTCGGAGGGGGGTATTTACTGATGTGAAGAGGCTGTAGGAAGTGGGGAAATAGCAGGGTGAACAGACGTAGGGCGGAAGGGTAGGAGTGAGAGTGAAGAAGCGCAATAGAATGGGGAGGAGTGGCTGAGGAGGGAAGCGGTGAGGGGAGTTTCTAGAGGTGAGTGGTTTGGACTGGGAGGAAGTGAATCCACTGAGAAATCATCAATATAATGCTAATCTCAGTCTTGATCTACTTGAGCGCAACAACAATGGCGGCGGCAATGTAGGCAGAGGGTTGGCAAGTTATGTGGTGAGTATGGCACACAAACAAGTTGGGCCCGGCGCGGGGCAAAGCAAGTTGGCACGGCGTGAATTAGAGCTGAAAAGGAGAGTGGAGGGAGGAGGGTCGTAGTTTCCCCCTACAACCCGGGCTGCTCTATCCTCTCCTTCTTGTCCTCCCCTTGCTGCTTGTCCCTGGCTGTGTCTGGCAGGCATGCAAACTGACCAGTTGATGCAATGAAGCAAGGAGAGGGGGCGCGGAAGTCAGGGTTGCTGAGGAGCATGCCAATGATGAGCAAGTACCGGACCTACTCGTACAGCGGGCAGTGAATCAGGAAGTGTTCCCGAATCTCTCCCTCGCCGCACTTGCTTGGAGACAACAAGAAAGGTGGTAGAGCAGCAATGAGACTGCGGAAGACAGAGCAAAGTAACTGGACTGATAGAAGTGTGTGCGCTGAGTTTGGGGAAAGACAAATGAAGTCGAACAAGCGCAAAACAAGCAAACTAGGGTCAATCTTGATTTTGATTTGAGTGAGCGATAATGACAAGTCTAAGGGCAGTCGAGGTGTGTTTGGGCAAAGTTGAATAGTCAGGTGGGGTGCTGGGGGACAATGGCAGTGGGTCAGATCTCTTTTGAGGGAATGGGAGGCAAATAGGCAGTGCGGTGGAGCGAGAGGTGGAGATGGCCTCAAATGTTCCTCTGCCTGGCCCGTCTTTCCCCTACATTCTGTCAGCCTTCTGAATCTCTTGGGCCTTGGTCAGCTGCGAAGACGGCCTGAGAAAACAGCCCGTGCGGCGAGAAATTTGAGGAAAGGTGCCCAGCTAATCTATAGAGTGCGGGTACTTCTTCACGGCTATATGACAGCTGTAGTGTTCACAATTGTTTCACACTCGCTCTCGACCCTGGTGACTAAGTCAGCCTCAAGTAAGGCACCGCACTGTCAGTCTTTGAGCAAGTCCAATATACTGGGACACAGCCTTGGTCTTGGCACAGCCAATAAGCACCGTGTGTCTCTTGCCACTCCCTTGCCTTCCTCCACAAGGACCCAAGCATGTAAGCCACAATGGTCAGGCTGTGCAGCTTGAACACATTCTGCAATGAACGGAAGTTGGCTCTCCACATCACACTGCCAAAATCTGCAGACATTTTCAGGCAGGTGGGCAGTTTCTCATCACGGCATCAACTTGGGCTTTCCTGCACTGACACAGTGGCTCCCATCCTCATGGCTCTGTGCTCTACACAGGCCACACCCTGGTGCTGTCATCTTCTTGTTGTGGGATGTTCTTGTGTAACATGCTCGTGTCTCCCTTCTATCGTGGCTCCCTTTGTTGCTCACCATGGGTAAGCTGTTTCACAGTCTAAGAAAGAAGCTTGCAACACAGCAGCCATTTTGTGCCATGTGGTCTTCAGGTCAACAGATCTTCGACAAACGGTGCATGTCGCCATCCCGTCCTGTCTGCACACACATGGCAGTCTCCCCCTCAGCTTCCACGATAACCTAAGCATAGCTTTGTATTGTCTGCAGTCCTCCACTGCAGTGGTTGGCTTGCCTTTGCGTCAACTGAGACAGACACTGGAGGCAGTTTTGTGGCTGGAAGGAGACTCGAGAGGGAGGGGAGGAAGGGGACGAAGGGGAGGAGGAGTGACCGATCGACAGACAGGGAAAGGACTCACAGGGAAGGGTCCAGATGCTCACAACTTTGTCAAAGGCCAAATCATTACAGTGGACTGAGCTGTTGTGGACCCCTTGCTTTGCCCCTCCCTCTTGGAGACAACTGTGGGATATGGATGAGACACCTCCTGCCTGTGAAAGAGGGAAGAGTGAGGGGCAGCTTTGTGTAGAGGTACACACTGGAAGACAGTGCAGGCTTGCAGCGCGCTCGCTACATAGCTGCTTACATGTAGTAGGTGCAATTGAGGAACCTATTGATAGACTGCAAACTCGGTGCGTCTAGCCAATGCACGGCTGCATGGTGTAGTTGGTCATCACGTATCCTTAACATTCCAATGGTTCGGATAAGGTCCTCAGTTCAAGCCTGGGTGCGGTCAAGGTTTTGCAGGAGCTTACCCTTTTTGTGGGATGAGCCGTAAGGAGCTGCCCAGCATCAGGCATAGCTGAAAGATCTGTCTGGTAAGCTCAACCTCAAGGCTTGAAACTTGGCTATGCACACACAGACCAAGCCAAAAAGTGAGCAGCAACAGAGATGAACTGCAAAAGAAACTGGCCCAACCGTGATTCGAACACGGGTTTCCGCAGCATCTCCAGGGCCACAATGCGGTGCCCTAACCAACTAGACTATTGGACCTTTCCGACATTTAGGGCAACAATTTCTTTACATAGAGTATACGTGCAACCCGCCCCACAAGTAGTTACAGCCATTGTTAATGATTAACAGGGGTTTAACCCCCCT
>QYSD01000165.1:0-14675 GCA_009806315.1 Rhodotorula sp. ZM1
GGGGGGGGGGGGGGGGGGGGGGGGGGGGGGGGGGGGGGGGCGGGGGGGGGGGGGGGGGGGGGGGGGGGGGGGGGGGGCGGGGGGGATGCGAGCGGGAGGTTGGGCGGGCTCGAACGACAAAGGAGGATCGGGTTATCTGGAGGGTTTGCTTCGGCGGACGGGCAAGGCGGTCGCGGGATGCGCCGAGTGCGCCCCTCCCCGTCTCCTCGGGACTCTCGACATACCCGCACACCGCCTGAGTGCCGCTCCCCAGTCTGCTGACCTTCCTGTCACTCCTACGTGTTGACAGAAAGTCCACCATGAGCGACTCGGAGACCCAGGTGCGTTTGTTACCCATGCATCCCTTTGCTTCTCGTGCTGGCTCATCCTCCTCCTGGTTTGTGTTCCGCAGACCTACGTTTTGCAGACCGCCGGCTTCGACGCACGGTTCCCCAACACCAATCAGAGCCGTCACTGCGTAAGTCAGTTTGTCCAGCCGCCGTCTCTCCTTTCGGCAGGATGGTGGGAGGCGAACTAGTAGGCTGATTCGACGCTCGACTGACGTCTCTTTACGCTTCCCCGTCAACAGTTCCAGGCTTACGTCGTGCGTCGGCTTCGTCACACACCGTGACTGCCCATACACCTGACCATACCGCCCTCCCGCTCGACAGGACTACTTCCGCTGCGTTAACGCAAAGGGCGAGGACTTCCCCGCTTGCAAGACTGTGGGTCGCAATTTTCGTATTTGCATCTTTCAGTGAGTGAATGCTGACGGGCGCTGGAGGAACGCAGTTCTGGCGCACCTACCACTCGCTCTGCCCGAGTGCGTTCAGCGACTGCGCTTCTTTTCCTCCACCTCTCGCCTCTCGCACACAAGATGAAGGGGAAGCTGCGGGTCGAGCGAACGCGCTGACGATCTTTGACCTCTTCCTTTCGCTCGGATCTGGTGTGAAACAGACGAGTGGGTACGTCACCTCGTCCTCGTCCCCCTCGATGCCGTCGGACTCGCTCGTGCTAGGCGTCATCGTAAAAGTATGCGAAGTATGCTGACGTTCGCCCACACCGCCCGCAGATCGCCAAGTGGGACGAGCAGCGCGAGGAGAACAGGTTCCCGGCCAAGCTCGACTAAGCGGTTCGCTCGTCGGGGACTCGATCCGCGAAAGCGGGGAAGGAGCAGGACGACAGGTTGAAGAGGGTTTCGAAGGTGAATATCGGTGCAAGGAACAGTGGACTTCTCTCGTCTTCTTTCAGCGGTCTTTCCCTTTCCTCCTTTCCTTCCCCTCCTCCGACTCCTTGCGCTCTGTTCGCCACGAGCTTGAGAGACAGTCTCGGTCTGCGCTCGCACTCTGCACCTACCGCTGACCTGGTTTCGACTGGATCGGTTCAGACTGGACCGGCCGCCTCTCGCTCCTCTTCCTCCACCCTTCACACGCTTTGCTCGCAGTTCGGCTGACTTCATGGACACCGCTTACTTTCCCGCTAGTCCACCCTTGTCTTTTCCTTCACCGTGACTCGGGCGCACCGTCTACTCAGCTGACTCGGCTTTCGCCGTCAACTTCGTCGTTCGACGTTGTTGAGGACGCCTGTGTGCGAGGCAATGCGTGGAGGGTAGTGATACCGGTCGTACGAACTGCGGTATATAGCACTGCAGCGGCTGTGCCGAGCCATTCTTGTTCAGGCGCAGTCCACAGGCTATGCATCCTGCTGTCTTGAGTTTCTCGGTGCCAGCCCTCGTACGACCTCGTCTCCCTTCCTCATCAGCGATGAATCCGACGTCCAGACGCCCTGGGGAACAGTCCCGCACCTCCTCCTATTTGTCGGCAACGAGGTCTCCATCTGCTATCATGCAAGCGGGGCAACTTGCACGGAGAACGTCACAGCCGCCACTGTCACTGAACTCGCGAGCCGAGCCGATCAGCTCAGGGTCACCGTCTCGCGCGTGAACGAGCCTCTGAACGGGGGTGCGTACACTCTCTGCTCTCACGCGTGTGAGCCGCACCCGTATCCGAGAGAACTGGCGCAGTCCACTCCTCAGCTTCTGCCGCACATTGCCAGCGAGTCGGGCGTCGTCCTCCTTCCTTACGACGACACCCATTTGCAGCCCTTCTTCCTCCTGCTACTCGACGCGGAGAACCAAGACTTGGCCAACTCGCTCACTCTCGAGCGCAACGCTAAGTGCGGCTGCTCCTGTGCTCGCAGAGTTCGGCCTCAGCCTCGGAGACATCCCGAAGCTGCTCATCCCAAGCGAGGCTTCCCCTCGACGTCAGCGAGCCCGATCAGGCGTTTCACCGTCGTTTAAGGCTCGAAAGCTCGTCTGGATGATTCGCTGGAGGTCAGCTTCCTGCATATCCTCTCGCTCGGTCTGCGCAAGAACTTCCGCCAGGTGCGCGAGAAGGTGGAGAACATGCTCTCGGCGCAGCTCGCTCTGGACGACGTCCGCTCGCACTCCGTCAGTGTCGAAGAAAGCTTGACGACGCGCGACTCGCGTGCGAAGCCTGCCTGCCGCCTCGTTACGTTCGACGCGCTTGAGAAGGTTCGTTCAAGCCTTTGCTTCCTCCGCTTGCGGATGAGAATTGATGTTGCTGCACTATTTCTCAGGGTTGCGCGCTCCCCACCGCCTTTGTTGACTCGAAAGCCATCACGCCGGGCTTCACTACTTCCCGGCCTCGGTTGCAAAGATGGACGACAACCTCTCCCCTTCCGCCCTCTCCCCCTCCCACTCCGTCGCACACTGACTGTATCGACGCCTTGAGCGCGCGAATGCTTACAGCCCACCGTCCGATCCTCCTGCTTTCGGGCGCCCGCGTCGGCAAAGACAACCATGGCTACCTTTATCGCGCGCATTGCGCCAACTCGCTTATCACCCTTCACCCGCTTCTCCTCAACCCTCAACTACGGGCACGGCTCCATCGACGCGCGCAACATTGTCTGGCACCACCCTCACCTCGGCCCTTCCTCAACTCTGCTTTATCAACTTTGGCGCGCAGCGAGAAGCACGAGTGTACATACAAGCCTGATAAACAGAGAGAGGAGAGTTGTTAGCCCTCTGGTGGGTCTGGGTACTGCGAGAAGAGCGCTCTTGGTCGGGGGATCAAGAGGTGTGAGAAGGTCTTGCGAGGCGAAGAGGAGGGTGACAAGGAGGAGAAGAAGGTAGTTCATGCTGCGTCGTGTCGCACCATGTAGTCGCTTCTTGCTTGCCATGAGAGCCTCGTGACGTCTCCTTGTTCGAATGAGGAGACGACAATCCATCACTTTGGCACGATAGTGGCGCTACTCCCGCTACGTTCCCTCCCTCCGACACCCGACCCGCCTCCGCCTCCCCCAAACCCACTCAGACTCACGCCGCTGCCAGATCGCGCGCGAGCAGCAGACGACGAGCCAAAGGTCATTTCGACGCCGGACGACATGCGCTTCATCAAGCCAGGCTATTTCGTACCCTGTCAGCCGCGGCTCGTCCGGCCAGGGAAGAGACGTGAAACGCACCCGCCGAGACGCCGACTTGCCCTCCTTGAGCTTCTCGATCCGTTCCTTCTCGGCTTGTTGGCGGGCTTCGCGGGTTGGAGGTGGTGTCGGAGGAGCGAGAGGGGCGAACCAGCCGCTTCCTGCGACACGATAGAACTGTGAGCTTGAGCCGGAAGAAGAGGAGGAGTACGCACCCGTTCGGAATTGGTACAGCAGACTGCCAGGTTTCGCAGATCCTCCCTTCCCCCCCTCGCCTCTGCTTCCTCTCCGTACGTCCGTTGACGACGTAGACGCCGTCACAGTTCCACTTCGATCTCGTCTCCAACCTTCTTCTCCGTCCCACGACGATTCCTCCGACACTCTTGGCAACTCGAGACTGACCGCATCCGCCAACTCTCGCTCCAACTCCTCCGCCGAATGAATCGAGCTCGCCACCGATGGACTCAGTGACCGTTCTGGGCCATCGATAGAAGCGTCTCGCGAGCGGGGATGGTGGATAGACGACGAAGGCGGCGAAACCCAGTCGAGCGAAGGGTCGCGGAACGGATTCGATTCGAACGAGCTCCGGCCGCGGTAGGGGTCGTTCTGCGAGTCGAGCGAATCGCCTCGCATGGACGAGTTGGCTAGGTCGAGCGAGGGGCCGCGCGACGAGAGGGGAGAACGGGACGAGTGGGGAACGGCAGGGTGAGGGTGTTCGGGAGAGGCGGAGGCGGAGCGGAGTGGGTCGTCGTCCGGTGTGAGCATGTCTCTCGAGCAGTCAGACTTGATAGATGGTCTGCAAGCAGTGTTGGCGTGATGTCGCCGGGTTTCAAGGGGTGAGCGTCTTTGCCTCTCACACACCCGCTACCCTCGCATGACTCCGCTTGGACAGGCTTGACGGCCTGTTACTGCTACCGAGTACATCCGAACCCTGCCCCACCACCCTGCCTTTCTTCGACGACTTCTCTCCATGACGTCGTTCTCATCAGTTGGCACGGTACGAGGGGAGGAAGAACGGGCTGTCGGCAACTGCGGGACAACAAGTATGACGAGATAGCTGTCACATGCAGGCAGGCAGGCTGTTGGCGCAGCGATGAGCTTCCGCACTCGTTGTGACGCTTGACAAGGACTTCGCCGCTTCGCAGGAGCAAAGTCATGGCGCTTCCCTCTGGTCGCTTGCGGCTTGTGTGCGGACAGTTCCTCATGGTCCGCGCAAGTCTTGCACGCAAGAGAATTGATGGCCCAGTGTTGGAGGAGGGGCTCCCTGCGCACGTCCGTAGCCCCTCCTGCTGGACTTGGCTCAATTGGGCTGGACATGCCTCTGCGCTGCTTACTTGCGATCTCAATGCGGCAGTCGTGCTTGTCCTGCTTGCGGCCCTCGGCAGCTGTTTGCGCGCCCGCCATCGCGGAGCCGCGACGTGCCTCAGACTGTCACCGCACCTGGCGACCGCCCCATCCGCTTCGACTACCTACTCCCTACGACTCAGCATCTCCACGCTCGGCGCCAACAGAGCGCTGACCCTAGCCAGCTCAGACGGCGACGATGCAACATTTCGCCCGGGACCGCCCGTTGGCGCCTGGACCTCGTCCGGCGGACCCGTGGAGCTTCCGGGCGTGGCAAGGTGCGTCCGTCTCTTCTCCCTCTTGCATTACAGCACACTCATACCGGGAGCCAACTCTCTCTCTCTCCTCGTTGACATCGTGCGCAGTCGCCGCTGGATTCGGCCCGCCGTCGCTCGTTATCGCCTCTCTCGCTCGTTTCCCTCACTTTGCCTCTTTCTCTCGACTCGCTGAGCGGTCGACCAACACTTCGCACGATGCATTACACGACGGTAGCTTCGATTCTTACCTTCCTGAGCGCCACCACCGCCGTCGCCGCCCCGTCTCGCCTCGACACTCTCGAGAAGGAGCACTCGCACGCCGCACACGAAGCCTCGAAAGCCGCCGCGCTCCTCGCTCGCGCCAAGACCTACGGAACCAGCCCCGAAGCGAAGTACAAGAGGGAGGTCTTCGCTGATCGGGAGAAGCGCTGGGTCAAGGAGGAGAAGCGGTTGGAGCAGGAAATCCAGAAACGCGCTTCGACCATCTCGAGGGTCGTTGGGGGACACAGGACTAAGATGACGGCTGCGCCGACCAAGGCGGTCAGTCGGGTTCTTTTCAAAGACAGGACGGTGCGCAGGACTTGCTCTTCGGCTGTTCCTTTCGGTCGAGCCCGACGTCCTCTACTTTACAGTCCAATACCTCCACCTCCAAGTGGACAACAACCACTGCTCCTGCGTCCACGTCGACCGCCTCCTTCAAGTCCAAGAAGGGCATCGGCTACAACACGGCCTCTTATACCTCAAACCTAAAGATCTCGTGGGCGTACAACTGGGGCCAGACGCATGACGGCACGCTCAACAAGGGTGTCGAGTACGTTCCGATGTACTGGGGACCGGGTGGAGCGTCGACCTGGAGTGCAAACGCGCAGAACGCGATCGCGAGCGGCTCGACACACCTTCTCGGGTCCGTTCGTTTTCCGTCGTCTTTCTCTCACTCGCGAGTGACTCCCGAACGATCTCGCAGCATGAATGAGCCCGACCTAGGCTCGCAATCGAACCTGACGATCCCTCAAGCCGTCGCGAACTGGAAGGCCAACATGTCCCCCTTCTACGGCAAGGCCAAGCTCGTCTCGCCTGCCGTCACGAACGGCGGGTATCCGATGGGCGTTGGATATCTCCAGGACTTCAGAGGCAACTGTACGCAGTGCTGGAACGAGATCGACGCCGTCGCGCTTCACTGGTGCGTCCCTTCGATCCACTTGATGTCCTGGGTCGTTCCTTGCAATGTTGATACGCTCGAAATCGATAGGTACGACGTTTCCACAAACCTCGAATACTTCATGGTAAGGCCGTTGTGCAACTTCGCCAACTTCGCGAAGTTGGATGCCCGCTGTCGTCCAGCTGCTGACCTCCGCATCTTCTTCTCCGCAGAACTACCTTACGGACGCCTACAAGACCCTTGGCAAGCCAATCTGGCTTACCGAGTTCGCCGGGAGTGGCACGTCGTCGCAGCAGCAACAATTCCTCGAGACGGTCATCCCCTGGATGGACGCCCAGCCGTGGATCCAGCGTTACGCCGGATTCGGCGACTTTGCGGGCAACTACGTCAACTCGGATGGCTCCTTGACACCGCTCGGTCAGACGTACTCCGACACCGTCTGAAGAGGATCGACAGTTTGGAAGGAGGAACACTTGCCGGCCTCGCCCTCTCTCCTCTCGCGTCCTTCGTTCCTTCTTATGCATTCATTAGTATCACAGCTGTCATTCTTGCTCCCGCACTTGCTCTGGTAGCGATTGTTTGCAACTCACCAACTTCTTCGTCGTTACGTGAGCCTCTCGCTCGCTCCTTCTTCTGCTGGCGCGTTCAGGCAAACAATGGATGTCCAACCTGCTCGCTGCAAGCCAAATAAGCGAGAGGAGCGGTGAGACGGCCTCGTCCTCGCTTTTCTCCCTCTTCGCCTCTCCACCATGTCACTCCCGCATCGACTGGGATCCGCGCTCTTCCCAGCCTCATCAGTCTACGCAGATCTCGACAATCCGCCAGACCCCTTCCCCAACGAGCCTGTCGACACCCACTCCTTGTCCTCATCAGCCGACACTCCACTGGGCCATCACGACAGCCCGCTTGAACCGGGCGGCGCGGGACTCGCCGATGACGACCCATTCTCGGCCCTGACTCCCTCGGTGCTCAGTCCTGCCTCGGGGCGGAGTCGTGAGGCTCATTTACACCCGCCACCCCACCTTGCTCAACGAGTCGAGGGGCGGGACTTTGAGAGCGCTGCGACGAACAAATTGAACGCTGGGAAGCACGACGAGCGGGATCCTTTTGCTGTGGAGTCCGCCGCGACCTCGCCCAAACTTGACGATTCACGCTCGCTCTCCCCTACTCCGACTGGATCCCTCTATCTCCCCGCCCAAGGCTCGCCGCAACAACATCCACACTCTCCGCCTTCACATGCACCTTTGGCAGCGTCGGTGGCGAGCTCGAGCCGGACGCGAACGAGTTCAGCAGCGGGTGGAAGCAAGAGCGCGATAGGGAATCGCAGCTTGATGCGCTTGCTCGGCGGAACGCGGTACGAGGGTGGAGGCTTTCCATTTGGAGGGATTGGCGTGGGAAATGTTGAGGAAGAGGACGAGGAGGAAGACGAGGAGGAGCGTGTCGGGATGCGGCACGAGGAGCAGGGACTGCGCAAGCCCCGGAAGTGCGTTCATGCATGCGAGCCATTCTCGCGACCCTGTCAATGACTGATTGCCTCACAGAGAAGACCTGCAAGACATCGCCGCCTCTCTTCCGCCGCCACCCTCTGTACTCTCCAGCTCCTCGCGAGGCGACGACGAAGAGGACGACAACGCTCCTCCCGACTTCACGTCCCGCATCCCTCTCATGGCTTCGAGAGCCTCGCGAGGCCGCTCGAATCCGCTACAGAAGGCACGTCGGGCCGTCTCCCCCTCGACTACCTCGTCCTCCTCGCATCGCATACGTCGAGGTGCGCCAGTGCGCGGCATATTCGGCTCGACACACATCCGCCGCTCGATTGCCGGCATGAACGCCAAAGAGCGCGCGCTGTGGCGCTGGGTTAACGTCACGGACCTCGACGGGTTCTTGCAGCAGGTGTATTTGTATTACGTCGGTAAAGGCATATGGGCGATCGGGTTGGAGAGGACTCTCCACCTGCTGTGCGTTCGTGTCGACTCCAGTTGTCCTGAGTAATTGACCTTCTAGTCGAGCAGAACCGTCGGCTGGGTCATCGGCTTCTCGACCTTCCTCATCGGCTGCATTGACTACCCTCGATTGTGGGACTCGCACAGGCTGTCCGAGGTTGTCATTCCGCGATGTACCAGTCGGTGGGTCGAATCTGCATCCCGAGTTCGTGTGACACCCGCTGACCCAGCTGGGCTTGCAGCATGTCCGGCTTCACCTTGCTCCTCTTCATCGCCTTTGTCGCCTTTTACGCTTGGCGAGTCGTACGGTTCGGCATGGGCGTGAGGCGGCTGTGGGACATGCACGAGTTCTACACAGAGTTACTCGGGGTGCCAGAGGTGCGACACGTTGTTTGTCGGAAGATGTAGCTGGGCTGACCTCTTCTTCCTGCAGAGCGACATCCAGACAATCCCTTGGCATGCCATCGTCGCCCGTCTGTCCGCCCTCCGCGCCTCTCACCCTTCGTCCATGTCCTCTCGCGCACACTCGGCAGATCACGCCCACCAAGCAGAACGCCTCGACGCTCACGACGTCGCGAACCGCATCATGCGCGAGGAGAACTACCTCATAGCATTGTTCAACAAGTCGCTCCTCGACATCTCGCTGCCCTTGCCTCAGCCCGTCGCGAGCGTCGTCGGCAAGAAGCGCTTCGGGAAAAGCATGCTCACGCAGACGCTCGAATGGAATCTGAGCTTCTGTCTGCTCGGATTTTTGTTCGGGAGGGACGGGCAGGTGAGGAGGGCGTTCTTGAGCGAGCGGAACAAGAAGGAGCTTGTCGAGGCGTGAGTGAGCCGCTTTCTGGCGTTTCTGATCGCACGCTGACCTGCTTTGGTTTTTACAGCCTACAACGCCGCTTCATCCTCATGGGGCTTATCAATGCCGTGTTTGCGCCCTTCATCGTCTTCTACCTGCTCATGTACTCGTTCTTCCGCTACTTCGAGGTGCGCCCACCGCGCCTCCGTTGCTTGCTTCCTCGCTTACCATGGGTTGCGACAGGAGTACCACAAGAACCCGTCGTCAATTGGATCTCGACAATTCACCCCGCTCGCGCGCTGGAAGTTCCGCGAGTTCAACGAACTCCCGCACCACTTCCAGCAGCGCCTTGCACTCGCCCATCCGCTCGCCGACCAGTACATCAATCACTACCCGAAAGCGAAGACTGTGCTTCTCTCTCGCTTCGTCGCCTTCCTCGCCGGCTCGTTCGCCGCGGTCCTCATCCTCTTTTCCCTCATTGACCCGGACGCGTTCCTCCACTTTGAGATTACCACTGGTCGCACCGTGCTCTTCTACATCGGCGTGTTCGGTACGATCCTCGCTATCGCGAGGGGTATGTTGCCGGACGAGAACCGCGTCGTCGATCCCGAAGAGCTCTTGCGGAACATCGTCGAGCACACGCACTACCTTCCGAAGGACTGGAAGGACAAGCTTCACTCTGCAGAGGTGTGCAGGGGGATCGTGTCCATCTGCAGTGCTGACAATCTCGCCCGCAGGTTCACGTCGCGTTCGGCAAGCTCTTCCAGATGAAGGTCTCGCTCTTCCTGCAGGAGCTTTTCTCGGTCCTCATCACGCCCGTCGTCCTGTGGTATTCGCTGCCCAAGTGCGCCGGGCCGGTCGTCGACTTCTTCAGGGAGTTTACGGTCCATGTCGACGGGCTTGGATACGTCTGCAGCTTTGCGGTGAGTTCGACTCAGACCGCTTCAGAGCAGTCTTACCGTTATTGCGGAGCTGGGGCTGATGCAGCATCATATCGAACATGCAGGTCTTTGACTTCAAGCGGCACGGCGACCCAAGTTTCGGTGCGCCCGTGCAGGTCCACGATGCGAGGTGGAAGTCTGCCGAGGGCAAGATGGAGCAGAGCTTCCTCACGTTTGCAGCGGTGCGTCCTTGGTCTCAGCTCAGTTCGACCGTCGACTGACCCGCTTGCTAGCGTGCAGTCCAACCCGGCTTGGGTACCGCGCGATCAGGCTCAGTCGCTCTTCTTGAGCAAGATGACCGAGGCTCCTCCTTCCGCCGTCCCCGCTCATCCGCACCCTGCCTCGTCGACTGCCCTTCACTCGTCGCTACACCTCTCAAATGCTTTCCCGAGGTTGCGCAATACCTCCGCTCTCCCTCACCATCCACACTCGCGCCAGCATTCGTCCCGACTGGCCAGCTCGCCCTTCACGCTGCCCGAAGAGGACGCAGTCGACGCGCCTGTGCAGCCGGCTTCGACGAGCGGCGGACCTCGCGCCGCCATGTCGCCTCTTCGGCGCGGGCACGGCACGGCGACTCGAACGAGCGGCGACGCCGTCACTCAGGAAGAATCGGCGCTGGACGGCGAAGGCCCGTTCGTCGCGCCTAGCGATGCGCAGCCTTTCGGACTGCCTAGCGACAACGAGGACGACGAGGGAAGGCAAGGCGCGGTGGGAGGTGGCAGTCGAGGCGGAGAGACGGAGGTTGAGCGGTTGAAGCGGAAAGGGTTGGGCGGCCTCGTCGGCGAGTTGTACCGGCGGTGACGTGAGCGTGCGGGTGTCTTTTTCTCTGTCTCTCGTCCTGACATGCTTTGTTGTCGTTCTTAACCGGGTCAGGCCATGTATTGTGTGACATCGTTCCGTTGGAATCGCGACGGGTCCCACCACGTCGCTCGTTCTCCTCCGCCGTCCTCTCGCTTCGGCTCGTTCGCGGCTGCTCTTCATCGCTCGTACACATTCTCAAAACGCTGCACATGCTTACACGGTCAACACGAACAGCGCCAGAGGTTGTACATGAGCAGGTAGAGGGGAAAGGAGCTGTCGACGGACGGTCAGGCGTCGATCCTTCGGATGCCTTCCCCTCGCAGAAAACCTGGAGGAACACAAGAGACCGAAGCGGCGCACCCGTCAGCGAGAAGACAAAGCCGAGGCGCGCAGAGCGGGAGGGCAAGCGCGGCGACGGAGAGAGCATGGCGCTGCCACTCCTGCGCGCCTTCCGTCCATCACGTTAGCCCATACCACCCCTATGCCGCCGGTGAGGGTGCTGTCCAGCCACCGCAGCAGCGTGAAGGCCTGTTCGAGGCGACAGGTTGGTTGGGGACTGGGAGGTGAGCGTGGAAGAACAGGCCAAGCAGCGAGGCGGGTAGTTGGCGGTGCGTCGTTGTTGTCAAAAGCAGTCTCAGACCTCTTCCGTGTTCGTTCGACTCGCCCTGAGCGCGAGCGTGAACTGGCTGAAAGAGAGGGCCGCGACGAGAGGACCTCCTTTGTCCTCGCAAGCTCACGCTCAACCGCTGCTGACCATGAACAGCGCCATCAGTGGTATGGTCATCAGCCTCGGGGCAATGCAGGTGCGCAGCCATCCTCTCCCGCGTTCGAATTCTTCCTGGCGAGATACGCCGTTTTGCGATGAGGTGGCACCCGGTGGGCACGGTCGGGGAAACGGACACGAGGGCACAAGGGCTTCGTAGTACCGGCTGCGCGTGCTTTGAACCCTCCCGCGCCGGCGTGGACGCGAGCTGACACCGTTACTTTTCCTCTCCTCCTCGCCATCGCCAACTCGCTCGCAACTCGCCTGAATAACGCCCGTGCTGCCCCATTCGTCACTCTTGCCCTCACCACACGCGTCTGGCTCCCACGCGAATCCTCCCGCCGCGACGTCGCGCTTCTCCGACGCCGCACACTCGCCCCCCGTCGCCGATGTCGGACCCCGCTCGCCGAATCTGCGCTGAACGCCTGACGACACCACCATTCGCCCCAACTACCCTCTCACACTCGCTTGCGACGCGCGCCGCCGTCTCCAGGTCGCCCGTAAGATCGACTTCAATGACCCCCAGGTTCTCATTTACGTCCGCGTCTTTTACGTGGCCGTCCAGGCCGTCGTCCTCGGCATCTACTACTATGCGACCCTGAAGGTGCGCTCGGATTCCGAGGCGAGGTCCAGCGACCGATGACGAGGTGCTTCCTCCGCCTTTGTTCGAGTCTGACCGGCCCACGTCGCTCGTTCCGCCCCACAGATCAAGCAGAAGAACGACCTCAAGGTGCTCAAGTACACTGAACCGGCAAAGCCGATGTCCGGTGAGGGCCCGACGCAGGTCACGACCACGAACCGGGACTACGACCTCGCCGAGACGAGCAAGGCGATCCGTGGTGTCCTCATGGGCGTCCTCTTCGTGCGTTGCGGACTCTTGCGATTTCAGGAGCTGTGGCTGACCTCGGGGCGCCCGCGCGCACAGATGGCCTTCATGCACGGCTACATGAAGTACACCCAGCCGCTCTTCATCCAGGGCGTCATGCCGATCAAGGCTCTCTACGACTCCAAGGTGCGCTCCAGCGCTCTCGCCTACTCTGCCTCATCTACTGACCGTTCGGGTTGCCCAGATCCTTCGCATCCACCTCCTCAACCGCCCCGCCACCGGCGACCTCAAGCGACCGTTCGAGGCTCCTCCCTCGCTCTTCGCGCCGAAGACCTCGACCGACAACTCGTCTTCGACCGCTGCGACCGAGCCTGCCAAGGTCGAGGCAAAGAAGGACAAGTAGGCCGTGCTCAGGGTGGTGCTTGGGTGGAAGGAGTAGAGGACGTCGGTTTGTTGCAGGGTTTGTCGCAAAAAATATATTCATATTGCGATTCGTCTCGCGTCAGCTCGACGGGAACATGGAGAGTTCCAGCCCGTCACTGTCTCCCGCTCGGATTTCCCCGTGCGTCGCCCTCCTTCGCCTCTCTGTGCCGGGTCCACTTCCCTGCATGCTCCTTCGCTGTGCGCTGCTCCAGACAGAAGGCAAAGCCCGCGGATGAGCGAATGGCAGCGTTACAGACGATAAATCGAGGGGAAGACATGGTATGACAGACAGATCCAAGCAAGTAGCCCAAGGGAGCCTCCTCACCCCATCATCAAACGATTCTCCAACACCACCTAGTACCCGACGAGCCTCATCAAGCCTTTCTTGACGCCCGAGAACCACCCGCCCGTACCGCTCTCGCCGGCCAACCCGCTCCCGACAGACTCACCCGCCGTAGCAGGGACGACCTCGACGTGTGTGTTTTCCTGTGCGACGGTGTCGACGTCCATGGTGGCGGACGAGGATTCGGTGGCGATCGAGTCGGGTATGGCAGGGACGGGCGGAGGAGGCGACGAATCCTTCCTAGTCGGCACCTTGGCCTTGGCCTTCCCCTTGCTCGACGAGCCAGGCGCTGCGACAGCAGCCGACGTGCGAGCCGACTTGCGCCTGGGAGTCTCGTCGTCCGTCGTCGTCTCGACAGCCGAAGCGTCCGCACCGAGCGAGCGCCTCGTCGAGCGACGCGAGGCCGTACCGGGCGTCGTAGCGGCGTGCGCCGAACTCGAGGGCGTGACGGCGGCCGCGAGCGACTTGCGAGGCGTGCGGGCGCGGGCAGGAGTCGAGCTCGAGGCGGCCGAGGAGGACGCGACGACCGACTTGCGCGGACGGCCGGGACCACGTCGCCTCGGCGTCTCCAAAGCCTCCACATCGCTCGTCAAGCCATCCGTCTCGTCCTCGGCGTCCGCGCGAAGCTTGCGAGGCGCAGGCGAGCCGCTGTGCGACTTGCGGCGAGCCTTTTGCTGCTGAACGACGAGCTCGCGGTGCTCTTTGACGGCGTCGTTGATCTCCTTGGCGAGCTTGCGGGTCTCGGGAAAACGGTCCTCGCCGAGCAACTCGGCCCAGTGCGTCGTATTCAGGTCTTCCGGGGCGACGTCGTGCCCGATGATCAGGTCGGCGACTGCATAGAAGCGGGTGAGTGTGGAAGCAATACCCAGAGCGACAGTGAATGGACGCACGCTTCCTGTCGTTCGGGTTGTGCTTGCGCAAGACGGCAATGTGGCTTGCGACCTGAGTGCGATTGCGGATCTTGCCCGTCCGGCGACGAATGTACTCGCCCAGGAGACCGTTGCGGCCGTACGACTCGTCGTCGTCTTCGAGCCAGATCGTGCGGCGACCCATATTGGGCAGGAGGGCCATTCCTGCGAGCGCGTTGCGGGTTAGCCGCCAGTCGCCGGCCAAAAACGGCCTGGACGGACACGCACCGGCATAGAGGACCTTGTCAAGCTCTGCATCCCACAAGTCTCCGCCTCCCTCGGCCTTCTTGCCCCTCTTTGCGCTCCTCGGCGAGTTGTCCTCTCCCGCGCCCGGCGCGATCGACGCCCTCGCGCGTTTCTTTGGCGTGACAGCGACAGTCGAGGACGAGGCGATGGACGATTCGCGGGTGCGGAGTGATGCGCGGGTCTTGAGCGGCGAGGTCGAGGCGACGCTGGTCGAGCTGGCGGGAGCTTCGAGCGTGTGGGAGGGTAGCTGGATCTCCGAAGTCTTGTAAGCGACTGCGGGCAGCAAAGAGGGGTCAGACTAGCTCAGAGAAACGTGCTGGTGTGCTACAAACGCACCGCGAGTGGACGAGCGCGACATGTTTGACAATCCGAGCGAGGAGGGAGTGAAGGGGGGGGGGGGGGGGGGGGGGGGGGGGGGGGGGGGGGGGGGGGGGGGGGGGGGGGGGGGGGGGGGGGGGGGGGGGGGGGGGGGGGGGGGGGGGGGGGGGGGGGGGGGGGGGGGGGGGGG
>QYSD01000166.1:0-13409 GCA_009806315.1 Rhodotorula sp. ZM1
TTTTGCTGCATCGGCAAGGCCTTCGACCGCTTCTAAGCCCCCCCCCCCCCGGCTGGCGGAGGACTGCTCTGAATAGAAGGTTGGTCGAGGCCGGGTCGAGGTTTCGTTCTGCTCTTTGGCAAACAGGCGTTGACAGGACGAAGACTTGAGCTTGGTTTCGAGCGTCCCGCAACCTCCGCCGTCATCCTGAGCGTCTTTGCAGGCTCAAGGAGACTGCAAAAGAGCGTCTCGGGCTGTTGTACTGTCCGGAAAGCGCAGAAGAGGTGCAGTGCCGGCGAGAGTCGCTTCCAGTGAACGAAAGGCGGCGTGCAGCGATAGCATCGCGTTCGGTGGTCATCAAACTCGACTGAGCGGCCCTGTACCACAGACTGCACCCTCTCCCACCCTCAAAAGACCCTCTTAGCGCTGCGATGCCGACGAAGGGGTTCGGAAGAGTTCAAGTTCGGAGGAGGAAGCGGCGGATTTCGCGCTTGTAAGACCGCGCGAGGTCGCGCAGGTTCGCTGATCCCATGAAAAAGAGTATTTAAGTTGATCTAGTGTAGCAAACGCAGTCCCAGCGAGGTGACGGGCGAGCGATGCGGCCGGACGCTGGTTTCCCTCCTACTCCCACGTCTCCTTTCACGTTCTCCGCTCACACGCACAGACAGCTACGATGAGCGCCAAGATCTACTGTGGAAACCTCTCGTGGGGAACGTGCGTCCTCGTGAGGGTCCCTACGCCGCGCCGCCGTCATCTCGCTGACCCTTCCCGCTCGTCCCACCTCCATCATAAAACACAGCAACTCGGACTCTCTCCGTGACGCCTTCTCGCAATTTGGTCAGGTGGTCGACTGCATCGTCATGACCGAACCGGGCACGGGTCGCTCGCGCGGCTTTGGCTTCGTCACTTTTGCCGACCAGGCTGCTGCCGACGCCGCCATCCAGACCATGAACGAGCAGGAGCTTGTGAGGCCACACTTTCATTCTCCTCGTGGCAACGAAGCAGACCTTCAACAACACCTTGCGCGGATTCGGAACCCCCGGGCGCGCGCGCGTCGTGGTCTGCGGAAGCGAGCTTGGGGGCGTGGCGCGCGTGACGGAACGAGAGCTGCTTCTCGGATTCGGGCTTCCTTCTCCAAGGTCTCCGTTCTCCGGGAGGCAGCAGTGTGCAGTGCGGATACGACGGGACTGAGCGGAAGAAAGGGTTTCTCACCGGGCGCGCATCACTTTCCGGTCCCTCGAGCGGTTCCTTCTGACTGTATTGCCTCCCGTCTCCTCGTTTCTCCCGTTTCCCTTACTCGCGCCTGGGTCTCCTTCGGTTCCCCTTCATGTCGTCCTGGCCTTACGCGACTCCTCAACTTTTGACGTGGTCCTGGGTTTGCCTCGGACTCCGCGTTTTCGCCTCCCTTCTCTCGTTCCGTCACCCTCCACCCGACGACTTTGATGTAAACAGGGTGCGGACTTCGTTATGACACGCTTCGACAGCGACCGCTGACGCGCTCCCGCTCTCCCGCAGACGGTCGCCGCATCCGCGTCAACATCGCCAACCAGCGCACTGGCGGTGGCGGAGGCGGTGGATACGGTGGCGGATACAGCGGTGGCTCGGGCGGCTACGGCGGTGGAGGCTACGGCGGCGGAGGATGTACGTTACCATCTCTCCGTTCGAAAGCTGTCCGATCTAGCGACTGACTTGCTGCGTGCGCAAATTGTCTCGATCAGACGGCGGCCAGTCCGGCTACGGCGGCGGCTACGGTGGCCAGTCTGGCTACGGCCAGCAGGGCCAGGGTGGCTACGGCGGCGGATACGGTGGCCAGCAGGGCTATGGCGGTGCCCAGCAGGGCTACGGCGGTGCCGAGGGCTACGGCCAGCAGTCGGGCGGATGTAGGTGCCCACTTTCCTCCCCTCTCGTTTCCTTTCCCTCGCTGCGGTTCCCGTTTCTTCCCTCTTCCCGTTTCATCGACTGGCTTTTGACTCGTGGTTCTTTTCCGATTCGTTTCTCCTGGGACAGACGGCGGCTACGGCTCGGGTGCACCTTACGGCGGTCAGGGTTGTACGTGACGTTTTCCTCGCCGTCTGCTATCTTCACACGCCGGGTCTCGCTTGCTGGTTGCGCCTCGTCGGGTCTCATGTGCGCGGATACGAGACTGATGGAGGGGCCAAGTCGGCGATCGACGACTTCGACGCTCTTCCATCCCTGCCATCGCGACTGACCTCGGACTTCGCCTCGCGTTCGAATCTCCGTTCTTCGCGCGTTCCCTCCCGGATTCAGATGGCGCAGACTACAGTTCCGGCGGCTGTGCGACTCATTCCCGTTCTCGTTTCGATGCGCCTCAACAGGTTCTCAGGCCCGTTGCCTGTCGATACAGCCGCTGACCTTTTCCTTCCCTATCTCGCAGACGGCCAGCAGCAGCAGCAGCCCCAGGGCGGCCAGGGCGGCTACGGCGGTGGATGTGAGTCTTTACTGCTCAACGAACCGTCATAGTAGCTGACATTCCCTCCCGTCGCAGACTAAGCGCTTCACGCCTTCGCTTCTCCCGCTCGAGTGTCTTCCCTCCTCCCCTACTTCCCCTCTCTCAGCACACATGTCTCTTGCTCCCTAGTCCTGGCGTCTCCCACTCTCGCTCCCTCGCCTCAATTAAACGGTTCTCCTCGGTCCCATCATGTTTTGTGTCCCAGGTCCCACTCATTGCGTTCACCTCCAAACCTTGCGCGAATCGCTTTCCTTCCTCTCTCTCTCTCTCCGTCTCTCGATCCCATCCGTCGTCTTCTCTACCGATCTTGACATGTTGCGACCACAAATCAAACGTCTCGCCTCCTCTCTTCTCACAGATTCTCAGAAGAGAGGGGGGAGATTCAGCGAGGATAAGGCTCCCTGCTCATTGCTAGCTTGAGGGAGTACGAGAATGGGAAGGGATGGAGCAACCGCCTCTGCCCCAGCAAATTTCGTACTTGGTCTGTTGAACCGTCGTCGGCCCGAACTCGCCCTCCAGCTGGACCAAATAGTGGGTCAAGATTCGCCGCCGCTGACAGACAGGCTATAGAAGAGCGAGACGCCCGCCGAAGACGTCAATCTTGACGTTCTGCCGGACAGTCAAGTTGCTCGGGTTTGTGATCTCGAGTACTCCGACGGCTGGCTCGTCCAAGTCAGTCAGCTACAGACTACCGCCGGCGAAGAGCTAGCGGGACGCCCCGCAAACCCAGTTGACTCGAGCCACTTCCAATGAAGGCTTAGTCCCGTCTCGAACCGCACCCTCAAATGCGCCTTCGTAGCGGCTGTGCTTGGCAGCGACGGGCCTTCGGTGTAGAGTAGACAAAAATGTAGTGCGAGGCGATTGGCGGCGGAAAAGGCGTGAGAATGGAGATTTAAGCCGAGGCGCTAGAGGAGGGAGGATCCGGCGTCGAGATAACCCAGTGGGCGTCGGCGAATCCGACGCCACTGCGAATCCGACGCCACTGATGGGATCGACGAGGACCCAGTCTGCCGAGTGCGGGAGAATCGTTTCTGCTCGAAAGCGAGAGTGAGTGAGTATGTGAGCGGAGAGGGAAGGAACCCAAACGCGCCGTTCATGCCATGCTTGCCGTGGACGGTTCCGCCAACGATGAGCAAAACAAGCCTGACTCCATGTGGACCTGGAACCAGTGGGGCGGTGTGCGGGAGAACGTCGAGGTGTGCGGTGAAGAGCCAGTTCAGGCGAGGAGGCGTGGGAGGAGCGTTCGCCGGTCTGGCGGCAGGCTGAGAATGCCCGGCGATGCAGGTCAGCGCAAAGAATCCAACTGACCAGAAGAAGACGATTGCGAGGAGTTGGCCGTGAGAGCAGAGATCAGCGAAAGGAGGAGGAGCGAGGAGCGGAGAAGCGGAACAATGACAGCTCTCGTCGGGAGGTCCGCGTAAGCCTGCGAGTCACTGCAGTTTCACGTTTCAAAGGGTTGAACCAGTGCAACAGCGTGAGGTTAGTGTACTTCGTCTTAAACTGTGAGTTGGGAAGGTCGAGCGCAACGGTCGTCGAGGAGGTCGAGGATGAGGATGACTAGCCGTACGGTTTCCCTTCTACACGTCACACTTAGTGCAGGAGCGTCAAGTTTGTGTAGTCTGTCTTGAACTATTGGTCGAGAACGTCAGCGCAAAGAACGTGAGGAGGAGGAAGCGACTTGCGTCGAAGGCGTCGATGCGGAGTGTCGAGACGTTGAGGTCGTCGTGGCCGAGGTTGTGGAGTACACCGACGGCGACGACGTGATTCAGGTGGTAGTACGATGCGCTGCCGGTCTCGATCTTGATGTGCAGGTGAAGCGAGCCGTCTTGAGAGACGGGACCGTAAGTGTTGAAGTAGAGGTCGCTACCGTCGCTCAGGACAGCGTTGTAGCGAGTATCCGCCGAGAATATGCCTGAACGCGGGTCAACCACGCCCCAGTCCTACGAGAAGAAGTAATGTCAGCGGATGAGGCGATTGCACAAGAAAGCACAACGCACAGCACCGAGATCACGGAACGTCCCGTTGATGCCAGGTCCTTCTAGGTATCCACCCACGATAGGAATAGCCTTGCGCTGACCGTAAGGACCGACGTCGTCGCGAAGAACGTTGGGTGGGCACTTGACGATGGCCGTGTAGAGCCACTTGAATTCGGGCGGCGTCGGCGGTGCAATGATCGGCTGAAGCTGGCTCGTGAGATTCGCGGCGTTGTTGCGCCGGGCGGGAGCAACGTTGCGAGCGGAGTTGACGGGCGACGCAGAGGCGAACGAAGCGAGCGCCACGAGAGCGGCAGCAGCCAAAGAAGGGAACAGCATTGAGGTAGCTGGTTTTCTGGCGTTTACAACTCGGTGAAAGATGTCGATGGCCAGAAGCAGCAGAGATGCGAAAGAAGAGCGATCTCCTCCTCCTCGTTTCCCCGCCGGAGAATCATTCATCTCGCGCATCTCCACCCCGATAGGCGCACTGAGACCACGCTAGCGCTCAAAGAAGGGCGAGTGCGAGCCTGTCGGTTAACAAGTCGTCGCGCGTACGGTTCAACCGTACGAATTTTTTTACCTCCCGGTCGAGTAACCGGGAGGTGGGGGGATGAAGGGGAAGCGGTGAGAGAGCTCGCAGAACGTATTTGCGGGCTGTGGTGCTCCGATGCGTGGAGTGGCGAATGGCACGACGAGGGAGACAACGCGTAGAGAAGAACTACGCCGCTGCGCCGTTCGCGGCTTCGACCCTCGCCTTCGCCTCCTTGACGACGCCTTCTACCCGTTCCATTATCTCGAGCAGCTTCTTCAGCGCGTCTCCACGTCCCGCTGGGCCTTGCGAACCTGCCTCCTCGACGAGAATTCCGACCAACGCGTGCTTGACGAGAGCATGACTATCCGCCGCTCGTTCGGCGCGCGTGAACGTCTTCGGCAGTCCTGGCGTCCTGGAAGAGCTCGTAGCAGACGACGGATGAAGCGGGACTTCGATCGGGATGCGGGCGACAAGGTGGAGAAGGTCGGAAGAGTCGAGGGAGGGAACGCGCCAGTAGGAAGACGTGCTGGACGAGCCATGCGCATGCCCCGAGTCGAGCGAGGCGGCGCTGTTGGTTGCTTGTAGGCAGAGCTTGCGCGGGGAGCTCGTCGGGTTCGGGAGGGCGGCCGCATCGGAAGAGGGGAGGAGAGACGGATAGGCGTTGAGAGGGTGCGAATGCGTGTCGAGGTAGGCGCCCAGTAGGCGAGCGCTGAAAGGCGGACAGAGTTTGTAGGTTGAGAGGAGCTATGTGGGGAGAACGTGAGCTCCTGATTCCGCGGCAAGAGCGAGCAAGGACGCACCTCGACGAAAGAGACGAAGTCTTCGTGCGCGAGCACCTTCATCCGCTGCACGAGCTCGGCCATGACCGCAGGGCCAGACAAGTAGCCATCGACGGCCGAAGCACCAATCTTTGACGAGATGAGCTTGATGGCAACCGGTGAGAGCGGGGGGAAGAAGCGAACTCACTAGGCCGATCAGCTTGACGCCAACCTCTTTCTTGTCCAGCAAGCTCGTCCCATCAGCCTCTCTCGCTTCCTGCCCCTGCCCGGCCGTTCGCGAGGCGGTCTTGCCCTGCCGATGCTTGATCCCCTCCTCGAGCAACTCATCGTCCGTCTCGTCTTCCGAGTCCGTGTCTGGGTCGATCGCGTACTCGGAGAAGGGCCAGAAGGCGACGTCGAGCGCTTTGGACGACAGCTCACGCGCCACGCCGGACGATGCGGACGGCTTGAAGTAGCGAAGGAGGCTGAGGGGTTTGGGCGGGTCTGCACGTCGAGATATCAGCTACGCGAACGAGCGGCGAGGACAGCAGGGATGCGCACCTGAGTATCCGTCAACGGCCACCCGCTTCTTCCGCCACTCATCCTCCCAGCCGCTAACAAGCACTCGCAAGATCTCCCATCCTCCAACCTCGAGAACCGGCTTCTCCCTCGTCCTCAGTCGCGGAGCACGCGCCACCGTACCCGCCAACACGTCCCACACATCGTCTGCCGCGAGTATCCGATCCGCCGAGACAGCAAGCGGGTCGTCTGCCGAATCGTGCGGGTGTTCAAAGTCCGGGTCCGTCGACGATCCTTTCCTCTTGCCCGTCGCCATGCGCTTCGACTCGATTGCGAGTCCGAATGGGCCCGCGTCGTCTTCCCCGCTTTTCCGTCGCCCAGGCATCCCGTAGCCCTTCACAGCCGCACAAACGACCTCAGTCCCGTTCGTGCCGATTACGTCCTTGAGCATCTCGCGCGTCAACTCGCGGACCTTGCGGTGCGTGAGGTCGATAGGATCATCGGAGAGTGCGAGGAGGCGCGTTCGAGTGGTAGCTGTGTCTGGACGAGCGGTTTTCGACGGCTTGCGAGAGTAGGTCGCTGAGGATTGTTCAGGCGGTTTGAAGAAGAGGGGGAAGAAGCAGAGCGAAAGGAGAAGGCGGATCTGGTGTCTGCAACAAGGAACACCAGTCGTCAGAGAGACTCGCGAGCGAAAGGAGGAAAGGGATCAACCTGTTCGGGTGGTGTAGCTGGTTCGTGAGGCCTTCCATCGCGAGCAGCGCCTCCTGGTCTGCGCATGGCATTCTTTCAGCAGAAGCGCCTTGTCGGTTTTCCTTGGGAAGCCTTCACGCACAACTCGCCGCATCTTCCACCTCGAACTGCGCTTCGACAAAATGCTTCTGCGCACCCCTGAACGGCTGCGCGCCCTTCTCGTGCGCCTTCAAGAAGATCTCTGCATTCTTGGACCGCCTCGGCGCGCTCGATGTTGCTGTGGTCGTGTCAAGGCGCGGTTGTTTCGACGCTGGAGTAGAGGGGTCGCCAGGGGAAGGACCGACACCAGTAGTGGTTGTTGTGGAGGGCGATGGGCGCTTCTGTCGCAACAGTGAGCTCATGCTGGTCGTCTGCCTTCTCAGGCCAGCGGTATTTTCACTTGGAACGATCGCGTCTCTTCGCGTCGAGGAGGGACGATGGAAGAGACGGTGGAGGAGCGGCCTGGCGGGTCTAACGAGTCTCGGAGACTTGTAGCACGCCTGTACAGGCACTTCTCCGTTCTCCGCCGTCAAATGTCGAGCAGGGAGTGGTGGTGGAGCGGAACCACCAACTTCACCGCCTCATCATCTCCTCCAACCTCTCACACTCACTCAACACGCTCTGCCGAGCTCAAACCGGTTAGAATGACAGACAAGGAAACTGGATGGCTCCAGGCGTACCCGCTGTCCTTTTTGCCTGGGCTGAATCGGCCACTCGACGTCGTTCTCTCGCGGTTGGAGAAGTACCGGCTGGACAAGGCGTCGCCACTGGAGGAACGGCTCTTCTGGTTCGAGGAGAAACAGGGACGGGAAGTTGGCGCGACTGGGCTCAAAGCGGGCAGTGGAGGAGGACCAGGCGGTTGAGCCCGTGAGGAAACGCTCGAAGCAGGAGGACGAGACGATGCGTGAGGGAAAGGGACGCCTGGCTGGCCTCGACGAATCAATAGGGTCGACGCCCCTAAGAAGTCTCGTTGTCACGACGAACGGCTCGACGAGAATGCCCCGATCACTCACCAAGTCGTCGACTTCGCCCGTTGCCGAACGTCACAAGCGCATCGGAAGCTTCCTTGACCTTGCAGACAACGCGACGACTGAGACCGCACAGACTGCGTCGTCTGCACCGCGAAGCAGTTGGACCGGCACGACGACGAGGACTCCAGCTCTCCCTTCCACTCCTGCGACCTCACGTTCTCGAAGTCCGCGTCGAGCTCGCACTCGCACCGCCAGCTCATCAAAAAGCTTCAACGAGGACTTGCCGGATGTTCTTTCGCAGTCGGCCATTTGCCCTCCCCTCGGCGGTACCTTACTCAAGCATTATCAGCCGTACATCCTCGATGAGTCGGTCGAAGCCGACTTTTCGTCACTCTTGTCCGACGAGTTCATTCGATTCGCCAGCTCCGTCGCCCGGCCGGAGAAGTGGAATGCAAGGCCAGAACGACTTCAAGACATAAGCACTTTCGTCCAAGGCATCACTCGCTTTATCGGCTCACGACAACCGAACGAGGCGGTCATCATCGCGGCTGCACCGCTGCATCGCTCTCGCGCTCACTCGAGCATCGCACCTAGTCTGCTACCCAAGTTTCATGGGATGGCGGAAGGATGCGACGGATCTGGGATAACGACGAGATTGGGTTGCCTGAGGTCGCTGGGATGGTTCAAACCGCTCATTCACCTGTCTACCTCCTCAGTGCGTGGATGTTTCGATTCCGCAACCACTTGGAGAAGCTGAAGAATTGCCCTCCCAGTCCGCACGTACGCCTCCAACTCCTGCTACACTCGCATGCGCAACCTCGCCTCCATCGACCTTCGCGCCTACCTGCGCACGCTCCGCTCCCCCTTCCCCGTCGAATCCGCCGCCCTCACCCTCCTCTCCTGGCTCGACGAGCCCTCCTCGCGCTCCGACCGCCTGAAACGGATGTATCGGGTTTTCTGCGGGCGGAATGGGGAGCGGAAGGGAACGAGGGGATGGGAGAATTGGATTGAGGGAGGTGAGAAGGGGAGGAGGAGGAAAAGGGAGGATCTGGAGAGGTGGGAGAGGGAGAAAGGGAGGGAGAGGAGGTGAAGGCGTGTCGAGCGCGTAGCAACGGAACTGGTCAGTCAGAGCGTCGGTGTGTAGCGTGAGTCGCGAGCTTATGATAGCCAGAGAAAGCGAGACGACGGACGAGCGTAGGAAGACATGCGAGCCAGCTCTTTTGGCAGGCGACGACAGGGTTTGAGCAAACGGACTGGTGAAGGTCAATTAGCACTACTTGGGGGAATCGTATCTACAGCGGGGTGTCAAAGGGTACGGGTACAGGCGAACGAGGATTTGCGTGCGGCGAAGGACGACGACGACGATAGCTTAGAGTTGGTGCGCAGGCTGCGCGGCCGAGCCGTGGCTGAAGTTGTAGTTCGACGTGCGCGCGTTGGACGCTGCGCCGGGGCCGACGATCGAGAAGGCGGGAGACTCCCAGCCTATCTCACCCGTCTTGCGCGCCTTCTGCTGCTGGTTTGCAACCTTGTCGACGATCGAGTCAGGCGCCGACCAGTTAACGAGCTTGTCCTGCGGGTCGAGCGTAATAGCGAACTGGCCGTCGGCTGCGAGGGAGAAGCGTCAGTCGGGGTTCGGGACTCGAGTAAAGTGAGGGCGGACGTACGGGCAGCGGCCTTGGCCTTCTCCTTCTTCTCCTGGCCCTCGACCTTTTTGTCGCGGAACGACTGCTTGAGGGCGTCGATCTTGTTGGTGCCCTCCTGGTTCGAGGCGTCCTCGAGGCGCTCGCTCAAGTCCGAGAGCTGGCTGTCGACCTGCTCGAGACCGGCGCGGATGGCAGCTTCCATGGCCTTCGAGACGGCGGTCTTGATGAGGCCTGTAGCGAGCGGGCGGAGCATGTTGATGAGCGTCGCGTGCTTCGCGTCGCGGACGGCGAACTTGAGCTTGTCGATCTTGATCTTGGTCTCGACGACCTTGAAGGCGTGGTGCTTGCGGCCGGTCGACTCGACGTGGACTTTGCCCGAAATGCCCTTGCCTCCGATGAAGACGTCGGCGTAGCCAGAGTCGGTGAGACGAGGGAAACCAGTCTTCTTCTTGATGTCTGCGGGATGTGGGAGCGAGGTCAGCAGCGATCACGCGTGCACTCAGGTAGGTGAGTACGACGCACAGAAGGCGACGTCCTTGAGGTCGCACTGGACTTGCGAGAACGTGATCTGCGGGAAGAGGGCGGGATGTCAGCGCCAAAAAGAGGCTGACGATGGCGGAAAAGCGAGACCCACCCAGAAAGCGTGCTTCGAGACGTCACCGAGGTTGTCGTACGGCGAGAGCTTCCAGTAGTTGCGCGCCTCGATCTCGAAGACGTTGGGAAGGAGGTTGGCGGTCTCGAGGGTGAGGTTCTCGATGACGAGGTCGACCTCCCTCGACGTGTACTCGGCCCTATCAAGCCAGGCGTCAGCATTATTGTAAAGCGGGAGACGAGATGAGGCGAGACGGCCGAAACGCACCTGGGAATGGGCACGTAGCCGATCTGCTGGAACAGAGCCGGGAGGATAACACGCCTGATATCACTCCAAAGCTGGGGCTTCCAGGTGAGATTGCCCTCCGAATTCATGAAGAGGTCAACAACGAGTGTCTTGACAGCCTCGCCGAGCCGCTGGTTAAGACCATCGTCGGCGTATGCGGTGAAGAAGTTCTGGACCTCGTCGAAGAAGCGATCCTTGTGGCCCGAGTAACGGCCGTTCTGCGGGTCGAAGTAGCGCTTGCCCGACTCCTTGAGCTCGCGGCCACGGCGGTCCGCCTCGTCCTTCATGATATACCCCGGCTCCTGCAGGCACTGGCGGACATAGTTGTCGAGCTCGCGGAACCAGGAGCTGCGATTGGAAGGAAGACGAAGCGGTAGGAGGGAGACGAACCGGTACGCAAGGGAAGAGTCAGTTTGGGAAGGTCAAGGCGAAATGACGGCGACGACGTCTTCAAGGACGGATGGCGAACGCACCGGAGACCCTCGTCGTTTTGAGCGTCAGTGTAGAGCTGGTCAACCGAGTCCCAGATCGGCTGCATCGAGCGACCGTTGGCGAAGCGCTCGAGGAGGGTGCGGAGCTCGGTCGTCGCCTGCTGGAAGTCGTTGTCGTGGCGGACGGTGCCGGCCGTGCCGCCGGACTGCTTCGTGGCCTCCTTGGCCTGGACCTGGTAGTGCTCGGCGCGGTCGAGGAAGAAGTCGATCGCCTCCTGGTAGTCCTGGTGGCGCTGGTTCTCGACGACGACCTTCTTCAGGCGGTAGATGAAGCGGTCGCGGCGCTCTTGGGGGAACTTGTCGTTGAGGTAGTCCTGCGGGTGGAAGAGGGGAAGGTCAGCGGCCGTCAGGAGACGAGGCTCTTCTCGAGAAGGGAACTGGCGGCAATAAAGCGATGGAAACGCAGCGCACCTTGGTCTTGTTAAGCTGCTCGCTGGCACGGTCTTTGTGCTCGTCGGGGATCTTCTGTAGGAGCTTGTTCTGGACGTCCGTCGCCTCCTCCTTGGCCTGACCGACGCCGGCGTCCTTGCCGGCCTGGGCACGCGCGCGACCCTCGTCGAGCTGCTGCTGGTTCGGCTGCGAGTTGCCGAGGCTGCCCTCGGTCGTCGCGAGAGTCTGGCCGTAGCCGGGAGCCTGAACGGACGAGAAGCCGCCCTGCTGGGTCGAGTGCATCGAGCCGAGGGTGCCGTCGGTCGCCGAGTAGCCGCCCTGGTTTACCGCGAGGGTCTGGCCAGGCTGAGCGTGGAGAGAAGCGCCGGTCGTCGCGCCAGACTGGGCGCCGCCAAAGTACGGAGGCTGGCCGTTGCCCGACGAGTAGCCGCCGGTCGACTGGGTGCCCGACTGAGCGGCCGAGTACGCGGTCGACTGGGCAGCGTTGGCGGCGTCGCCGACCGAGCCAATGTGGCCCGTAGCGGGACCAGCCTGCGACTGCTGGCCCTGGTCGGCGGCGGAAGCAACGTTCGAAGCACGGTCCCTCATCTCGCCCTTGGCGTCCTCCCTCGCCTGGTACGCCTGGTCCTTCTTGCGCTGCGCGTCCTCCTTCAGGCCCTGGAGACCGGTGTCGGGAACCGAGTCGGTGTGGTCGCGGACCTCACCATTAGGGCCGACCCACTGGTTCGACGGCGCGGGCTCGTCGACCTGGCGGAGCTGGTCCTGGTCGGGACGAGCGACTTCGGCAGCCTTGACGGCGGCATCGGCAGCGACATCGCGGCCAAGGAGGCCGATGTCCTTGAGGAGCTTGCGCGCCTCCGAGTTGGTGAAGATGAGCTTACCGAGCGTGCGAAGGTGGGTGACGGCCTGGTCGGCGTCCGACTGCATCTGGTTTCGGTCGGTGTTGACGGCGACGTTCTTGACATCGCCGAGTGAAGGCGGGCGAACGGAGCGAGTGTGGTAGCTGATGAGAGAAACTCGAGATCAGCGGCATCTCCGGCGAGACGCGGACGCCGGCGCGACTTACAAGAAGTTCTGGAAGAGCTCGTCGTCGTTCTTCTCGGCAACGATCTCCTTCAGGACGCGTACGATGTCTACGAAGCGACGTGGTTAGCGAGAGTCCACGGGAAAGCCGCCCGCAAGGGATGCTACTCACTCCGGGTGTCCTCAACGAGCGCCTGGCCGTCCTTGGAGAGCTTGCGCTCGTCGATAGGAGAGTGGTCGACGGCATAGTCGAGTGCCTGGATGCACTGCCTGGAAACGAGAAAAGCGAACTCTCGTCAGCTCTTCCTCCCCATCGTTGTTGCCAGAACCGTTGACTGACTCGTTGTTGGGAAGCTTGCCGTTCCTGCATTGTTGCGAGAGACCGATTGTCAGCAAAGCGAACTGGGAGGGCCGAGAGGGTCGCAAAGGGGACGTGAAACGCACCTGAAGGCCTCGATGACGCCAAAGACCTTGAGCTTGCGGTCCGTGTCGACGGCCTTGTACTGAGGGTCGGTGGGGGAGGTGACAGCGTTCTTCGCCGGGTTTTCAGAGCTGTGAGACGACGAAGATGTGTCGCGATGCAAAGGACGAGCGAGGCATGTCGCTGAACGTCAGCTTCGAGGGCCGTAGGGAGGTGGAGGATATCCGTCTGAGCAGGGAAGGGCACGCACATGTCGCGGATATGAGTTCCTGTCGTGGGAGCCATGTTTGATAGTGAAGAGGGAGAAGAAGGGAGGACAAGAGTCGCATGCACCTTCGACGAGGCTGTCTGCGCTCTTCGCAGGCGGAGTGACGTACTGCAGGCGATTGCCCGTGACGCACACGCCCGCACAGCCGCGACCAATCCAAACAAGGCGATCAGCAAGGTATCGCCAATTTGGGAAGGTCACCGTTGCTTCGTCTCCCTCCGTCGTTGTACCGCTCGCTACTGTACCGCTCGCTGCTGTAGACTCGCATCGCTCGCTTCCTCGACCTCAGACCTCGCACACTCTGCCCCCCCCCCCCCCCCCCCCCCCCCCCCCCCCCCCCCCCCCCCCCCCCCCCCCCCCCCCCA
>QYSD01000167.1:0-13371 GCA_009806315.1 Rhodotorula sp. ZM1
CGCCGCCCGTTCTTCTCAAGGTGCTTGGTGACGACCTTGCGCAGCTGCTCAAGGTCGCGGCGGTTCGCTTCGATGCGAGCGGAAATGAGGAGAAGCGGACGCAGGGAGGGAGGAAGGGCCAGAGGAAGCCTGGCTCAGCTGCGACGCAGCTACGAGCTCGTCAAGCGTCCCGCTGGACCTAGACGACTTCGCAGCAGCATACTCACTGCGTTACGGAACCGAAAAGCGACGCAGAGGTGGGAGAGCAGCCGCTCAAGCTGAGAAGGTCAATACGACGGCACTTCGAGCAAGAGACGACCACACTTCATCCAGCTGAACACCCGCATTCCATTCGCCCATCTACAGCTTCGAGCGGGACTCGCCCGCTCCCACGGCGCCAGCCTTGAGGAGCTCGTCGACCTTCGCACCGAGTCCTGCCGCCTTGAGGATCTCAACCGTGTCCCTCCCCGGCTCGAGGAACGCCTCTTCCGCGTCTCCCGCTTTAGCAGGTGTCCTGCTCAATCTGGGTGTAGGCATCGGCAGCCCTCCTCCGTCTTCCGCCTCCTCCGCACCCAACTTCCGATCCGGCTCGCCCGGTCCTCGTCCCTCCGAATCGACTTCGTGGCGGTTCAGGACGGGCACGCAGCATGCGTCAGTACCGAGGAAGATGCGGGACCATTCGTCGCGCGTTCTGGTGCGGAAGCCAGAAGTAAAGAAGGAGACGAGCGATGGCCAGGTTGAGCGGTCGAGTTGGGTTGATGCGTTCGGGCGAGGAGAGGGCACGATGGAAGCGGGGGTGTTTTTGATAAAGATGTCGCTGCATCCAAAGCCAGTCAGCTCGCAATTAGAGGAGAGAACAGGCACGCACGAACAGGAACTCGGCATAGAAGTGGTTCTCGATCGGCCCGAGGCTCATGTACTGCCCGTCCTTGCACTCGTACACGTCGTACCACGGCGCTCCGCCGTCGAGGACGTTCTCGCCGCGAGGCTCGGACCACATGGGCAGACCGAGACTGGGGCGCGCCATCGTCAAGGGGAAGATGGAGGAGTAACGGGTGCCAGTGACCTGCAGGAAGGCGTAAGCAGGCGAGACGCGTCTTTGAGTCGCTCTAGAACGCACCATGTCAATTTCGATGACCTGGCCCTTCCCGCTCTTCGTTCGCTCGATGAGCGCCGCCAAGATGCCCAAGACGGCCATCATTCCGCCTCCAGCAAAGTCGGCTGCAGCGCAAGCTGTCAGTGTGGGTGAATGAGGTGTTACTCTGCACTTACCTAGCAAGTTGGCGGGAAAGTAGGGCTTGTCGCCTTTTCTGCCGAGCATGGGGAGGACGCCCGACAAGGCGAGGTAGTTGATGTCATGGCCCGCCATCTTGGCGTATGGGCCTACAGAAGCAACAGTCAGATTGAGACAACGCACCGAAGCAGCGCCGAACTTACCACCGCGCCGGAAGCCAGTCAAGCGAGCGACTATCAATCGAGGATTCCTCGCGAGCAGGTCCTTCGGGTCGAGCCCGAGCCTTTCGAGCACGCCAGGCCGGAAAGGATCGATCAAGACTTCGGCCCGCCAGTCGCTGCGGTTCGAGGGCGGGCCGAGAAGCGTGCGTAGGAGAGAGATGCCTTCGGGCGACTTGAGCGAGACGGCGAGCGAGCGCTTTCCTCTGCGTGAGAGTCAGGTCACCTCAGCTCCACGACGGCGGGCCGACTTTCTGCGCACCGTGTGAGCGTGTCGACGTTGAAGGATGTGCCCTGCCGGTCAACGCGGACAACGTCTGCACCATAGTCGGCGAGGACGACTGCGGGAAATACTGGTCAGCATTCTCTTCGACTGCTAAGCCCCCCATCCAGCTCACGGCCAGCGAATGGCGCGGGAGCAAGGCCAGCAAGCTGCAAGGTTCGCTAACCGGGTTAGCAGGTGGGGCAGGAAACGAGGAGAAGGGGAAATCGACGAACCTCGAGCACCCGGACGCCAACAAGCGGTCGTGTGCCTTCAGCAGCCATCTACGGCGAGGCTAGCGACTGCAGCGAGAAGTGGAGGAGGCAAAGAGCAAGTTCCGGTCCGACGAGAGAGGCGAAGCCTGGTTGACCGGCGACCTCACCACCCGCTGCTCCTTGCCTGCGACTTGCTTGAGCTCCCAGCTAGTGGCAGAGCTCCTAAAACGCTCGACATGTCGACACAAGCACCCGCGCTCGGTGGAGCCAGCACGTCGACCGCTCCTCGACCACCAAAACAGCCGCGGGCGTCCGCCTGGGACCCGTACGCCGTCTTGCCGTTCAGTACCAAGCGTAAGGTGAGCAGTCAGTTTCAATAGAGCCATGTGCGGATCTGGCAGCGGCAGCGAGCGCTGTGGGTGGTGGTACCCACCCTCAAAAGCTGATGAAGCGATGAAGAGCTGATGTCGCTTTCGTATGCGCTCGATGTCCGCAGCTGGACCCTCGAGATGCACTGTCGACACAGTGTTACCTCAAGGAACTCTCCATTCCGACAGATGTGGCCGACGAGCGAATCGCAGGCAAGCTTCTCCAGCTCGACCTCCCGGAAGGCAAGCTGAGCGACCGACGGAAGGCTGAACTGGCAGTAAGGGAGGGCGAGAAGGAGAAGAAGCGCGCGAAGAAGGCGAGGGAGGGAGATTGCGGACTTGCAGGTCGGCGGAAACGAGCCACGATGGGCAAGGCGGCTGTCAGGGCTGTCCGGTGTGTCCTGGTGTTTTCTGTACTTCCTGATTACGCAAGCTGACCAATCGATCTACAGCTACGGAGCCGTCCTCCCCGTTCACCATCTCTGGCTCGGCTACATGGCAGAACTCCTTGCCCTCCCAATCGTCGTCCCTCCCGCTTCGCCCTCTTCCGCCGCATCGCCCGCCACCCCGTCTCAAACCCTCTGCGCATTCGCTGTGCCCGTCGTCACGTCGACGCTCCTCCCGACATACCCTCCGCGAGCTTCCCCCGGCACTCACGTCAACGTCGTCGATCTGCAAACAAAGCTGATCAAGGCGGAATTTGTTGGCTGTCTGTTGAGCGGCGAGTCCATGTCGACCCTGCTTTTCAAGCCCTTCCTCTGACACCCCGCTCACAGTCAAGCGCGCCAAGAATCCTTCGCTCGTGGGCATCAAGGGTATCGTCCTGCAAGAGACGCAGGGAACATTCAAAATAGTCACGCCCGAGTCTCAAATCAAGGGTGCGTCTATCGCTCCGTAGCTTGGGCGCCGGAGCCGACTGATATGCCTCCGCAGTGCTCGCCAAGCAAGGCTCCGTCTTCACACTAGTCCTTCCTCTCGCGCCGCAAGGTTCTGAGACGCACCCTCGCAAGCTCAGCTTTGATTTGTACGGCGACGCATTCGCGTATCGTCCGGCAGACAGGGTGGGGAAGAAGTGGAAGGCTGGCACGAGCGCGGGTGGTGTAGAGCTGGTGTGAGATGGCGACGTGTTTTCGTCTGTTGGCACGCATGTCTCCATCTGCAGTCGTGGCTTCCGAGGTTGCGTGCGCTATCCCACGAACGCAGCAGCAACATCTGTCGGCGAGAGACGAAGACTCTTCGCCCTCAGTCCTGAACACCGCGCGCCAGACCAGTATTGCATGCTCTAAGCGGAAATCGCGCAGCTCGTGGTGCGCACTACTGGTGGGAGTGCGTTCGCAGCGCAGGGAGGCGCCGCTTGCTTTTTTGTAGACTTAGATGCACAACGAACCTCGGGGTGTCAATGGAAGCCCGGTTAGCTCAGTCGGTAGAGCACCAGACTCTTAATCTGGTGGTCGTGGGTTCGAGCCCCACATTGGGCGACTTTCTTTTTTTTTGCTTCTCAGTTACCTTCGCGCAGGGAACGCTAGCGGCTCGACCTCTAGTATTGCGCTTTTTTTGCTGCTGTCGGTCTCTCGCCAATTTCCAGACGTCCCAAAGCAGCGGTCGGTCTCGAGCAAGAAGAGTCGGATGCCATCCTCAACAAGCGGAGGGGACGAACTTTGAATACAACACTATCTATCTGTCCGTCTCTTCCGGCCCCAGTTTAATCCTAACGTGCTCATGGTAAGCAGCGCTCGAACGCTCGTTTCGCGACAGTCCGCCCGCAAAGCGAAGCGTTCTCAAGCGAACTCCCACCCCGCCTCGCTCAAGACCCCCCTCGTCCGCTCCCTGTGCTTCTCGTCGACGAGCACGTAATCCGTGTTCCACGTCGACATGGCAAAGATGGGTATTTGCGCCTCCTTGAGCGGGATTGTGAGGGCGTTGAGGATGCCGGAGAGGGAGAAGTCCATCGGTCCGGCGATTTTGAGGGCGATCCAGGGTCCCGAAGTCATGACAATATCGGACTGCGGAGTCAAACATGGACCGGGAAGGAAAGAGCATCAGTCAGCGAACGTAGCAGACCGGGAAGAGGGGAGACGCACGAAAAGGTACAGGCGGCTGAACAGCGACGTAGGCAGGACGATGGACGTCTCCTCAGACGTCCGAGTCAAAGAAACGAACGCATGCTCTTCCGCCTGGCCCGCGAGGACTGCAATGAGCTCCGTCGGAATCGGTTCATCAGGCTGGAGTTGAATGACAGTGAGCGTCGCGGGGACGAAGGACAGCACTAGCGCAGGATTTGAGAGATCCAGAGCGGCCATGCCGTGACTTGCGAGTCAAGGGTGCGAAGGACGGAGCGGATAAACCGGAGGAGGAGCGTGCGTCGGCAGGCAGCGAGGCAGCGACTGCGGGCTCTTTCAGTAAGCGCTCTACTGCGTTGCTAGATATTCGTGACGACATCTAATGCAAGATAAGGAGACCGCGCACGTCTACAGACCCATCGCACGCCTCTTCCGTTTCTCCCGGTACGCACTCCAGCTCGGCCTGCTCGAATGCTTGACACTCCTTCCTCCGCCCGGCTTGCCCAACTCATGCCACTCCGTTGACGGACCGCTCGATTTACGGCTGTGGCCGAGACGTGTCGGTTTCGCCTCTTCGTCTGATTCGGCGGAAGAGTCGGCCGCGAGTACGGCGGGTGCGACGTGCCAGCCTGGCGGAACTTCGTCGTCAAAGAGGGTGTCGTACGCGTGAGACTGCGGAAAATTTGAGAAGGACCGCCAAAGGAGGAAGAGGAGAGGTGTCGAGGCGACGGGGAGGATGGCAGCAACCTGGAGCGCAATGTCAGCCTGTTACATCGGTGCCGGCATGCGATAGATTTCTCACCAAAGCAAAGGCAATGACTGGCGCCTTTGTACCACCTCTGCAGCTCTCAGTGGCGTCCCAATCTTGTCGAGTTCCACCGCTGTAGCTAAAGGGGACGGGGGTTAGGCGGCGGTTCCGCATTTCACACAGATTCTGAAGTATGCTCACCAGACCCCCTGTACATACCCGCCGCGCAACTCGAGCGACGCGGCCTCGAAGTAAGCGGCCGTGCCAGAGTGAACGATTGCAAGGGCCTGTAGAATCGCTCGTCAGGCCCCGTCCTGTGCAGCTGACGAGATGGGGACTCACGAGTAGAGCGAACCAGGCCAACCGGGTCTTTCGCCGGTCTTGCAGGTAACCGCTCGTAATCATTGGTGTGCACAACCAGCCGAAGGAACACGCCGCAAGAAGTGCGAAGGCGATCCACTGGCCTTGAGCGTTGGCCAACCGCCATACTGCAGGAGGACTGTCACTTAGACTCTCCCAAGCAATGCGCGAAACTCACGGAGGACAACAGCGCAGACGCCGGAGAGGGAAAGCAGGCCGACCGCTGCTGACGCGTACAGTAACCGAGTTGTTCGAGCGAGAGCTGCGGCTTGTGCCCGTCTATTCGCCAGCGTCGTCATCCTGTGTTAAGCGTCAAGCAGCTCGTAAGTGGTAAGAGAGGGAGAAAGCAGGGCGCCAGCGTCGCGCTGTCCGCGGATTGTCCGGGAAGAAGAGCAGCAGAACCGCCTTGCGGGCACGACTGACAGCAGTGCAGGTCCGCAAAACAGCTTGGAGGTGTCACTCTTGCCACGCCCTTCTCCTATCCTTTAGCCCGCCGCCAAAATAGTCGAGGTTCCGGGCTGACGAGGTGCGAGGGCGCTCAGTTCCGGGAGTGCGGGAAGCGGGACAGGCCTGGCGTTGTAGCAGCAATACATTGGTGTCGCTGAGCATGGTCGGCCGGGCGCTTTGCGATACACAGCTGAACAGGCGGAGGACCCCGCCGGGAGACGTGAGACGAAGGTCAAGACGAAGGTCAACTTCGTTCAACATCGCTCCATCCGCTTGCATGCTTAATGGCAGCAGTACAGCGACCTGGACCGCCCATACGAAGCTACACAGAGACCGTCCAGGACGACGTTGACGACGCTACTTCTTCCCTCCTCTTCTCCGCGCCGACAGTCCGATCAGACTTCATACGACTGTCAGGGGAGGCGCAGACCCTCTCGAATAGTCCGGCAGAGTATCGAGTACGGCGGAGAAGGAGCACGCTTGATTTGCGGTTGCCGCCAGTCACTGGAGCTCAGCCGACTCTGGATGTGGGGAGGAGAGATGGAGAAGAAGGGAAGCATTCTGTCCTGACAGGAGCCGGCACCGCAGGAGGAGAAGGAGATTATGGTTCAGCGGGCCGACGGGCGCTCCAGCTCAGACGGACAACGAGTGCGGACCTCCTTGTGAGAGATGAGGCAGCGGATAATGAGGACGAGGAGGACTTCTCTAGCGACGTGCGTGGATGCTGAAGCTTCCAAGAGCTTAGTAGTGACGATTACTGACGGACAATGGCATCCGCAGGCCGAGTCTTTTCGCTTCCGACCGCCTTCAGTCGCTTCGACCTCGACGTCTCAACGGTCTTCAGTACGTCCATTGACTGCATTCCTCCACCGCCTGCCTGCTGACTGTCCGGTATTACAGCGACGCGGTGTGCGGGTACAAGACTGGACTGAAAGACCAAGCGGCTCTTTCGTACGAGATGTGCGTCCTGCCAACGCTGCGGTCATCCGGCTTCAACTCACGCAAGTCTCGCTCCCACAGGTTCGAATAACGGGTTATCATGCTGTTGGATCTGAGAGCGGCGGCTTCGTCGTCTTTGACATCGAGATCGACACGCTTCCGGTCAACTCGACGAGCCAGGTTGGCCGCTCTCTCTCCGCATCTGTTCCTGCCTCTCGACTGACGAGGTCTCCATGCAGAGCACTACAATACGCATACACCGCCGCTACTCGGCGTTTGCGCGCCTGCGATCCGACCTTCTCTACACGCATCCTCGGTTTCGCAACATTGTCCCTCGCCTCCCGCCCAAATCATCGCTCGGTGCGTGTCCGATCTCGTTGCACTGGAGATCCCCTAACCCCCTTTCTTCCTCAGCCAAGTACCGCCCGTCGTTCCTCGAGCGACGGCGGCAACGACTCGCCTTCTTCCTCGCGACCGTCCTCCTCCATCCGATCCTCGGCGGTGACCCCATAGTGCGCCAGTGGGTGCTGGAGTAACTTATCGATCCGTCCTGTTGTTCGTACCCGTTAGCAAGCAACTTGGGCTTTCCCCCTTATCCGGTACCGTCGCGTTCGAACGCGGGCGCGACTCGAAGCTGTTCGCAGTGTCCATTCCTCAAACGCTCGTCCAGCTCGCCTGCTCGCTTGCTGCAGGATTGTTGAGGCTGCTATTTGCCTCACAGGAGTACACCAACCCCGGCAGACCGCTCTCACCTTTCCCCGACCTATCCCCGTCGCGTCCTCTCTCGTTCCGACTTGGAGCGCTTCAGGGACCCACTCGCCTGCCATGTCGTCCGCCAGGGCCGCGCGAGAGCGCATGGAGGCGCTCAGAAAGGCGCGCGAGTCTGGCAAGCGTGACTATCAGGTGCGCTGTCCTTCCCCTCCTCTTGCTCGTCGCCGCGCTTGGCTAACCACCTCGACACGCTTTCGTGCAGCTCAAAGAGCAAGAAGCGGTGTATGACGAAGTTGAAGAGGACGTTTACCGGTCTGTCGTGCGCGGACGATTGATGGAGGACGACTTTATCGAGGAGGACAACGGCGTGAGCGGGTATGCGGACAACGGCATGGATGACTGGGACCGCAGCGCGAGCGAACACGACGACAACGATGAAGACGAGAAGGGTACGTTGCGTTTCGCTGACCGGAGATGTGTCGAGCTAGCCTTGACGCTCTCTTCGCAGAACGACGCAAAGAGGAGAAGAAGGCTACCAAGGAGAAGAAGGAAAAGCAGCTGAAGGCGGCGGCGAAGAAGCGAGCAAAGGCGCGCGTCGAGGTTGCCGAGGGTGCCAACCCGTACATCAATCCGAACCGACAGAAACAGGGCCTGCCGCTCAAAGAGCAGGAGGACGATTTCATGGCCAGTCTGCTCGGCGACCTTGAGGGCCAGGCGACCGTCAAGAAGACGGAGACGCCTCGTCCTGGGGCGGCGCCCGTCCGACGAGGCAAGCCTTCGCTTGTCAAGACGGCCGTCTCTTGCTCGAAGCGCCCGGCCGACCTCGACGCCAGCTCTTTTCGCTCGACGAACCACTTCGCCTCCTCTTCCGACCTCGCCTCCGACCCGGCTTCGGATCCTTTTCTCGTCGCGCCCTCGAGCGATGGCTTCGACGGTGCGAAGAAGGCTCGCTTCGATCCTGCGATGGACGAACTCGACAACGACTTGGGCGGGATGGACCAGCAATTCTTTGACGACTCCCCCGCTGTCGAAGCTCTCGGCGAGTCGAGCAAGTCAAATGAGGAGGTCAAGATGGAGAAGGACGACGATGACATGTTCGTCAAGCCAACGACCGCTGCCGCCAAGCCTAAGGGCCCGGCGCAGCGACGAAAGCTCGTCAACGCCTCCGCCATCAAGCCTGTCAAGCCGAAGCCTGAGCCGGTCGACAATGCTTCGCCCAGCCCGATGATGGAGGACCTGAAGCCGAAGCGCAAGGGTGTCGACTGGCGGACTGCCACCTCGACTCTCGCAGCCGCTTCCGCGCCGATTGTCGCTTCCGCTGAGGCAACGGACGACGCGACGGCTTTCAATGAAGAGCACAAGACGGTCATCAACTCGACATCGTTGCGAGCACCGGCGCACCAGACGAACGCGCTCGAAGCGGACGGCTCGCTCCAGTTCTGGTGGTTCGACTACGATGAGCCTGCGCCCGGCACAGTCCGCCTCGTTGGCAAGGTCCGTGTCAAGAACGAGCAGGCGAGGGTCGCGCAAATCAAAGACGGCAAGAAGGTCGAGAAAGACGTCCCCAAGTTCGTCAGTGCGACGGTCGTCGTCAAGAACATCAAGCGCAAGCTCTACGTCCTGCCGAAGACCAAGGCCGAGTGTGCGTGTGGCACTCTACTGCCGATGCACCCAAGCTGACCTTTACGGCCTGCAGACTACGGCGGCGAGGTCGACGAGGATGATTCGGACGACGAGGACGACGAGTTGCCATTCGACGACGTCGAGGGCGACTTCCTTGACGATGCGAAGGGCAAGTGGAATCTGCGGAACGTCTCCAGCATGCAGGGCTATGTCAAGCGGCGGTATGCGTTCGGTGTCAAGGGCGTTCCGCGGAAGGAGACGAACTGGCTCGAGGTCACTTGCGACTTCCCCGGTGCGTTGCTTCCCTGCTTGCGCTGTCGCGAGCTGTACTGACTTTCCGTACCATCGCAGTCGGCAAACGCGGTGAGTCCGACATTCCCGTCGACGCTGCCGGCGAGCAGTACTCGCACGTCTTCGGCTCCACGGCTACCGCCTTCGAACGCTTTGTCGTCGATCACAAGATCATGGGACCGTGCTGGCTCAACATCGCGAAGCCCAAGGTCAACAAAGGCGATGCGGTGCGTCAAGCTTTTGCTTCCCTTGATTCGCCTCGTGCTCTGACGCTTCTCCCGCCCGCTTAGTTCTCGTGGACCAAGTTCGAGGCCGAAGTCGACGAGGAGGACATCTCGCCCTTCGCCAGCTCCGACGCATTAGCGCCGAAGGACGTCCCTCGCCTTACCATACTCAGCTTGAGCAGCCGAACGGTCGTCCACCTGAAGGAGAACAAGCGCGAAATTGTCTGCGCTGCTGCACGTGTTTGGCATGACGGTGCGTACCACTTAAGCTGACTATCCGCCGCTCCCAATTCACGCCTCCTCGTGCCGCAGTCGACATTGACGACCCGACGCCGGTCGAACATCAAGGCTCGTCGTCGAAGGTGTTCGTCCGCAACCTCTTCACCGACTTCCCGACCGGCTTCGACCAGCAAGTCCGGCAACACCAGGGGTCGCCAACTTTCTCGCTCTTCAAGTCTGAGCGACCACTTCTCATCCAGCTTCTTGGTGCGTTTGCGATGTCTCGCTCGCATGGACCAAGTGAACAAAACGCTCTTTGCAGACTACATCTCCCGCAACGATCCGGACGTCATTGTCGGCCACGACTTCAGCCAGCTCGACCTCGACGTTCTCCTCAACCGTTTGCGCGAGCTGAAGATCGACAACTGGTCGCGCGTCGGTCGCTTCCGCGTCAAGGGCGACAAGTGGCCGCAACTGCGCTCAGGCTGGAACACCGGCCTGCTCGCGGGTCGTCTGCTCCTTGACCTGACCAGCGACGGCTCAAAGGTTCGTCCCGCCTGCACTCCCGTACGGACTCGCTTCTAACCCTCATACCCGTCCGCAGTCTCTCATCGACTCGACGACGTGGTCACTGACCGAGATGTGCGAGACGCACCTCGGTATCGCCCGCGAAGACATCGACCCCGAAGACACGGCCAAATTCTTCGACAATGTCCACTCGACTGCCGCCCACCTCAAGCACTTTGTCCTGCAGTGCGAAGCCGACACGTACTTCCAGATGGCCGTTGCTGCGAAAGTTCAGGCGCTCCCGCTCACTCGCCAGTTGACCAACCTCGCGGGAAACTCCTGGTGCGTCCGACTCGCATCGCTCGGTCGCGCGACCCTTCCTCGTTGACTTCTGCACTGTTCACAGGAACCGCACACTCGCCGGCAATCGCGCGGAGCGTAACGAGTACATTTTGCTCCACCGTTTCCATGAGACGGGCTACATCGTACCCGATAAAATCTCGTCGCGCGAGAAGAAGGCGCAAATCGACAAAGCGGAGAAGCAGAAAAAGAAGAAGACCCGGGACGACAACGACGAGGAGGAGCCGAAAGTCGAGGTCAAGCGCGAAAAATACAAGGGTGGTTTGGTCTTCGAGCCGGAGAAGGGTTTGTGGGACCGCTACGTCCTCGTCATGGACTACAACTCGCTCTACCCGAGTATCATTCAGGAGTTCGACATCGACTTCTCCACGATCGACTGGACTGCCGACGATGCGCGTTCTTCCCGCGTCGCATTCGGCCCGAGGCTGACTGCTTTCTGTGCAGGCCGAGGACCTCGACAGGATGCCCGACCGCGCGCCTTGCGACGGCGAACCTCAAGGTATCCTGCCCCAGCTTATTGCCTCGCTCGTTGCCCGTCGTCGCATTGTCAAGGGCCTCATGAAGGACAAGTCTGCCACCGTCGCCAAGCTGATGCAGGTGCGGGTCAATCGCTTCTTCGCCTGGTCACCTCGTCTCACGCTCTTCTCCGCACAGTACGACATCACGCAAAAAGCGCTCAAGCTCACGGCCAACTCGATGTACGGCTGTCTCGGTTACGAAGGCTCCCGCTTCTACGCCCGTCCTCTCGCCGCGCTCACAACGTTCAAGGGTCGCGAAATCTTGACGCGGACAAAGGCGGACGCCGAGGGCATGTCGCTTAATGTGCGCTCCGCTCGCCTTGCCAGCCTCGCTCGTCTCTCACCCTCTGCTCCTTCAGGTCATCTACGGCGATACCGACTCGGTCATGATCAACACGAACCAGACGGACTACGCCGCTGCACTCAAGATTGGCGAGGACTTCAAGAAAGTCATCAACGACAAGTACAAGAAGCTCGAGATCGACCGTGACGCCGTCTTCGAGCGCATGCTCCTGCTCAATAAGAAGAAATACGCCGCGCGCAAGGTCGAGGACGACGGCAAGGGCGGACCGGGCGAGGTCACGACCGAGATCAAGGGTCTCGATATGAAGCGTCGCGAGTTTTCGAAGCTCTCGAAGGACGCCTCCAAGTGCGTACGCGCATGACTCTCGCCTCGAATGTTCTGATCCTTCGCTCCACAGGGACGTGCTTGACATGATCCTTTCGGCGAAGGCGACCGAGACCGTCATTGAAGAGATTCACGAGTACCTTTCCGACCTCGGCGAGAAGATCCGGAATGGCTTCAAGCCTCTCGACGACTATATCATCCACAAGGTGCGTCCGCGCAATCGTCCTTCGCTACGTATGCTGACTCACTTCCCCCTCAGCGTCTCGGCAAGAACCCCGAGGACTACCCCGATGCCAAGTCGCTCCCGCATGTCCAGGTCGCGCTGAAGATGAAGGCGAAGGGTCTCTCTGCCAAGGCCGGCGACGTCATCCCCTACATCTTCTGCGTGCCGCCCAACGGCGAGACGACCAAGACGGCGCAGGCCGCCAATGCTCACCACCCGGACGACGTGCGGCGACAAGGCTCGACGCTCAAGATCGGTAGGTCACTCTCCCAGCTTCGCTCCTGAGACTCGACAAGCATCACTAACGGGCGCACCGCAGACTTCGAGGTCTACCTGTCGACCCAGGTCCTCCCGCCCATCGAGCGTCTCTGCGAGCACATCGAAGGAACCGAGAAGGCTCGTCTCGCCGAATGCCTCGGCGAGTTTCGATAAATTCCCGGCCTCCGTCACAGCTCCTAACGCACCGCTTCGCAGGCCTCGACGCCCTCCGCTTCAAGTCAACTTCGCTCGACGTGCCCGAACGCGAGTTCAAGACGCTCCAATCGCAGATCTCGGACGCTCAACGCTTCGCCGATGCCGAGCCGTTCCGCATCCGGTGTCGGACCTGCGGCACGGTTAGCCTGTTCGACGGCATACTCGAGAACAAGGTGCGTTCCGTCGCTCGTGCGGGCTTTCCGCGCGACTGACCCATCTCTCCTCGCAGGCCGGCATGCTCTCCGAGCACGGCTTCTTTTGCGGCAACATCGAGTGTCAATCCGCGCTCTCGACACCATCGCTCGCCGTCCAGCTCGACATCCAGCTCCGCAGCTTCATAAGCAGGTTCTACGAAGCATGGCTGGTCTGCGACGAGCCCACCTGCGGCAATAGGACACGGATGATGTCTGTTTACGGCAAGAAATGCCTCGTTACAGGATGTCGCGGCGCTATGCACTTCGAGGTGAGTGCCTTCGACGACGGACAGTTCGAGTTGGTCTGACGGGACTCTTCCGCAGTACTCGGACGCCAAGCTATACGACCAGCTCTTGTATATTGACACCTTGTTCGACATCGAGCGGGCGCTCGGCAAGGTCGCAGGCGGCGCTCAACAAGGTTCGTCTCGCTCCATCCTTCCCATTCCTGGCCTTGCTTACCTTCCGCTCTCCGCAGGCCCCGTACAAGCCCGCATCGAAGCGAACCGCCGCGACCTTGAGCAGCTGCGCAAGGTCGTCACCAAGCACCTTGAGAAGAACGGGCGGCG